>JAJHZJ010000724.1:0-337500 GCA_023548195.1 Bettongia penicillata ogilbyi
ATACTGCCTTCTAAATTTCTACTTCAGTGTCTTCTTGCAGCATGGAGATGGTCTAGGTTTTTAAAGACTGTGCTGACAGAGGACACTTTTTGACAAGTCTTATTAACCTAAAATGGTTTTGAGTGAGAGCCCATTGTAAATCTCTCATTCATGGTCCACTTTACTCAAGTTTAGAGGGTCCCAGCACCAGATGACTGGTAACCAGGTAATGATTTCTTTTAATCTGAGAACAACCTTCCAAGACATGAAAGACTTTTGATCTGCTGTAAGAGTTAGTAATCAGAGATGAAATCATACATTCTTGAGGTATGGCTATATTACATTCTTTAACAGAGATAGGGAAGAGATATGTGATTTCACTGATTTTGGGTACACCTATTTGAGGAAATTCTTTCTACCCACATAGATTGTTGCCTTTTCAGCATCTCATCATCTTAGAATGTTTCCTAGAGAACTAAGAAGTTATGACTTACATAGGATCACATAGTCTAGTGTTAGAGACAGGACTTGAACTCAGTTTGTATTTTTTTTGGCTTATCTCAGAAGTCAGCTTGCTATGCGCTATACCATATTGGCTCTCATATGCTTTACTGATTGCTATTGTTGTTTCCATATCCAGTAAAGACCCAGTGCAGCTTCCTTATCATGACATGAGTCAACCTTAGTTCTTAAGACTGTACCAGCAACTACTGAAGCTGAAACTTACTAGAAAAGGCTTCCATCATAGATCCTGTAATAGACTACATATGTAATTCTACAAGGACCAAATTAATTAGAGACTCGCTGTAAGGAGACAGCATACTTGACTATTATTTTGGACACAATGACCTGTGGAATGGGTTTATGAGTCAATATTCAAATTGATCTATGATCATATCAATGTACTCCTTCAAAAGATTCAGATGACAACCTGCCTATCCTGTCTATCCTGTGCAATCCTTGACAAAATCTTCCCTTAAATTCACTACCAGGGATAAACCATGGTTAGGGGTATCCTACCATTTTACTGCTTTACATCTGAAAAATAAATGGAGAAAATGAATTGTTAATTTTTAATCCTTCCCTGCTTCCTCTGGACTGTCCAGTCTTCTTTTCCAGTTACACATTTCTTTGATGAGATACTTGTCTTCTGTTTACCTTCAGAGTTCTTGCTTGTAACATATAAATGTTCATTTAATTATTCATTAAATATTTTAGAACGCCTGCTGAATGAGTACCAGGCAGTGTATACAATTATACTACATGACAAAAAATCTCCTCCACACAGAATCATGTGAAGTACAGCTTTCTGAAAATAATTCTTCCAAACTTTAACATAGGTATGATCTCTACCACTAGTGTCACAATTCTATACACTGAGAGTGAATAAAGTAACTCAGTTCTGAAGCTCATATTTTCTCACCATCAGTTGGATATCTAGGGAAACTCATGTTGATTCTCCAATTCTCTAGTTTATCTTCCATAGAAAGAGAACAAAGAATAAAGATGTATTTCAAGTATGGTGAAGAACAGTCATTTACTTCAGTGTTTACTTATTTAGACACAAATTCTCTACAACCTATCGCTTTTCACCATAGCATACTCAGTGAGGTAGCCTTTCTACCCAAAGGAGGTGTTCAGCGTTGTTACTAAATGGCTAACTAATGGCAGCTATTAGGTTTGGAGATAATGGCTCCTAAGACCTAGATGATCTTAGATCTAAAGTGGATTTTTCTAGTCAGAAATCTGTCTCGATGAAAATGTTGCAAACATCTCTTCTCACTTTCTAAAAAAGCTGGCAAGTGTTTCTTCTCACTTTCAAGTTTGGAATTTCTAGTTTCACTAATTTGTTTCTAGTTTTTCTTTTCAAACTGTATGGAGATTTGCATATTCAAACTATATTGAGATACTGCAATTTATCCATGCTGTATCTCAATCCTGAGTATACTTTATTATATTTTTTTTTCAGAGATAGGGAGAAGGAATATTCATGGAATATTCTCCTAAACAGAATCAGCTGTGAAATGACTATTCAAATGTATATTATCCCAATGGTGTATTACCCAGCAGTCATTTGTTTCTCCAAGCCAATCATTTGCCAACTCTTAGCACATTTTTGTTTTTTATCTTCTGAGAGCCTCATGTTGAATGCTACTATTTGTGTGGAAGGCACATTGGCATAGTGGATAGAGATCTGGTCTTATAGTTAGAAAAACCTAGATCTGACACAAAATATCTGTGTGACTCTAGGCAAGTCACTCAATTTCTCAGGAGTCTAGGCAAATCTGTGAGACCATAAATTATAGAGAAGTGCCAGTCTGAGTTGTCTCTAGAAGAGTTTTTTCACTTGGGAATTCTGTATACCAAATGCAATCGGAAGTCCAGTCTTGAGCATATCCCTACTGATCAATATACTTTCTGCCTAAAGCTGGGAGTAACAAGCAGAGAAGATAGTGCTCCTTAAAGAGGAACTGAAGTGAGGTGTTTGGGAGCAGCTAGTGACACAATAGATCAAGGACTGGTTCTGGAGTCAGAAAGACCTGATTTCAAAATCTGCCTCAGACACTTATTAGCTACATGACCCCAGACAAGTCACTTAACCTCTGTCTGACTCAGTTTCCTCTTCTATAGAATGGGGTAATAATATCTCCCACTTCCTAGGGTTGTTTTGAAGAATAAATGATATAATATTTGTGAAACATTTAGCACAGTGCCTGTCACATAGCAGATAGTAAAATTTTGTTTCTTTCTTTCCAGATTTTCTCATATTTTTGATGTAGTAGGTAGAGGGCCAGCCTTGATCAATATTTAGCTCTAACATATACTAGCTATGTGATCATGGAGGTGTCACAATTTTTCACAGTCCCAGACAAATGGCTAATACTGTTAAAAATGAGTTCCTGATTTGCATTGGTAGAGGGCCCTCCCCACCAAGAATTTCCTAAAATGATGATGAACTCAGATGTACCAAATAAATGAAAGGAAAAATAAAAGCTCATATATAGTAGGAAAGGTGAAATATTGAAAGAATATGAGAAGAAATTAGGACAAGAACCTCTGAATTATGATAATTATGCTGATTTGGGGTAGACTGTAGGAGGTAGTAAACTGAGAGTTAAAATTAAGAGAGGCTCCCATATAGATTTTTTAAAAAAATCTATGCTATACAATTTACCATATGTGTGGCTAATTATAGTTCCTGGGTATATTTAAGTGGAGGAAAGTAGTACCATTAACAACACCTTTAAAAGACAGGTTTTATTTGTTTTTGTTTGGGGATTTTTTTTTTGGCTTTTGTTTTTGTCAGAGAAATTTCCACATCAACTTAGAAACATGGTGGTGATGGGAAACCAGAAACTAGCAGCTGGTGGAATTAATATGTAAAGCATTAAGTTTTCATGAAATGTTTGGGCTTTATTTGTGGATAATTAACATGAAATCTTCAGTGGGCATGACTCTTTTCTCAAATACCGCTAGCTTTATCACTTAATATTCATAATAAATATGCTGCAGTATGGAAATAGTCTCTCTGGAGGGCAGCAAGAAAATTAAACCACCAATCTAAGCTATCCAGGTCTGCAGCATAGCTTGTACCCTTCAGCAATCAAGGTTCAGTAAGCATGGAGGCTGACACACTGAACCTCAAGTAATAACACCAGCACTCCCAGGGAGCAAATAGGTCAGGAGTGCTGGCTCCATCTTGGAGCCCAGCCTACACTGGGCACATAATCCTGTATTTTCTCAGATATTGCCTCAGGTTCCAACACCTGTCTTCAGACTCTAGGGTTCTTCAATAATGTTAACCTTTCCTCCTGCTCATTTTTCCTCATCTGAGGAGCTGCCTGTGCCTCCATGCATATTTCCTTCTGTTATATAGCCTGTCTCTCTGGTTGAAGCTTAATACCTGTCCAAGGTGAATAAGATCATGCCTATTAATAAGGCAAGTATTTTTTCACTCTCTTTTTAAAATTTTCTTTTCCTTCCCTTTTGTCTTGAGTCTAAAAACATCACTAAACATAAACCTTCCCATATACATAGCAGAACATAAAAAGCAGATTGTTCATGGACCTACAATTCTCTGTTACATGGAGCTGGCTTTTCTTTTTAAGCATATACAATATGTAGCTTTCAATGCTATCCTAAATCAAGCATTTTTCATTTCTTTTGTTTAAAATTTTCTTTTTTTTATTCTGAATTTACCTAACACCAAATAAAATGGATCTTCCTGTTTATATAGAAGAGAAAAGTCAATTCTACATGAAATTACAAATCTCTATTATGACTTGTAGCTTTAAAAGGCATCCTACCACAAGTATTTTTCATGGCATATGCTTTTAACAATTGTTCTGGAGGAATGAAGAAATATGCAAAACAAAGGAAGTTAGTTTTCTTTAATAGAATTGGGGGAAGAGGATAGTAAGGTAAAAGAGGTGAAGGAGACTAGCTGTAATAGCAAAGCAAAGTCCCAGGAGTTTTGTGCTTTGTATTTGGGAACAACTAAAGTTTAAGGAACTGATTTATTTATGTTTATTTGGTTTCTTTGCAATATAACCTAAAAGCTCTTGGTGGAGACCATTTGTCTCGGTTATGGATAGATACAGCTGTTATAATTTACAGCTGAAGCAGGAGAAGCAAGGAGAGGACTGCAAATGCAATTCTCAGTTGATGAAAATAGCAATGCTCGCAATAGGCTAGGAAAGAGTTTTCTTTTCCCCTATAGATTAGCTTTAAGAAAGGTCGATTATGCCTCTAGCAGTAGATCTGGATCTAAGTTTGCAAAGGTACAAGAAGAATTAACCTGAGCATCTGAGGTTCCCTTTCTAAGCATTTTTGCCAATTGAAATGGGTAATTGTCTTTTAGTCATAAAACAAGCAAGGCTATTTGGGGAGGACAACCAATTCGTTATTATGACTTTCTTACTATTTCTTGAATTCCCATTGTACTGATGACCCAGAAGAAGATAAAAACCTACAACTGTGTGCTAAAGGCTAACAATTTAAGTAGGAAAATGTGTACTTAGAATCATTCTCTGGATTAGTATGGGGAAGGAGGAAAGGATAAGAAAGGATTTTTGAACAATAGGTGAGCCCCCCAAAAAAGTATGTGGTTCTCCAAATTCAAATGCCATGAGCAATATATACTCCCAGCTCAAGGATAACCAAATTTTTGAGACATGCAGCACCTTGTCATTGTTGCTTTGATTTTGCAACAAGTTTCACCTGCAACTTTCACATATTGTATTCTTTATAAAAGTAGTTAGCTTTGTTTTGGCAATTGTTTATTTATATCTGCCTTAAATGGAGACAATGGGGCAAAGTTGTAAGGGTAGAAGGGGAGAGTGATCATCCTTGTTCTAGCAAAATTCTTAACTTGGGGACTAAAAACTTTCTTATTTTTTAAAAATAATTTTATTTTGTTATAATTGCTTTTCCTCACAATTATGCATCTATCTATCTATCTATCTATCTATCTATCTATCTATCTATCTATCTATCTATCTATCTATCTATCTATCTATCTATAATTATTATTAACAATACTCTGAGAAGGATTAATTAATCTTCACCAGTTTGTCAAAGAGGTGATGCAAAAAAATGGTTCAGAATGCTTGCTGTGGTCAGTGAGGTGTTTTTCTGTTTTGTATTCTCTAGATGGGGTGTAGATGTTCTAATTCTAGACTTATCTAGCCAATATTTCAAAAGGGAAAACTAATCCATTACTAACTGTAAGTTAAATAGATCTCCATCAGAATTGTGCTCCTATATGTTCCTGCAAAAAATATAGCTAGGCATAAGAAAGAAGTTGAAAAAGAAGCACAGACAAGCAGGATAGTTAAAAAAGTAACATGGAATTCATTCTATACTTTTAAAAGAAGTTTTAATATGAGTGGGCACTGATGATTTCATATATGATCATTTTTTTGGTGCTCTGCTATACAAATGGAATGCCCTTTTTTGGTATTTAAGTTCAGAATTATAAAAAAGCTGACTTTTTTAAAGAATGTGATCTATTTAAGGCAGTAACATTTTAATTTCACTTCATCTTTATGTTACTCTTAACTTAGCAAATGTCTTTTTAAAATAGTAACTTAATAAATGTTTGTTTAGTACGTGAATTAATGAGTGGGATAGATGAAACTTTTTTTGCCTCAAAAGGGAATCCTTTCCTAATTGCAAAATAAACTGATCTCCAGCAGATCTGGGCTCTTGTGTTTTCCTTTAACATCTGCAGTTAGAAAGTAATAGTAACTAGCTTGTGATCAAGTGTTACAGTGCGTAAAGACTAATAATGTCGTACCAGTGCAGAGCATGTTTGGATACTCACTGAAGATTCAAGTACAAGAATGTGTCTTTTGAGAGGCTGTGTAAATACTCCTAGCACCTTTTAAGGCTCAATTCAAGTCTCAGTTTCTCAAAAGAAAATTCTTTATTTCCTCTTCTTATAAAATAGGACTTGCAATATTTGCAGAGCAATAGGAAGAGTCCTGCTTGTGGAGTCGGAGATCGGGGGTTCACAAGTCATCTGTAACCATTTTTAGTTGTGTGACCTTGAACAAGTTAGTTTATCAAGCCTCCTATCCCACATCTAACATATGAGGGAATCAAACTCCATGGCCTCCCATATCCATTCCAGCTCTAGATCCTAGGACTTCACAGGCTTATTAATAAGAGAGGTACTTTGAAAATGTTAAAATGCTGTAGAAATGTGGACTTTATTTTAAATTTATTATAATGTGAGGTAAGAACTTATGGATACACAAATTTTGAGTGAGATGAACAATTCCATAATACAAACCAGCAATTGGCAAAATTCCTTTGGTATCCAACGGTCATGCCTAGGACTTCATCAGCCATTTTGTCTCTTTCATTCTACACATATCCCCTCTTCTGTCTGAATGAAGTGACCTACTATAAGCAAACTGAAACTTGTAGAAAGCCATACTACCTATGCCTTCTAAATTTGAAGGCATGAGTGTAAGAATTCAGGTAAAGCTTTTCCCTCTTATTTAAGGAAGCCCTTCAACCCCTAACCATAAAGAATAGTGTTGGATACTTCTGGGGAAAAGAAATTAGGAAAAGGAAAATTCCAAGATCTCATGCTTCACATAGATGTCAAGAGAGACCTAAGCATCTATAATGGCCTCTCACCAGGAAACATGTGCCTTGATTGTTTGGTACTACATGGAGACTTTGAAGAAATCACAAAGCTCAAGAAAGTTTCAGGCCACACATATTACAAAGATCCAAGAGATTAAGAATATCCATGTGAGGAAGAGACAAGAGCAACCATCCATCCTGTGGCTCCTAAAGGGACCCAAGGATAAACTGGTTCAAGATGGAGATGCAGAAAACAAAAACCAATGAAGGGAGAGAGAGAGAGAACTTTGGGCTACTTTATCAAGTAGACTTTTCAAGAGAAAGAACGGAAGATTAAACCTCAGTTACTACAGTCAGACATGGAGCTGAAACAGACATTAATGCAAAACAAACCCTTTGCTATGACAAGTGAGAAAGCAATTTGTAGACCTTTCCACAAATGTTACTTGAGTTACTGGTAGAGCAAGGGTCGTCATGTACCAAGCTGTCACCCATATTTCTGTCAATTCTTTTGCCCTCTGTAATAGTAATTTAAATAGTAAGATCTTTCTCCTTCATTAATAGCTCCATATGATCTGCTTAAATCACCTAAGACACATGTGGTAGGAGGAGCTTGCTGAACAGGCAGAACAGGAAGGGTGGAGCACAATCTGGAGGAATGATTGAACATGGTCTGGACAGAGGAGAGAGGACGCAGGCAGGCAGAGCAAGACTCAGGCTGGTGAAAAGACCTTGACAGAGGGGGCAGGCTTGGGAATGGCTTTGCTTCCTGCAGTGATCATGTTTATTAACTTCTTGGTTACCATCACAGATAACCAAAATAAATGTTTTCTTCTGCCTTCTATGTAGAGTCTTACATTTTGCAACTGAGAACTATGCTGGCATATTCATAGTCACCACCAATGCTGTTAATATTGGCTTGGCCATACACCCTCTGATTCTAAGTCAGGTGGAACAATATAGGTTAGGGATCAGCAGAGTAAGTTCTTTCTCCATGGAGAAGAAAGGAGTATTTTCTTGATGGTCTAGTAGCTCAGGTATAACCCTTTCTATGCTTTTTTTAAAAATCTAAATTTCCTTTGTCCTGTGAGGGTTTAAAACAGAGCCGAGGGCCCTAAAGTTTGAAACAAAAAAAAGATGTCAGATATCAACATTCTCAAGCAACTATGGAAACATGGATTTCCTTGAGCAAAGCCAAAAACCCAGAGTTAAAATGTGTAGGAATCTCTCCAAAACTACCTGTGTGTCCCCTTCTGTTTATCCCCATTGCATTGCTACAAAGCATTAGCCTCCTAATGGGTTTCTTAACTTCCCAATTCCTCCTCCTAAAATCTGTCCCTAACACCATTGCCATATAGTCTTCCAAAGGGGTGCAACTGATCAGGCTCTTTTCTTGCTCAAAACTATTCAGAAGCCCATTGAACATCTCATACCCTGATATTTAAGCACAGTGCATAATGTGGCTTTTCCAGATTTCTCTATCTCTCTCCTTTATATGTTGTCTACACTCCAACCAAACTAGACTATGCCTTGTTCCCCCAACATGCCCTGTATGTTTTTCCACTCTTTCCCAATTCTGAAATTTGTCTCACATTAACTGGAGATCCTCATTTTCAGTCTATCAATGTCCTGCCTAGTCTTTGAGACCCAATTATATGCTAACTCCTCCAAATAGGCTTCCTTGATTATGCAAGCAGAAGTACATTTTTTTGGTCCTTTATATTACTTTTATGACATTTGTCTTTTTTAAAATACTCTAATCATTTATATTATCTTCATAATTAGATTGGAAACTACTTGAGAGTAGGGATCATGTCTTGTCAATTTTTGTACCCTTTACTGGTACTAACACATTGCTTTAAACATAGTGGGCTTTCAACAAATACGTTTTATTGGATTGAAAAGCATTTTGGCCATGTGTATACCACTAACATTTCAAATGTAACACAAATACATGACAAGCTTGTCATCATAATCTTGTAAATCCCTTGGTTCTCAAAGTGATGTGTTGTAAACAGCAGTGTTTCAGAATGAGTGCTATCCTTTGCTATTACAAGGTCAGAGGGACATCAGAGATGTGTGGGATTCTTCCTTAGTGCTGGATAAAGTGTTCTGAATACAAAGACCTAAACCACTGGGTTTTTTTTTTTGACATGACCATTGACCAATAAAACGCCTAGTATTGTTATAATTCTTATAATTGACTTGTGATTTTTTTCCATTATATATCATATTTTCAAGTGAATTCAGGACTGAGTAAATAGACTCTTGCTTCTCTGATTGCAAATGCCAACGCCTTCATTTTTTTAAATGTGAATTTATGGATTTGGAAAAGAAAAAATGAAAAAATATAAGGAGTCAGTAAAACCATGCAGTATTATTGGAGGGTTTCACTACATTTTTGTTAGGGTTTAACATAAAGCTGGGGGGGGAGAACTTTAATGCCTCATGTGCATACTAACCAAGGCCCACAACTACATCTTCTCAACCCTGACCATTGCCATTTTTTTAATCTATCATACAGTCATTTCTATAGAGTGAGAAGGGGAAGAGAAAGGCAATAGAGGGGGAAAAGTGGAAATGAGAAGAGGAGAAAAGGAGGCACAGGGAAGAAGAGAATCTGGTATTGGAAAGAAAACATCCAAAAAAATATCACTTTCCATTACCTCAAATTGAAAAACCCTTTCCAGTAAGTTCCACCTTAACTGTTTACATCTTCCTTCTTTTCTCCCTCTCTCCCTCCCTTCCTTCCTTCCTTCCTTCCTCCTTTCCTTCCTTCCTTCCAAATTCCACAGAAGTATTCCATCATCGGATATTTCAGTCCCAGAATGGTTTGCTGTGGATGAGGAAATTTCTGAGCCTTTGGTTGCAGTTATAGACTTGTTAACAGTAATATGCCTTCCTCCCTCATTACCTCATCCTTTCCAATCAAATAAGCTGGGTGCTTTTGCTACTCCTGTAGAGTAAGTAATTCTTCTTGGACAAGTAAGTGAGCAACTTTCAAGTCTGCCTCATCATTAGCTATACATACACAAAAGCCATAAATACATCAAAGGACTGAGGAACATTTCTCATTGTTATGAGGGAAATGGTCTCAATAGTCACATAGAAGGATACAAAAAGAGCTTGAAAAGTATCTTTGAAAAGTAGATTTCAAAGGTGTTATATAATAGAAATCAATGAGAATCACCTAAAAGGCAAAGGAGAGGCACATGGTGACTGAGAAGAGGATATAACACAATATAAACAAGGAAGTACTCAGGAACATCAGGGCAAAAGGATATTAACCGTGAAACTTGTGACCTCCTTCTACTCTCTCTGCAACAAAGATGGGATGGTTATATAATGAGAGGAAGAAATAACTAATTTGGCAGCCTAAGTATTCTACCCACAGTGGCATATATCAAGAGATGTAGAGAATGTCCCACATTCCCTTGTCATGTTTGGCAGACCCTCTGTGAAGGATATATAGGAGAATCGGCCCAAAAAAATTATTTCACAGAATAAGAAAGTGATGGGTTGTAATCTGAACCATTGAAGGAAGCTCTCATTTGGATGATATCAAGGATCCAATGGAACATTGCTATATTATCACAATAGCAGTACTATTCCAGAGAGTACACAGGAAAAACTGATGAGTAGAGGTGGTTAATTGTATGAAGATGTTAACCAGCAATGGATGACCCATCAGACTGAATGCCTCTGACAAATAAGTAGATGACATTTCTCTATTTCCTAAGGGGATCTGAAACAAAAGTTACTTTGTAACATGTGGAATCACACAGTAGAGCTAATTTTACTAGGTCATTGGAAGCTGTTTTCCATGAATTCAAGATGAAAAAATAAATGATAGCTAAATACATCCATATCTGAGTAATAAAATCTAAAGACACAAAAGTTCTTCAAATAATACAATCGGTTGATAATACAATTCCAATTTCTCATTTAAGGAGCTGCGTCTATAAAGAACAAAACTATGTATAACTGGTTTGTAATTTCATGGTGTCTTATATAAATGGTCATATTTTGTGAGGAAGAAATGCCAATGAGGCATAGTTAAAGGTCACTTATTTTAATGAACTGCTTTCTGAACCGTGTTCTGTTTTTTTTTTTCAAATTTCTTTTGAAACATTATGCTTTGATTAGCACAGTTTTTTTTAATACATTCAGTAGTATTTCATTGGTTTGTTAAAATGCTCAATTCTCAAGATTAAAAGCAGATATCTGACAAAAGAATGCAAATTTCCTTCCCTTCCCTTCCCTTCCCTTCCCTTCCCTTCCCTTCCCTTCCCTTCCCTTCCCTTCCCTTCCCTTCCCTTCCCTTCCCTTCCCTTCCCTTCCCTTCCCTTCCCTTCCCTTCCCTTCCCTTCCCTTCCTTTCACTTGCTTTATTTCTGTCATCTGTCTTTCTTTCTTTTCTTCACAGATGGGTTCACAGGGAGAGTTAGGAAAAAGTGGTTTTGCATAAGGATAAAGAAATTTGCTGTTTTCAGGGACATGCATATAGTCTTTTGTGGGGTAGTAATGATGCTAAACCCCAGATTCAGGTGCTAAGATACATCTTTTGGCCTAGAAGAAAGAAACAGACTAATCATAGAACCTGAGAACTCACCTTACATGAGAAGAAACAGATCCTAAATTTTTAAATAATATATCTAAGGAACAAAATGGTACCAAAGCTCAAACTAGAACACAGGGACTCTAACTGCAAGTCTGATGTTCTTTCTGTTTTCTTTCCTCATTTTTTTTAATTTTTAGTTCCAAATGATCTCCCTCTTTCTATCCCCTATTCCAGCCATTAAGAAGGGAATAATTAAGAAAATGATTACAAATATGAAATCATGCAGAACAAGCTTCTGTATTAGCCATATTCCAGGGGTTGAGGGGAGATGGAGACAAAAATATGTCACATACTGAACTCTGAGCTCATCACCTGGATTTGGATAGCATTTTTTGTCCTAAGTCCGTCCTTTGGAGTTGTGGTAGGTCAGAGTTACTTTCACAGTTCATTCTCTTTATAGCGGTGTTATTACTGTGTAAATTTTTGTCTTGTTTCTGTGTACTTCATGTTGACTTCCCAGGTGTTTCTGAGACCTTCACCTTCATTTCTTATGGAACAATTGTATATAATACTCATATTCTGCAACTTGTTTAGCCGTTCTCGAGATATTGGGCATTCCCTTGATTTTCAATTCTTTGCCACTATAAAAAGAGCTGTTATAAATATTGGTGTACATATGGATCCTTTTCTTTCCTTTTGATCTCTTTGGAATATAAAATTAACAGTGTTTTTTCTGGGTCAAAGGGTATGCACAGTTTAATAGCTCTGAGGGGCATACTTTCAAATTATTTTCCAGAATCACTGGACTATCACATCAACAATGAATTAGTGTACCTGTTTTTCCACATTCCCATTAGCATTTGTCATTTTACTTTTCTGTTGTTTTAATCAATCCAATGGATGTGAGGTTTTATTTAAGAGTTGTTCTAATTTATATTTCTCTAATTATTAGTGATTTAGAATATCCTTATATGACTAATAATGACTTTAATTGATTCATCTGAAAACTTCATGCTCATATCCACTGATTACTCTCCATTTGGGAATGGCTCTTATTCTTGTCCATTTGGCTCAATTTCCTATGCATTTGAGAAATGAGAGTTTTATCAGAGAAACTTGTTACACAATTATCTCCAGTTCCTGCATTTCTTCTAAATTTAGCTAAATTAGTTTTGTTTGTGTAAACTTCTAAAATTTTATAAAAAAAATTATCCATTTTACCTCCCATGAATCTCTTTATCTCTTGTTTCATGATGGACTCTGTCCCTATTTTCAAATTTCACTATTTTTTAAGCTACATGGCATAGGTGAATTCAACCTTTCCTCTTTGAATCTAAGTTTTATTATCTGTCAAATCAGAAAACAATACCTGCACTACTTCACAGAGCAATTATAATGTTTTATAAAAATTAGTTGTCCTACAAATATGAATGATTACTTTTTAAAGTGAGCTTATTACCCCATCCATCTCCCACCTAGTTCTTTTTCTCATAGTACAATCTGTGAAGCTAACCTCATCACAAACCACTGCAATCAGTGGCTTTGCTAAGACAGAGTCACTTCTAGATCATTACTTGCCTTTGACATTCAGTACATTTAAGTAAACTTTGTCTCGCAATATGCTATAACTCTCCAATTGGGAAAATGACAAGATAACTCTTTACTGATTCATTGCCAACAAACTCTTACTCTGGGCGATATATCTAGAACTAAGATGGTGGGTACAGAACAAACAAGTTACTTATACTTCAAGGGTACCATCCATCTGAGATCGGTGGCCCTGATCAAATTCATTGAAATCTCATTGAAAATGTAGTCAAGATTTACTCCCGAACTATAACATAGCCCCAGGGAATTGAAAAACTGTTGTGCAAATGACCAAAATTGAATGGAACACATCTTCTGGTACTTAGCGATTCTGACCTCCAGTTTAAAAGTAGTAACTGTTTCAAAAAATTTTTCTTCCCTACTGGCACACCCATCTCTGATATTCCCCCCAACTAGTACTTGAACTTATGGATTGGGTACCCAGTTAAGTGACTTCTTTCATGTTCTAGGGGTAACTACTTTCTACTACTTTCCAGAAGATGCCTTTATCAACATGGTATAGTAAAAACAGTTGGGATAAAATATTCTTCTTGAGTCACACTTTCCCAAATAGGCAAGTGCCAGTGGGAAATCTGGGTTCCTATTAAAAGCAGAATGGTTTCAGTCAGTGGACTCCAGCAGAGCAATGTCATTTTGATCCTCTCCAAGAACGAAGGACAGCAATTAACCAACCAAATGATGCATACATATATGACACATATGCAGCAAAAGTTAACTCATAACACATGACACTGAAAATCATTTCTCTGTAGAGGGTTCGTGCAGCTCCCCTTGCTCCTTTCTTTCAATCCATTGCCAACACTCCTCTTCCCTGTGGAGGAGAGGTCATACTCCTTAAAGCTACTTCTCCTTTCAGGTACCTTCCCTCTACTATTCTTCATTTATTTCTGTCCTTCGTTGTGTCTTTCTCATCCATGATAAGAAGATTGCCTTCTATTGGTGGTAGCTCCAATGGCATGATAGATGGGGAAAAAATGAGAGAAACATCCTCTCTTCTACTTACCCCCACTGAAATTCCCTCTGAGGGGTATAGGTTTCCTTCACTTCTGGTTCCAAATCTCTCCACCAATGAGCAGACAAATTCTCAAACTAAATTGCTATTGTTATACATATTTCAGGAGGCAGTACTGATTTTCTCAGTCAAAGACAAGATTTTTTCTCTATGGTATCACTTGTCTCTATCCAATGCATTTATTCAATGGATTATAGATATGAAGCTCTATAATTCTCTTAAAAATTAAACTTTTTGTTGGGTGGTAAGAAAAGTCCTTAATATTTAATTAAGCTTTTTGATTACATTCTGGATCTTGGATTGATTGATTATATGACTACATAACTACACCAGTTTGAAATGAGGAAAGAACTCTCTTCCCTACACCGATTGCATTTTGGACCTTCTATAACTGGAATGGTTGAAGTGGGTGGTGGAACCCAATGCCTTTCATAAAATTTAAAAATATTCAGTAAAAACACATGTAGCCTAATTGCATATAGGAAGGGAAAAGATGGAAATGAGAAATAAAAGTGAGTTTTAATTTGTGAAAAGACAATTATAGAATAACAATTTGAGTAACAATATTTTAAAAGAAATCTAGTTGGAAAATTTTCAAATATATATGGTAACAGGAAAATGGATAACAAAGCATGATATAATATAGCTTCTTTGGGGCCTATTTTAATGAGTAGGAAAGAACTTATAAGTATATTGATAATACTCTAAAACATGCTTGTAAAATCTTCTTTTCTTTAGCTGTGTCCCCTATTTGTTTAAACTGTCAATTTAGTTAGAAAACTATTTATACATAAGGAATTAATTTAACTTTTGTCCTTACTCAATGTGAATTATCATAAATTCCTAAATGTGAAATATCATAAAAATCATGAATTTTGAACTGAGGATTCCTACCATCTAATTCTTGTCCATCATACAATATAATGCTTCTAAAATAGTCTTCTACCTTTATGAGCATGATCTGAAAAAAAAAAGACATTTTGCCCTTTATATTTTGCATTGTGATCTTGGTCTTTATTTTAAAATATAATTTGCAATCGCTCCAATTTTCCCCCAAAGTAAGGACTGACTATTAAGCCATTGCAATTAATTTCAATGGAGGGATGACCAGTTAAAGAAAGATCACAAAATATTTTGCATACCATTATTTCATTCAATCATCACAATTATAAAATGCAGAGAGTATGAGTTTTATTATCCCCCTTTAATAGATAAGAAAGCTGAAGTTCAAGTCAATATCACCATTTAGTAAATGATAGCATTGATTCATACTCGGGCATTCTGACATACTTCAGTATTTACTTTCTGCTGTGACTACCATTTATTAATTTCAACTATTTTGACCCATTTCCAAATTGTTGCTAAATGACAATTTATTTTAGCAATTAAATTTTTCTTCCACTTTTCTTACACACTGAGATAATTTCAGTGAAGGCCACAAATTAAACAGATTAAAATAATGCATGCTAATTTGCACATATCTTGAAATGTTTATCCGCTAATCATGTTCCCTATTGCAATATTTAAGACACTCAGCTTGATCATTCTAAATTTACCTTGACCAGTATGACTTACTTGATGATAATATTTCTCTGAATAGCAATAATTTTCAACTGAAACAGAAAATTTCATCTCACCATGGTGATTACCATTTATCAGCGTCAGCTAGATCACAACAATTACACAATTTAGTTGTGTTTTGTCAGTGACTAACCTGATATGCCCTATGAGAAATCAGAATAGGATAGTGGGGAAAAGTTCTAGATTTGGGGTCAGAAACACATGTGTGACACCTAATTTAGACACTTATTTGCTGTGTGACTGGAAAAAACCATTAAACCTCTATGTATTTTAGTTTTCCTCATCAATAAAATGGGTTAATCCACATCTAACAATCGTAGATGCTGTTTGGTTTAAAGGAAATAGACTAGCACCCTTCATGTATCTCCCTTGTCCCATTGGCACTGGCAACCTGTAGCAGTTGCTACTAATCATCTCAGAATCCTAACAGGCAACTTAAAGTACTGCATTTCTAGTATTGTATTGAGCCCCCAAAAGTGTGCTTACTACTAATTAATCATCCAGTAGACAATTACCTTTTAACAACAATACTTCTTAGAATGTTAAATATAGTGAAAACAGTTTGTTGAAAAATCCTCTCTTCCACCAACCAAGGGCTCACTCTCACAGCAAGAGAAAGCTTCATGAGGCACACTTATAGTATACAAGTGTGACAAAGGAATAACTCACAATCCCTGGCATTTTATTGTCCAGAAATTGTTGCTATTGTTATTGTTTCTGGAGTCCATGAGTAGCATTCTTTTTTTTTTCCTGAAAAGAATTGTACTCTTTGAAGTAGCCCCTCTCCTCAGATGACCTGTCCTCAATGGGACACTGTTCCCAGAGATTTGTTGGCTCCTACCAATTCAGTCTGTTTAATTTCAGCTGGATATATTCTCTCTGATGGCATTGTCAGTGAGGGTGTTGAGGAAGAGGAGGAGGAGAAAGAGAGAGAGACAGAGACAGAGACAGAGACAGAGAGACACAGAGACACAGAGAGAGAGAGAGAGACAGAGACAGAGACAGAGACAGAGAGACAGAGAGAGAGAGAGAGAGAGAGAGACAGAGAGAGAGAGAGACAGAGAGAGAGACAGAGACAGACAGAGAGACAGAGAGAGAGAGAGACAGAGACAGAGAGAGAGAGAGAGAAAGAGAGAGAGACAGAGAGAGAGAGACAGAGAGAGAGAGAGAAAGAATTTCCTTCTCCTCAAGAGCAATCCCTTCTCAGGGGCTTCATTCCAATTCTAGAGCTGAATTCTCTGAACTGTAGCTTCCATTACTGCTTGAATGACTGCTGAATTGACATACAGACCCAGGAGTGTCTCTGCGCATTTCAGCTAATCACCAGATTATTTTTTGGTACGTAGTTATCTGCCTTTCATCTAATGACCAAAACCCTATTATAATATCAAATTGATTAGGGATTTGTTCATGCCTTGTTTATATGATTGATGGATAGATTCAATCCAGATGGCTGACCCTTTGTAATTACATTAATGGAGAGGAAGGATCCCCCCCAGTATTGAAAGGGTTATATTTAGTTTGCCAACTATTATGAACCTTAAACACTATGAAAGTTTAACTTTGAGAATGCAAGAAAAAAGTGAAATAGTAATAAAATTTCTACCTGTAATAATAAGGAAAATAAAGAAACATCGGCTAATACTAAAAAGGGAAAAATAGAAAAAGAGGAGGCAGAGAATGATGTCTATAAGAAGAATTCCCAGGATAGAAGATGACTTCTTCCCCAAATAACAAACAAATTTCACTGAGGGCAGAGTTAGATACCTTAAGCTTTGTCTTCCTTTCTGAAAACCAAGTGGAAGCTTGAACAGAGAGAGTCTTAAATTACATGTTGAAATTTAAGAAGGAAAAGAGAAAAGATTTAGTGACCAAAAGGGGGAAAGTAGACAAACCTGGGAAAACACATAACACAATGGAATTGATAAGATGAACCATTCATTTAGATAACATTTAGTAAGTAAGAAATTACCAAATTAAGACAGCTAACGTTAACAATTATACTATGCTTACAATGTGGAACAAGGTTCTTCAACATATTGCACATAGTAGTAACTTAGTAAATATTTTCTTGAGATTCCCCCCATTATAATTGTTTAAGCATTTTAAATAGAATTAACATTCAGTTCTATGATTAATTTAGTAAAAAGGGCGATTTTTACTGTTGAAATTTTGCTTTATAACTTTTCACTAGCTTCCACCTTCACTAACTGGCTGAATTCTGCCTTCCCTAAAGAACGAATTCAAAGACTACTTCCTCTCAGAAATTTTCCTTGATCTCTGCCATGTGAAAGAGATCTTGTTCATCTCCTGCCTTGGGACTGCCTATCCTCCATACCTGGAAGGCTCTCCCTCTTCATCTCTGTCTCTTAGAATCCCAAAGCTCAAATATTACCTTCTTCAGGAGGCCTTTTTCAATACGCCCAACTTCTGAAGCCTATCTTTATATTCAAGAGTATACTGGAAAATGTTTAACATCAAGGCCTGGATGAGGGGAGGTGGAGAGGGGATGACATAAGATCTGTAGGCAAAACTTATTTTTAAGTTTAATCTGCATTTATTAACATTTCCCCATCATTATCTTATGTCTAGACAATGATAAAAAGTCCTAATTTATTGTATTTGCTGATTTTGGAAATTTAGTAATTGGCAGTCGAGATTCTATTCCAACTGGCTCTAGTACACCCTTGCTTTTTACTATTACTTTTCCTCTACTCTGCCTGTATTCAATAGAATACATAGCACTGGTCTGCTTATCTGTTTCTCCTTCTGAGCTTCCTTTTGCTCTCCTTGTTATATTTTTAAAAATATTTCACTGATGCCTTTTTCTTTATTCTTTGAATTCTTCGATTCTCCCTTCACACTTTTCAATTTTTCCTCATTGCTTTACAAATTAGGCATGGCACTGATGACCTCCTATTCTCTGGCCTACTCTCCTTTTAAAATACCGTTCAGTACTAGTTTCTTGCACATTAAATATGTTCAAAGTAGAGTTATTCACCTTTCCTTGAACATTCCCTATAACTTCCTCCTTTGCTTTTACTCAGATATTTTTTCTGTTTGGAAGCCTTTTTTGCCCTTCATTTTCACTTTTCAAAATCCTATCAGAATGTCAAAGTCGTGAACTCTTTATGGTGACTACCTAGATTGTTCATCCCCAAGCAAATTTCATTTCTCTCTATTTTGACTCTCAGTATCACTTTATTATTTCATTGTTAGACAATTTCTATTCAAGATTGTGTGAGAGACAGTGTGGGGAAGACCTGGTCTTGGAGTCAGGAAGACCGGACTCATAGTGGCTTTCAGCAGTCATAGGTATAATTTACAGAGAAAGCATTCTCTTACATTGGTAGAGAGAGATTCCTCACAAGCAGTTCCCCAAAATGGAGAAGTCACATGTCCAGTAAAACACACACACATACCCTCAGAAAAATATCTTCTTTTATTATGCTTATTTGTACTCTACTAGATTTTAAAAGCCTTGATTCAGAGACTCTGTCTTATCATTATAGCATCTGTACTACTCTACACAGTGTATAGCACTTAGTTGGTCCTTTAAAAAAGTCTCTTATTAAACTGCCTGATTTCATTTCACTGCATTGCCTTGCCCAGATTGAATTAATTCATAGTTCGAAAACAACAAAAGTGGCATCCAGTGGTCACAGAATCACAAAGACAGACCATTTCTAAATAGGAAAGGTTCTTAGAGAAAATTTAGAACAATCCTGTTGCTTAAGTAATGAAGGAATGACTGGCCAGATAGGAGAGAAATCACATGCACAGTATTATACAAGTTAATTAAAGGGCTTCAGGTGGAATGCAGGAGTTCTAATTTCTGTTTAATGTTCCTCTCCATTCTGGACTCCCTCTTGATTCTCTTTTTTATCACTAACTCTGGAAGGATGTTAAGGTTCTATTCGCTTCTCAGAATATTCAGTGCGATAGGGACTGTGCTTTGCTATGCAAGTTTTGTTTTTTTTTTTGCTTTCAGCCATCATCAGGATTGCTCTTACTTTAAATTTTCCTGACAAAGGCCATTAAAGGGATACACAGCAAATCAAGAAGACTACTCTGGCTCCATCTTGTTCTTTGTCCAATGGCCTCTGGAATCCTCTTCCTCTTGGCATTGTTCAGAGCACCAAAGTTTTATGAGCAGATGTAGAGGAATATAAGACTGGCCAAGGCCTATAATCTAATTATAGATTATACCACCTAATTAGACCACCTAATCTAATCCCCTCACTGCTGAGACATGGAAACTGAGGTTCAATGAAGGAAAATAATTTATTCAAAATAATTGATCTACTATGATGGTATATGACTGGTGCAAATGATTTCCTAACACTTTTGATAAATACGTATATATACATATATATATATATATGTATATATACATATGCACACACACTTGAATATGTATCTAAATAAGCATATGAATATGCACCTTATGCATGCATATGTAAACATACATGCATATAGGATCTACATGTATACATGCATACATACATTGCATGCATATACACACTTATATTCTAGTTCCTTTAGTAGACTGTAAATATCTTGACAGAAATAATTGTTTTCGCCCTTGTATTTGTATTGTCAATGTTGACAAGAGAAGTTGATACTTAGATGCCTAACTGACCACTTGTTTTCTTGATTAATTTACCTTATAATACTTTAGGATTCATGTTTATTGATGTTTTTATAAATTTTTTGAAGCATATACAGACAGAATCTAGAGTTACTAACCCGATTCCTACTGTCATTGGTAGGTTGGGTCCTCAGAGAAAGATTGCTACATCTCTGCTCAGGCTTCTAGAAGAGCCCTGAGGGATTGAGAATATTGTTCTAATGCTGTTAACTTGTGATCCCTCCCTGGTGTGCTTCTCACCATGATTATCAGTTTTTATCAATTAGTCAGTCAGAGTTAATTAGTTTTTATAAATGAGTGTTTAATATAATATAAAAGTTGGTGCAAAACAACTCTCCAAAAGTATGTTACATTGTCCCATCAATACAAGGCAGAACAGACTTATTGTATGACAGCTACTGTGTAATATCATTCCAGGTCATCCAATGACTATCAAAGACATTTTAATTGATCAAAAATTTTCATACTTGGTCTAAAGTCTACGGTTGCTTGCTTGCTTCATTCAACCTAAGTGTCCAGTCATTGTTCATACATAGTGAACGTTTGTTGTGTTTTCAGCAGTTAAGATATTAAGAGCTTTAATTTTAAATTTAACTTTAAATTGTGGTGAGGTAATTTAGTAGACTGACCCCTCCCTGCTGCCAACGTTTATTTAAAACAGATAGATACTCACATAAACATATGTATATATGTATTTATACATGTGTGTATAATTTATATTTATACATGTATTATTTCCTATTGACTCCTCCCAATCACTACAGCCCATTCCAAATAAACACAATCAAATTAAACTACTCACCTAGGTGAAAAGGTCTGAAACTATGTGCTTCATTTCATACCTAGAGTTACCAGTTCTATTCTGAGATATAGGAGGAATGCATAATTAGCCTCTTTTTTCTGAAATTGCTATTGGCCATTGCATGGATTAGAGTTTTAAAATCTTTCAATTATGTTTTCCTTTACATAACTAATCTTCTGGTAATGTTTTCCCTCTTAGGTCTGCTTAATTTTGTTGAGATAACATCAAAGAAGTGTACTTAAAACTTCTTTCTCTAAATTTTCATATATATCATTTATCATGGCATATACAATAATTTGTTTAGCCATTCTTCAATTTACAGGTAGCCACTTTGTTTCTAATAGAACACAACATAATACCTGGTACATAGGACTCACTATATAAAAGTTTAGAAAATTCTTTACTACTACAAGAAAGTGACAGAATAATTTTTGCATGGGGGTTTTACTTTTATTTAAAGCAGAAGTTCTTAAACTAAAAAGAAGTAGTTTTCAGCCATGTCTGACTCTGTCACCCCGTTTGGGCTTTTCTTTGCACAGGGACTGGAGTGATTTGTCATTTCCTTCTCCAAGGAGAAAGTGATATGTATACTTGAAAACATGCATTAATAGCTGTATTTTGACATAACTGATTTCTTCTTAGTCCTAGATATTTTACTTTACATATTTAAAATATTGTTCTGAGGAAGGGTCCATAGATTTCAATAGACTGATGAAGGGGATGTAATACAAAAGTGTTAAGAACATTGGCCTTAAAAGACTTCTTGCATGTGCCTGCTCTCCTTTTTAAGATGCAGAATGAGTTTGACCATGATATACACATTTTGTAGGCTAGTAAGGGATAAAGACTAAGTTGGACCATGTCCAAACTCTCTTCCATGAAGGTTATGAGTTTTTCTAAGTTCTAGGACAACCAAATTTCCTCCTTATTAATTTTTCTGTGATGTCAAAATTCCCAAGTACTTGTCAAGGATGGATCACAGAGCTAGAAATGTAAGAAGCCCCCATAGAATTTCCAGCAGCAGATTTCTTTCCACCTGCCTCAGCTACATAGTTGTACCTCCTCTATCACTATAGGAGAAGCCAAGGCACCACAGAGTTAATATCTCCCCACTGTTTCTCATTTACTGAGACTATTATCCTCTGCTGTTATTGCATAGCGACATTTGGCACACACCTTGGACACCTGGCTCCTTAAACACCTTCCTGATAGAAAACTATAACTACTGTGCTATTACTTTCTCCTACTACAGCTTGGGCGCAGTTGCCATTGGTGCACCCTAATAGAAAAGGTACCATATAAAAGTACAAAAGACCTCAACACATTCACCAATGGCCTAATCATTAAGCAAAATTGCCATGTCTTACAATTACCACTATTACAAAATATCCATTAAGAAGCAGCCTCTGCTTCTCTCTTGACTCTTTCATTAGCACGATACTCCCACATTAGCACCCAACTATAAACAAGTCCTATCCAAATTTACATTACTCTCCAAATTACATACACAGACTGATTACTATTTCTTTAAAGAGAAAAGTCTATTTTAGCAGTAAATTCTCCCTTCTTTTCAGCATGTTATAGTTTCAAAGACATAATTCAAAGACTGAATACATCTGGCAACAGCCTTCAAACACTGTCTGCAAGAAACTTACATTATAATTGGTGGTAATACACCCATGCGCGCGCGCACACACACACACACACACACACACCACTAATACCAAGAAAGTTTGAGACAAATGATGTTCAAAGATGAATTTAGTCCTCTTTCTTGGGTGGATTTGGGTAAATCATTTCACCTTTTGGGGCCCCAGTGTCCTTACTTCCAAAATGAAAGGTTGATAGAGGTCATCTATAAAGTTGCTTCAGATTATTTCTCAATGAATCCTTCAGGCACCAGTTCTCATCAGGTTGAAGGTGACATTATTAAAATGTGATGAAATATATCCTGTAGTAATAAGTATGTATGTTTGTATGTATATATGTGTATGTGTAAGTATATATATATATATATATATATATATATATATATATATATATATATATATAAAATTTAAAGTCATGCTTTCTGGTCCCTGACTCCATCTTTCTCCATTTCTGATGAAAGTTAGTCCTTCTTGAGAATTACCAGTCATGTCTACTAATTATTCATCTGTCTGATATCCATCAGTATAGCCTGGAGTCTTTAAATCATTAAAGTTTCAAGTCACCCAAAGAGATGTGGAGAGATGCACAGTGCAGCCTAAATAGGCTGCCAGATATTGACACTGAAAAACTATTCTTGGAAATCTGTATAAAGTACATAAAAGAGTTATATAATCAGCAAATAAGGTAGACATGTTAAGACTGAAAGATAATGGATTGACTCCTTTTATTAGCCTGGCACACACATTTAACCACTAGGTATCTGTGATGGTCCCTCAATGTGGGATGCTTAATTTTTACAACATTGTTAAGAATATAAACTATTCACCTTCTCCCTTCACTTTTCATCAGTCCATATATTTTTTCAATGGGTGTTATAGTTAGCCAGTAAGTTTAACTAAATAGGATTTTAAGCAAAGAGAAAGTCATTGCTGGCATTTCCTTATAAACTGTCTTCAGAATTCTGTCAATGCTGAGTAGTAAATGAGATATATCAAGGTAGGACTTTCATTTAAATGAAACAGTATTGTCACAGAGGTTTGGAGTCCATAAATGCCTTTACTTCCTTGTATCTTTGTACTCCATTGGTTTATGTTCCATTTGGGAAAGGAAACCAGTATGGCATCCCCTATAGAAATTCCCCATCTTGGGAGCTGATGTCACACTGATGACTTTTCTGGAACACAATCAACTTAGAATACAAATAGGGAATAGATTCTAACATGTGCCTCTGTTTCAGCAATTTATATATGCCTTATATGATTTTCTTAAGCCCATCTTTTAATTGGCTTATAAGCCAGTCTTATAATGTTTTCATGGCAGAGATTTGCTTTGTTGTGTAATGCAAAGGAAAGTTTAATCAACAGAGTTTCAACTCCCCTTCCACTGCCATAAACATAAATAAACTTTGATAGAAAGTAAACTTCATTTCTTTTTCTTTTTTTGTAGTGGCAAAAGGCATTAGGATGGTAGAAATTATTTCTCTCAGTCCTCAGCCCTCAGTTCTTACCCTGTTTCAACAAAAACAACAATAACTGATGTTTATACAGTGCTTACTATATATCAGGCATTGTGCTAAGCTCTTTATAATTATTACCTCATGTTTTTCTCTCAAAAGCTCTTGGAAGTAGATGCTATTGTTGCCCTTATTTTTCAGATGAGGAAACTGAGTCAGGGGAAAGTAAAGTAATTTACCCAGAGTCACACAGCTAGCAAAGGTCTAAAGTCAGATTCAAACTTCTAGCTGCCTCATGACCACTGTAATATTTCTCACTATACCTACAGCAAGTGATACCACGTATCAGTTTGGTTCTTTCATTTCAAGTGCTCAGGGCACAATAACAGCCTTGTCCAAGGTGCTTAGAGGACAACATTTTTCATGTGATCCTTAAAAGATGGGTTGAAGCAGATTCTTGTACTGTGCTGCTAAGCCTATTAAGGGTTTCCCTCCAAAGATTTTTGCTACTTCAGCTTCAGACCCATAAAATGAAAAATGAGATAAACAAAATGGCCCCAAACTTAAAGAATTTGAGGTGTGATATCAGTAGAATCATTAAAAAATGAAACCCTTTCTCCTTATTGTCATGGGCTAATTCTTGCCATCTAACCCTTAACTTGCACTGGCCTTTTCTCTTCTTTCTTGTCAACAGCTATTTTTGCAAGGTTTTCATTACTTCTTAATTGTTCAAATTTCCTATCTTCATTTTTCTTGTTAAGGACCGATTTTACAAATGAGTTCATTATCTCTACCATTTTAGACTCATCATTAATTTCACGCTTCTCATTTGTTAGTGGGCCTATTTTCTCCCTGATATTTCTTTCTTCACTGCTGTATCTGTAAACATCTTTGCTGTTTTCTTTCAGTTCCCTTTATTCCCTTTAACTCATTCTGTTTCTGTAGCTATTCACTTTTCCTGTAATCTTTAACTGAGGTTGAAAAGGCTTTGGTTAGCCCTCTTTTCCCATCTCTCCTAAAGGCAATTTTTCTTTCTCTATTGACCTTTAAGAAATTCACACAGAAGTTCTACAATTGCATTTCATCTTTACATTTTTCTTTTCTTCACATAGATTTTTAAATGAATATATATGTATATACATATGTATATGTACATACATATGTATACATGTGTGTGTGTACTACAAAATAATCTCCATAAAGGCAGCAAATTTGTCTTACCTAAACTCTATAATTCACACAGAACTTTACGTAGTACTCTGCACACAGTCAGTGCTTAATACATATATGTTGTAGATATTTATGAACTCACAGATTCATTGAAATATGAAGGCTATGATTGGATTGATATATAGAGGTCTTTAGCAAAAAGATACATTCACACACAAGACTCCCAACCCTCGTATGTTTCCCAACTTACTACAACAGATTTAGAGGAATGTGTAGAGACACAACTCATGTTGCCCTGCCCTGTAGTTTTCCCTTGGATCTCAGTCCAAGGCTATCATCAGACCTTTGCCACTTTCTAGGGCAAGACCTCTTCTATCTCTTGATGCCTTTTCCATGCCTTTAAACAAGGCAGCCTTGACTCCTTATCAGCCTTCTATATATCTCCCTAATACTACTTGCTTGAAAGTGGGCCTAACAATATTACATCACCATCTTCCAGGAATTTGAACCTCAAGGGTGATTTCAAAAATTTCATTCTCTTGCCCATTCAATGGACCTCTCTCTCACCACTGATAATTTGTGTGGACTCACTCACCAACAGTTGGAATATTCCCTTTGTCTTATCCTTGCCTTCTAGAGATCATTAATCAGTTGCCAGTGTCCAAATCCTATTTCTTAT
This sequence comes from Bettongia penicillata ogilbyi, assembly GCA_023548195.1. NCBI lineage: Eukaryota > Metazoa > Chordata > Mammalia > Diprotodontia > Potoroidae > Bettongia > Bettongia penicillata. The sequence continues at coordinate 26,244 of JAJHZJ010000724.1, forward strand.
TTACAGTTCCACTACCTCATTCCTTTCCACCTCAACCTTGTCTACCAAAATGTTCCACTTTAGATTTGCACATTTCTTCAAATATATGCTCTGAAATGTCTACTCTGTAACTGCTGACTTTTCACATTAATTATTAAAAAGACATTTAAGTGCTTACTATGTGCTAGATGCTGTACTAAGTGCTGAAAACACAAATACACCTAAAAAGACAGTCTCTGCCTTCAAGGAACATACATAAACACACACATATTATGTGTTTTATATATATATTATACACACACACACATATATTTATATATATATACATATGCATATGCACACACGTTATATATAATAGGGAAGATAACATAAAATGAAGCTGAATGGGAGATACTCAACGTGGGGACATGATGGAAAAATCTAAATCAGTGGTGTCAGAGTCAAAAAGATATGGATCCATGCCTACTACATATTGATTTAGAAAACCACAATTTAATATTATCTGAGTTATATTGTATTTTTATTTTGGTAAATAATTCTCAATCATATTTTAATCTGGTTCAGATATACTCAGGAGTTTTGTGGACTGCAAGCTTGATACATCTAGTTTAGAGGACTGTAGCCTGGTAGAAAATGAAAAGATGCCTGGTATGGGCTCCCTCTTTAAATGGAGGTTCTGGGAAGAGTATCTGCACCCCATAATTAGAGGGAAAGGTCTTAGAAAGTATGACTTCCAGAACTGAAATGATCTTCTAGGATGAAGAGGTCTCTCAGGTATTACACAGCATTCCAGAGGAGTACAATCTGGTCATATTAACCCACTTCTTTCTCATTTCTTGCATTTTTTGGTTCTGACTCAGACATGGATTCTCCCTAAAGAAATTGTATACATTACATTTTTACACACACACACACACACACACACACATATATATCTGGCCACCATTTTTAGTACAAACTAAATTTTCCCTCTGATACACTTGCCATGCTGTAGAATTTTGAATATGGATTGATTAAAGATTAAGAATTATAGCTAATCATTTGAATCAATATTTATGGATCATATTTAGATTTGATTGTATAGACCTCCATGGTAGAGTTTGTAAGAGTTAAATTTCCTTATTTCTATAAGCTATAGCCCCAACTACAAAGACTTCAAATGTGTTTGTTTTTGCTCACCAAGAAAGAGAGGAGGGTGGAAAGGGAAGGAGTCAACCTGTTCATGAAATGTTTTGCCTACCACCACACCACTCTAGTGTTGGCAGTGCCTGATATGGGACTTTACAAAGGATGTGGATCATCTCTATGCTTGTCCTGTTGCCATGGGTCTTAGAAACTCCTTCTCTGAGTCAAATGAAATGTGTTCTCATCCTTCCTCTTCAGGATAAATCAGTCACAGGCTTAGATCAGTTTGCATTACTGATGTCTTATGTAGCCAACTACGTAGAAAGCTACTCTTTCTGACTGTCAAATACATACCTAGATACTGATAAGCCTTAGATCTCATTTATTGGCAATTACTAGCCTTGTTAATACATTATTCTCAACCTTTGTGACTTACAATCTCTTTATAGCAGGTTTTTATTTTAATAATGGTAGGGGATTTGGAATACTCCTACCTCCCATCCTTTCAGCTACCCATGCCTACAACTTCAGGGACACCATTAATTACTTTCTCTGACATATCCCACACACCCTATCCATAGCCTAATATTGACATTCTACTTTCACAACATCCTTCCCTCCATTGAAATAGCCATGATTCTAGTATAGACCTCCATGATTTCACTCCTCAACTACTGCAATAGCCTTCTACCTAGGTGCAAAGGAAACCACACTGGCATACCCAGGATGGCTGTTAGCACAGGTTCTTAGATATGCTTTACTAAGAAAGATAATTTTTAAGGGGTCAACAATCTGTTTCAATTACATTCACTAGTTCAGAGCAAAAGTCAGCACCCTGAACTTCAGAGAAAACACAGAGAAAATGTAAGCAGAGAAATAAAGATCAACAGATAAGGCTCTGCTGCCTGAGTCAAAGCAATATTGTGATACATTTTACATACACCCCTCGATCAAGAGAGCTTTTACATTTAAGCAGTCGGGGAGCTCTAAACACAGCCACTCAGAGTCTCAACCATGGTATCACAAGATCCTTCTCACAGGTGAGCCTCCAAAGCAAAATACCAACTCAGAGTATATATATACTTGTCAGAGCCAGAAGGCATCACAACCCTCGTGACTCAGTACCTAATTAGAAATTAACAGAAAGTGTGAAAGTCTTCCTACAAGCAAACCTCCCCTAAACAAGCTTCCCTTAATGGGCTCCATGTAAGGCCTATTTAATGGACAGAGAAGATCTTAAATCCCATTAACATTACACTAGAACTTTTTGACTCACATCTATCCTCTTCCAATACATCCTCCATTCATTTGGAAAAATGATTTTTTTTTTTTTCTGAACTACAGACTTGACCATGTCTCCCTTTTGCTCAATGAGTTGCAGTGGCTCCCTATTACTACCAGGATCAAATATAAAATGTTTGGAATTTAAAGCTCTTTATTACCTACTGTTTCATTCCTTTCCTATATTCTTATACTTTACTCACCTTTATAAACTTATTGATAAATATATGCTGGATAATTTGAAGTTCTTCGAACATAATACTATCTCATGCTTCTGATCCTTTGTTTCACACCCATAATGCTCTGTTCATTTGCCTCTGCCTTTGTTTCCCCAACTTCTTTCTAGACATAGCTCAAATCCTACCTTCTGTTGGAGACTTTTTGATTCTCCAATGTGCTACTATCTTCTTTTATGAGACTATTTTAATATATGGTACATGCATGATACACACACAGTACATGCATCATGTACATATATGACACATATATATGCACATAGGTATATATATGTATTGTGTATATGCACATGTGTATGTCTATATACATAAACACACACATATGTATGTGTGTATTGTTTGTTGTACTCAAAGAAGATCAAAATGGCATCATGATATTGAGATCAATGTACAGTGTATCTAACTTTGGCTGATCATACCAATATGAGCTCTGGAGTCTCTACCACAGGTCAGGCATATGTCCATTTCCATATGTGCATTTGGGAATAAGATGTCTCTAAATTTCTACATCTCATGCTTCTTTTGAGTTAATACAGTTCTCCTTCATTCATAGAGCTCAGAGCCTTTTTTGATGCAGGAATGTCATTCTGGCTGGTTCTGTGCCAGTGTCTTCCATATCTTACAATTGATACCATAGTTCGTCAGAGAGACCCTGAGAGTGTCCTTATATTTCTTCTTTTAACCACCATGTGAGCACTTGCCTTATGTGACTTCTCCATAAAATAGTCTTTCAGGCAAACATACATTTGACACGTGAACAACATGACCAGCCCATCTGAGTTATGCTCTCTGTAGTAGAGTTTGAATGCTTGTCAGTTCAGCTGAAGAAAGGTCTTCAGTGTCTAGTACCTTATCTTTCCAAGTGATCTTCAGAATCTTTCTAAGATAATTCATAAGGAAGCAGTTCAATTTTCCAGCATAACACAGGTAGACTGTCCAGATTTCACAAGCATACAACAATGAGGTCAGCACAGTGGCTCTGTAGACCTTCAGTTTGATAGTCAGTCTAATAACTTCTTCTCTCCCCAAAATTCTTTTAGAGCCTCCCAAATACTAACTCAGCTCTGGCAATTTGTGGATCAACATCATTATCTATATGGATATCCCTGGAAAGATACTGTCAGGGTAAGTGACCTTTAGGCACATTCATTTAAAATTTGTCCATTTACTATAAACAATGATGCCACATATGGAGATTGTGTTGCTGATTGGTGGGTAACATATGTTTTCTTGGTGTTGTCATTCCAAAATTAGCACAAGTGGCAGAGAATCAATCGATCCTTTGTAGTATCTTAGCCAGAGAGGGTGCATTGAGTGCATAATCATCTGCAAACAAAAAATTATGCACCAATTCTTCCTCCACTTTAGTCTTGGCATGTAGCCTTTTCAAGTTAAATAATTTGCCATCAGTGTGGTAGTTAACCTTTATGTTGCTTCTATCCTTGTTGAAGGTATCTGACAACATCACTGGAAACAGCATGCTAAAAGAACATGGGAGCAAACACACAGCCCTGCTTCACTCCATTGGTTACTGAGAAGGAACAAGAACATTATTCATTATTCAGAACTTGTGCAAACATACATCTATAAAACTGTTTTACAATATTGACAAACTTCTTGAGGCAACCAAATTCTGCCATAATTTTCCCCAGGCCCACACTGTGTATGGATCTCTGTTCTACTTCTGGTATTTCATATGCAATTGTTAGACAGCAGATACCATGTCAACCATTCTTTAGCTCTTTCTAAAGCCACACTGACTCTTGGGTAGATGAATATCTTTCAGGTGAAGGATAAGTCATATTAAGGAGGACTCTATCAAAAATCTTTCTAGCAATAACTAAGAGTTCCCCGTGTGGTTGTCACAGTACAACTTATTTCCTTTTCTTTTATACAATCAATAGAGGCGTCCTTGTCCTGGGAGATAATATCCTCTTCCCATATAATCTGGGAGATTTCCATGAGCTTTTGTATCAGCAGTGGACCTCTTGCCTTGTATATCTCTGGTGGAAAGGAATCAGCACCAGGTGCTTTGCCACACAAGAGGAACCAAATGGTTTTCTAAACCTCTTCTTCAATTGAAAGTTAAGCTAAAAACAGATTAACTTCAACCTGAGATAAATGATCAGTGGCCTCAGCATTTATTGATGGAAGTCTGTTGAGAACATTAGTGTTCAGCCCATTGCTCCAGAATTTCCTTATAATTATGGCTTCATCAGCACTGAATAGTTGGGATGCACTTTGGCTCATAAATAACTTTCAGGGTATTGTAAAAACCCTATTGTAAAAATGGTTGTAAAAATGTTGTAAAAACACTGGATTTATTATTATCAGTGTAAAACAGAATTTTATCTGCTCTCTTACTGAGCCAAGCATCTTGCATCTCTCTAAGATTTCTTTGCATTTTCCTTTTGATAGAATTAAAGGCTCCATTTTTAGGAACAGACAAACTATCCTCATGGTATATTCTGTAGAGTTCTTTTTTCATTTAGTAGCTTCTGAATTTCCCCATCATCCTCACTGAATGAGCCTCGGTGTTTGCAAGTATTTAAGTAAATGTGATGTTGTACACCAAATTTAAAAGTTGCCCACTCCTATTCTGCTCCACTGTTAACAACAATATGCTGACTCAGATTTCCCTCCAAGTCGGTTACAAACTGTTCATACACAGAGAAGCACTCTAATATATTGATGCTTGAATCTTCTGCTTGTCATCATACCTTGGAGTTGCTGCCTTTCTTGAATGTGAATGTTTAGTTGGGGCAGGATTAGTCTATGATTTGTCCAGCACTTCACACCAAACATGACTTTTTTCACACCCATATCCAATCTATCTCTTCTCCTTACAGTGAAATAATCTACTAAACGCCAATATTTGCTGCAATTTGCTGCAAATCCATGAAGTTTTGTTGCATTTAGGTAAACAGAAGATGATACTGGTGATGAGGTCATAAGACATACAAGTCTTTAATAGGAAGTTACCATTGCTGTTTCTGTTTCTGACTCCATTCCTCCCAAGGACTCCCTGCCATGTCTGTGCCTACTCTGGCATTAAAGTAACTCAGAATTATAGGCCTGCCCCCTTTTGGCACATTGATGATGAAGGTATCCAGGTCTTCATAATATTTTTTCTTTGACCTCAGGAGCGTGTGTCATGTTGGAGACGTATACACTGATGATGCTTTCTTACAAGTGACAATCCCATTGTTATGAGCCTATCGTTCACTTCTTTTGGGAGGCATACAAGTTTGTTGATTTGGGAGATGAATAGGTAATCATTGCTGACAAGAGAAGAAGAATGGAGAATGAATCCAACTGATAGTGGCAAAGGGATAGAATCAAGATAATGGAATGAAAGCTACATTTTATGGAACTTTTGCAACATACCCTTTCCACAACAATCTTCTTTAAAAAAGGTCGATCTGAATCCTAGGGAGGAAACCAATTGAAAGTCACAGTCACTTTCAAGTTCAGGTCAGCTTAGAAAGACAGAAAAAGAGGTGTGTGCATACTTATGGTTAAGGCTGGCCAGGAGCACTGCATCCAGAAGGAATAGCACTAGTGATGGCAGCAATATCTGGCTGTGGCAGTGGTAGTAATTACAGGGAGAGACTCTACACCAATGTACAGAATGGGAAATGTCCCCCTCGGAAGAGATACCCATGGACCCTCTCTTAGCACTAAATTGAGGAAGAAATGCCATATAGGAGATCTGTCCCTAATTACTCAGTTCCAGATCACAGGCCCAGGGTTGAGAGAGGAATTAACATGGTTATGTGGGAATAATGAAACTACCTGGTTAAAAATCGAAGCACAGAACAGGAGGGCAATGAGGAGACCCCTTCACAGACTACACCACATTGGAGGCATGAAAAAAACAGGCCTCACTGATCTGGGAAAGCAGTAAAAGGATACAAAAAAAAAACAGATGCTCAGGCTATACATTCTTCCTATCCCCAGAGGTTTATTGAGATCAACTCTAATATAAAGTCCAGCAAATGATTTAAAAATGAGCAAAAATAAAACCTGCATATAAAAAAATTCAATGGTGACAGGGAAGCTCAAGACAAAAGCTTAGAAGTCAGTGACTTGAAAACATCTATAAACAAAGTATCAAATAAAAACATAGATTGAACACAAATCTAATAAGAATTCCCAGGAGAATTAAATAAAGATTTAAAAAGAGCAAAATAAGAGTGGTAAAAGAAAAATTGGGAAAGAAAAAGAGATTTCTGCAAGAAAATTATGAAAAAAAATTAATAACTTGATACAAGTAAAAAAATGTATGTTTAAATAGTGCTTAAAAATTAGAATTGAGTAAATGATAAAATGCATTTAAAATGATCAAGAAAAAAAGTCTTTAAAATTCTGAATTGGCTAAGTTCTAGAAAAGACGCATAAAAGATCATTACATAACAACTTAACAATTAATATCAGACAAGTACAATGTAATGATTCCATGAGAAATGAAGAAACAATAAAACTATCAAAAGACCAAGAAAAAAATGAAGAAAATGTGAAATATATCACAGAAAAAACCAACTGACCTGGAAAATAATGGAGGAGATATTTAAAAATTATTAGACTGCTTGAAAGCCAATATCTAAAAGAAAAGCCTAGACATATTTCAAGGAATTATAAAGGAAAACTACCAAGATATCTTAGGACCAGAACTTAAAACTTAGAGGGCAAAGCAGAAGTTAAAAGAACCTACCATTCACTTACTAAAAGAAAGCCCAAATGAAAAATCCCAAGAATATTATAGCCCAAATCCAGATCTTGTGTATCAAGGAAGAAATACTGTAACCATCTATAAGGGAATAATCCAAATATCATAGAGCCATAGTCAGGATCACTCAAGATTTAGCAAGGGAAGACATGGGATCTAAGATTGCAACCAAAAATACTCTAACCAGCAGAACTCAGTATATTCCTACCAGGGGAAAATGGATATTTAATGAAATAGAGGGCTTTCAGACATTCCTGATGAAAAGACAAGAGCTAAATAGAAAATGTGACATTCAACAATGCCAGTTGAGAGAAGTATAAATAGGATCTCCTGAATGCAAAGTTAAAAGGAATTTAAAAAAAGTTTAAACTGCTTACATTCTTAGTTGGGAAGATGATACATGTAATGTCTAAGGACTTAATCATCAGTAGAGAAGTTAGAAGTAGTCCACTTACACATAGAGCGTTAATGTAAGACTGTTATTTTTAAATGATGTGAAAAGAAGAATGGAAATATGAGAAAAAATAACATACTGCAAAAAAGCATAAGGTGGAGGAAGAATGGGGAAAATTATTTCACATAATAGAAGCACATAAGGATGAGTTTATACAATGGAGGGGGAAATGGTGGGAGTGCAGTGACCAATGCTTCAACCTCACTCTCATCTGAGCTGGATCAAATAGGGAAAAGGAGAAAAGGGTAAAGATTTATCATTCAAAAAACATACCCCTGAATTCATTGCTTCCTTGCTACTACAATCTCATTAACTTCTGCAATCAACTAATGATTCTTCACATTCTTACATTAAGTTTATGGTCTGAAGCAAAGCATGTTTTTGGTCCTTTTGCTTGTTGGTTTGTTTGTTTTTTTTTTTTTAGGAAAAGACAGGGTGGAAAAAAGAAGGATAAAAAGGAGAATATAAGATGGAAGGAAAAAATACCTAGAAATCATAATTGTGAATATGAATGGTATGAACTTACCCATAAAATGGAAGCAGATAGCTGACTTGATTAGAAATCAGAATCCAACAATATCTTGTTTATAAGAGGCACACTTGAAACAGAATGATACACAGAGTTAAAATAAGATGTTGAAGCAGAATCTATTATGTTTCAGATGAAATTAAACAAAAACAATAACAACAGAGGTAGCCACTGTGGTCTCAGACAAAGGAAAAACCAAAATTGACTTAAAAGACAAAATTGACAAAATTACATTTTGTACCATAGACAATGAATTAATGTAAATATTGACCATATATGCAACAAATAGCTTAAGCAACCAAATTCTTGAAAGAAAGGTTAAATAAGTTAGAAGAGGAAATAGACTTTTAAACACTACTACTGAGGAGCCTCAATTTATCCCTCTCATATTTAGGCAAATAAATAAAATAAATCACAAAATAAACAAGAAAGAAGTTAAGGAGATGAATAGAGTATTAAAAAAGTTAGATATAATAGCCCTTTGGAGAATATTGAATGAAAATAAATAGAAGCTTGCCTATTATTTAGCTGTTCATGGCACCTTCACAGCATTAGGGCAAAAAACCCCAAAAGAGATGCAGAAAAACAGAAATAGTAAAGGAACACTTTTTGGACCATGATGCAATACAAATTGTATTCAATAAAACCTTTAAAGCATATGTTAGAATTAATTAAGGGAGGCAGAGCCAAATGGCAGAGTAGAAACAGAGGCTTGCTAGATCTCTCCCCCAAGCTTCACCAAATACCTATAAAAAATGACTCTACACATATTCTGGAGTAGCAGAACCCACAGAATGAAGGAGTGAAGCAAATCTCTAGCCCAAGAGAGCCTAGAAGTCCAACAGGACGTGTTTATCACTCTACACTGAGAGCAGATCCCAGTCCAGCATGAGTCATGTCAACACAGATGGGACCTGAGCAGGACTGGGTGGACTAAATTTCTGATACCTGTGACAGTTTCCAGACTTCACAATCCCAAAACAGAGAGGTCAAATTGGAAGGTCAATGGAAGAAATTTGTTGGACTTGTGTGAGAGGGGAGAGTGGTCAGGCTTCAGTTCCAGGGAAGCAGAGGAAATGGAGGAGTCTGTGGCAGCCACAGCAGGGGCAAAGGCAGTAGTGCTTTCTGAAGCTGTAGGCCCACAGATTATGGGGAGGTTCTAGTAGCTAAAAGTACACCCACCAACCCAAACTGTAAGTAGAGGGGTACCTTGGCAAAGTGGTCAAAAATCAAGTAAATGGATGGGAAAATGAGCAAAAACCAGAAAATGAATCAAACTATAGAATCTTACTTTGGTGACAAGGAAGGCCAACATCTGCAAACTGAAGAAGAAAACAAAGTCAAAGCTCCTACATTCAAAGCCTCCAAAACAAAATATGAAAGTGTCTCAGGTCATGGAAGAGCTCAAAAACTATTTTGAAAATCAAATAAGAGAAATAAAACAAAAATTGGGAAGAGAAATGATAGTGATGCAAGAAAATCATTAAAAACAAGTCAACTGGGGCAGAGTCCAGATGGCAGAGTAGAAAGATGCACATACTCTAGCTCTTCCCCCACAGCCCATAAAATACATGTAAAGAAAGACTCTCAACCAATTCTAGAGCAGCAGAAGCCACAGAACAACAGAGAGAAAATTTCCAGCCCAGAGTGATTTGGAAGGCCTACAGGAAAGGTCTGTTGCATGTGATGTGGAGCACAGCCTAGCCTTGGCCAGGTGGTGCTGGGAGAGTAGGCCAAAGCAGGCCTTGGAGGTAGGGTCTCTGGCAGCAGCAGTGGAGATTCCCAGACCCCTCAACCAACAAATGCCAGAGGCAGCTTCAAAGGTCAATGACAGGGCTTATTCCCCTTCCTGACAAGGGAGCAGAATCCTCCCCTAGCACTGGCACCAGGTGTTGGCAGCAGCAGGCAGCAGCTGGCATCCATTGTTCCATTGTTGGACCCTTCAGCTTAAAGCCCCCGGGGGAATTGAGCAGCTGATCTGAATCTCAGCCACCAGCCCAGCCAAGTAGTAACTCCTCTCCCTTAACTGTGTGCCACTTTGGAGTAATTGAGATCTTACAGGTTCCCAGAGTATAACCTACTATCAACAAAGGTACCCAAAGTCAAACAACCAGTTGGGAAAATGCCCCAAAAAGGGAAAAACAATAAGACTATAGAATGTTGCTTTCTTAGTGAACAGGTATTCTCTCCTATCCTGTCAGATGAGGAACAATAATGTTTACAATCAGGGGAAGACAAAAAAGTCAAGACTTCTGCATCCAAAATCTCTAAAATAAATATGCAATGGTCTCAGGTCATGGGAGACCTCAAAAAGGATTTTGAAAATCAAGTAATAATGGGGGAGGGAAAATTGGGAAGAGAAATGAGAGTGATAAAAGAAAATCATGAAAAGTGAGTCAACAGCTTGCTAAAGAAGACCCAAAAAGATGCTAAAGAAAATTATACCTTTAAAAATACAATAACTCAATTGGTAAGAGAAGTCCAAAAAACCAATGAGGAGAGAAATGCTTTAAAAAGCAGAATTAGCTAAATGGAAAAGGAGGTTCAAAAGTTCACTGAATAAAATAGTTCTTTAAAAAGTAGAATGGAGCAGATGGAAGCTAATGACTTTGTGAGAAATTAAGAAATTATAAAACAAAACCAAAAGAATGAGAAAAATAGAAGACAACATGAAATATCTCACTGGAAAAACAACTGACCTAGAAAATAGATCCAGGAAAGGTAACTTAAAAATTAGTGGACCACCTGAAAACTATGATTAAAAAAAATAGGCTAGAAATTATCTTTCAAAAAATTATGAAGGAAAACTGCACTGATATTCTCGAACCAGAGGGTAAAAGCATCCTCCAATTGCTTCTGGAAAGAGATTCTAAAAGGAAAACTCTGAGGAATATTTTGACCAAATTCCGGAGTTCCCAGGTCAATGAGAAAATATTTCAAGCAGCCAAAAAAAAACAATTCAAGTACTATGGAAACACAATCAGGATAACACAGGATTTAGCAGCTTACACATTAAGGGATCAAACAGCTTGGAATGTGATATTCCAGAGATGAAAGGAGGTAGGATTAAAACCAAGAATCACCTATCCAGCAAAAATTAGTATAATACTTTGAGAGGAAAAATGGAATTTCAGTGAAACAGAGGACTTCCAAATACTCTTTTTGAAAAAACTGGAGAAAAGAAAATATGACTTTCAAATACAAGAATCAAGAGAAACATGAAAAGGTAAACAAGAATGAAAAGTCATAAGCAGTTGAACTGCTTAAATTCCTACATGGAAAAATGATATTTGTAACTCATGAGACCTTTCTCATTAATAAGATAGTTAGAGGGTATGTATAAATACATGTGTGTATGTATGTATATATATATATGTATATATGTGTATGTATATGTGTATATATTACATATATATATATATATGTATATGTACCAGATCTCAAATGCTATTGCAAAGAAGTAATTATAAAAATAGTTTGGTACTAGATAAGAAATAGAGTGACTGATCAATGTGCAGGTAAATACGATATATAGAAGTGAAAGAGAATAGTAACATAATTTTTTATAAACTCAGAGATTGCATTTAGTAGGACAAGACTTCACTCTTTGACAAAATCTTCTGGGAAAACTAGAAAGGAGTCTGATAGAAAATAGGCATAGTCCAACATCTCACTCCATATAACAAGATACATTCAAAATGACTAGAATATTTAGACATAAAGAGTAATACACACACACACACACACACACACACACACACACACACACATATATATATATATATATATATATATATATATATATATATATATATATATATATATATATATATACATATATATACATATACAATTACACCTCTTCCTTCCCTTATCCCCATCTTCTCTCTAATCTTGTGGGGCAAGATAGGTTTCTATACCTCATTACCTGTATTTCCCAGTTGTATGCAAAAGCAATTCTCAACATTTGTCCCTAAAGTTTTGAGTTCCAACTTCTTTCCCTTCCTCCCTCCCTCCCATCACCACTGAGAAGGCAAGTAATTGAATATAGGCTATATATGTGTAGTTTTGCAAAAGACTTCCATAATAGTCATGTTGTATAAGACTAACTATATTTCTCTCCATCCTATCCTGCCCCCCATTTATTCTATTCTCTCATTTGACCTTGTCCCTCCCCAAAAGCGTTTACTTCTCATTACTCCCTCCTCCCCTTTGCCTTCCCTTCTATCATCTCCCCCATCCCACTTGTCCCCTTCTCCCCTACTTTCCTGTAGTGTAAGATAGATTTTCATATCAAATTGAGTAAGTATGTTATTCCCTCCTTAAGTCAAATGCAAAGAGAGCAAACTTCACTTTTTCTCTCTCTCATCTTCCCTTTTCTCCTCCATTGAAAAAGCTTTTTATTACATCTTTTATGATAGATAATTTGCCTCATTCCATTTCTCTCTTTCTCCTTCCAACATATTCCTTTCTCACCCTTTAATTTTATTTTTTAAATATCATCCCTTCTTATTCAATTTACCCTGCACTCTCTCTCTCTCTCTCTCTCTCTCTCTCTCTCTCTCTCTCTCTCTCTCTCTCTCTCTCTCTCTCCATCTCTCACTGTCTGTCTGTCTCTCTGTTCCTCTTCTCTCTCTGTCTCTCTCTGTCTCTCGCTCTCTCTCTGTATATATATATATATATATATATATGTGTGTGTGTGTGTGTGTGTGTGTGTGTGTGTGCATAATCCCTCCAACTACCAAAATACTGAGAAAAGTCTCAAGAGTTACTCATGTTATCTTTCCATGTAGGAATGTAAACTGTTCAACTTTAGTAAGTACCTTGTTTCTCTTTGCTGTTTACCTTTTCATGATTCTATTTATTCTTGTGTTTGAAAGTCAATTTTTCTATTCAGGTCTGGTCTTTCATCAAGAATGCTTGGAAGTCCTCTATTGCATTGAATCACCATATTTTCCCCTGAAGCATTATACTAAGTTTTGCTGGGTGGGTGATTCTTAGTTTTAATCCTAGTTCCTTTGAATTCTGGAATACCATATGCTAAGCCCTTCTATCCCTTAATGTAGAAGCTGCTAGATCTTGTGTTATCCTGATTGTATTTCCACAGTAATTGAATTGTTTCTTTCTAGCTGCTTGCAATATTTTCTCCTTGACCTGGGAACTCTGGAATTTGTCTATAATGTTCCTAGGAGTTTCTCTTTTTGGATCTCTTTCAGGAGGTGAGTGGTGGATTCTTTCAATTTTATTTTGCCCCCTGGTTCTAGAATATCAAGGCAGTTTTCCTTGATAGTTTCATGAAAGATGATGTCTAGGCTCTTTTTTTGATCAAGGCTTTCAGGTAGTCCCATCATTTTTAAATTATCTCTCCTGGATCTATTTTCCAGGTCAGTTGTTTTTCCAATGAGATATTTCACATTATCTTTGATTTTTTTCATTCTTTTGGTTTTGTTTTGTGATTTCTTGGTTTCTCCTAAAGTCATTAGCCTCCATCTGTTCTGTTCTAATTTTTAAAGAACTATTTTCTTCAGTAAGTTTTTGAACCTCCTTTTCCATTTGACTAATTCTGTTTTTTACAGCATTCTTCTCCCCACTGGCTTTTTGGACCTCTTTTGTCAATTGAGTTACCCTGTTTTTAAAGGTATTATTTCTTCAGCATTTTTGGGGTCTCCTTTAGCAAGCTGTTGACTCATTTTTCATAATTTTCTTGCATTGCTCTCATTTCTCTTTCCAATTTTTCCTCCACTTCTCACTTAATTTTCAAAATCTGTTTTGATCTCTTCCATGGCCTGAGACCATAGCATATTTATTTTGGAAGTTTTGGATGCAGAAACCTTGACTTCCTCTGATTGTATGCTTTGTTCTTCATTATCCCAAAGGATGGAGGAAAATACCTCTTCCCCAAGAAAGTAACCTTCTATAGTCTTAATTTTCCCATTTTTTTGGACATTTTCCTAGCCAGTTGCTTGACTTTTGAGTCATTTGTCAAGAGGAGGGTATCTTCTGGAAACCTATAAGATCTCAGTTCTTCCAAGATGGCACAATCCAGGGACAAGCATTTTCTCCTCTCCTGGCCTGTGCACTGATCTAGGAGCAACCAAAACTTTTCTACCCCAAATCTGGGAGTATAATTCCCTCTCCACAACTGCTAAGAGTCAGATCAGTGGCTTAATTCTCTCAGGACTTTTAAGCAGAGGCCAGGGCTACCACTCATGGCTGAGATTCATATCAGCTCCTCAATGCCCCCAGGGGCAATGGACACTGCTGCTGCAGTGGCTGCTGCTGGTGGTCAAGACCGCATTCCCTTCTCCTGGGTGAATAAGCTTTCTAACTGACCTTTGAAGCTGTCTTTGGTATTTGGGGATTGAGTTATCTGGGAACTGCTGCTGCTAGTGGTGACTCCCTGAAGCCTGTTCCAGGTCCTGTCTCTGCTGTGCCGTGCACCCTTTGGCAGGTGCTATAGACCATTCCTGTTGGTCTTTCAGGATATCGTGTGCTGGAAATGGTGGCTTCTGCTGCTCTAGAGTTTGTTTAGAGTCAATTTTTACAGGTATTTTTCAGGCTATGTTGGGGAGCTTCTAAAAGTCTGCCTTTGCACTCTACCATCTTGACTCCATCCCCTATAGGTTGAGTTCTTTTATGATGTTTACCCATCCTCCCATTCCAATACTTGACTTCCTAACTTTTTGTCAAAGTAGGACTCTGATTCCAGTGGGGGTTGGGTGGATGGTTTCAGGATTCAGGGATTTTATGTCTGCCACTTGTTTCCCCACAGTCTGTTGACCTATGGCTTTGGAAACAGCTTCTGCTGCCACTGCTGCTGCTGCTGCCATGCCACCCCACCTCCACTGCCCTCAGCTGGTGCCACACCTGTACAGACAGGGTGTTCTTCTTTCACCCAGGTCCCATAGAATTTTCTCACTGACTTTTTTGTCTTTTGTGGTTTGAGAAGTCTGGAAACTGCCAGAGCTGCCAATGATTCAGTCCCTTGATACAATCCCTCCTCTGGGCTGTATGTGCAGGTAGGGCCCCATGCTGGACTGTGCTCCACTCCCTGCCAGGTGTTTTAGACTATTCCTATCAATTTTCCAGATTGTCTTTGGCTGACGATTTGTTTCACTCTGTCATTTTGTGGGTTCTGTAGCTCTAGAATTTGTTTAGGGTCATTTTTTACAGATCTTTGGAGGGCTCTGGAGGAGAGCTCAGGGAAGTCCCTGTTTTTCCTTCACCATCTTCTCTTCACCTCCCTCCCTCCAGCATTCTTGAATGTGTTGTGTAAACCCTATTTGATCCTGCCTTCTCAGCAATTTGCATGCTGTTGTTATTTTTATTCTGGATGTTGTAGCTGGTAGCGGATCTCACAGTTTGCCTTAATCTTTCTGTCTTAGTCTTCTGATGCTTCTTTGATTGTTTCTGCTTCTTTCTCCTTTGATAATCCCAAACTATAGAGTTAGTTTAATCCCCTGCTATATCCCTAAGAAGTCCTGTTAAGTTATTAGATTTTGAATGGGTCTTATGCTTCCTGTACTCAGTCTATAAGTATTCAAGTGCTGAGCTGACTCTGTCTCAAACTCTGGTTCACATTGCTTTGAGGAATACTTAGGAGTATTCTGTCTCACTGCCCAGTGACCTATAGGAACAGGGTCTATCCTTTGTCTAACAGTTCCTTTTCAGATAGACAAGGACTAGAATTTTGCTTTAGGTATCTGTTTAATAGAGATAATGTTCTTTTGCAAATTTACTGGAGAATTCTTATTCAGGTCCCTGCCTGACTTCAGATGAACTCATTTTGGCTTCCTTGTTGTTTTCTCTTTCCTAGTCTCCTCGGGCTTCCAACCTGATTAGTGAGATTTATAATGGTTTTCCTGGAAGGGGTTCTTTTATCAGTAATCATAGGTTCATTTATTGGGGAAACCTTTCAGCCTCTATGAACTTTCAACTTGTTCTCCAGTGTATGTGCTAGCATAGTTGGTGTGAACTCTCTTCGTGCCTCTAGTGGCTTTTAGTAATATTTTTGTACTTTCCTGAACTGGGAGAAAAAGCTTAATTTTTGTTTCTCTTTGGTTTTGTTTATTGTTAGTCAATCTGAGATTCTTTTTGTCTTTTCCTTAGAATATGTTTATGATTATCCGATTTCCACTACAATTTTTCTTTTCACCATCTTAGTTAGAAGTTACCTAATACCTGTTAACTGCTTATAACCTTTACTCCATCCTCATTCTTCTTCACCACATTATAGGCTTTGCCACTGTTGATCTCCTCCTCATAGATATTCTCCCCTGGTTCAGCTTTCATAATGCTTTTCCCTCCTGAATCTACTCCTACTTATCTATGCATTCTCCTTCTTTCCCCTTATTGAGTCATTGCCAATATTCTGGTCCTTAAATGTAGGTGCCTCCTAAGTGATGTCCTAAGCCCTACTCCATCTCCACACCCTCTCTTAGTGACAAGTTCCCTGGTGTTCACTTATCATCTTTTTGTAGATAACACCAAGTGCTATATACTGGGCTGCATTCTTTCTCCTGAGATCTAGTCCCAATTATATGCTTAACATCTTCATTTGAAAGATCCAATAGTATCTCAAAGTTTACAAATAAAATGTAGGATAATTATCTCCACTGAAGACATCACTATCCTTCTGAACACAAAGGTTTACAAACTTGTAAAAATTCTTAACTGGCACCTCTCCCTCACCTGACACATCATCAGTTGCCAATTCTTGTCCATTCCATGTTTAGAAATCTCTCACATTCTTTCTATTCTCCCAACTCAC
Organism: Bettongia penicillata ogilbyi; assembly: GCA_023548195.1. Classification (NCBI taxonomy): domain Eukaryota; kingdom Metazoa; phylum Chordata; class Mammalia; order Diprotodontia; family Potoroidae; genus Bettongia; species Bettongia penicillata. The sequence goes on from JAJHZJ010000724.1 coordinate 43,347, forward strand.
ATTGTCACTACCTTGGTCAAGGTCTTCATCTCATATCAGGACTATTATAATAACCTCATAATTTTATTCTGAGTTTTGAAACTCCCCTCTCTCCAAAATATACTCTACTAAGTTACCAAAATAATATTCCTAAAGCATAAATATATTGCTTTCCTGTTCAAGAACGTTCAGTGGCTCCTTGTTGCTTTTACATAAAATGCTAACTTCTCTGGATTGATTCACATAATTCTACTTTACTTACCTATATTTCAGCCAAACTCTTGATTTAGAAATTCACTGAAAATGACATTCTATTTCCCACTTGAGTGCATTTTCATAGGCTGACCCCATGCCTTGAGTACATTCCCTACTCTTCTCTTCTTCTGAAAATCTATTTTTTTCTAGGCCTAGGTTACATACCACTTCCAATGATTAGCTTCTTTTTTTTATCAGTCTTGTTAGATTAGTGATAGATCAATGCTCTGTTCCTCCTGAATTCATCATTCATACACTACCTTACATACATACTATATTGCTCCATATAATGTAAGTGACTTTAGCACGGGAACTGTGGTTTTTACTTGTTTGTTTTTGTCTTTGCATTCCCAGAACCTAGCACAGTACTTTCTACATAGCAGTTGATTAATATTTTGAAAATTAGATTAGAAGTTACCAGATGATTGATTCATCAGAGTGAAGTCAACTTCTGCCCTTTGGGTCATTTTCTCAGGCTCTTTATTTTTACTCTCCTCTTCAGCTAATGAAAACCTGAGATTTTATACACACACACACACACACATATGCATATATCCACAGACACACACACATATACACCCACATATATACATGTATACATACACACATGCATATAAATGTATACATACATGTGCACACATATACATACATGCACACATGCACACAGATACATATATATACATGCATGCACACATATGCATGCAAAAATGCACACATATATGTGTGCATGTATATGTATGTGTATGCATATGTGAATGTGTGTGCCCATACATATATTATAGCTTGGGTGGTATGCTGAGATGTACTACGTCTTCCAATCTACTATACATTTTCATATTTGTATTTAATTTCACTTCAGAAACAGGCATTTGGTGCTACTATATAGGAAGCACTCTAGGGAATATAAAGATTAAGCTATAGACTCTCCCCTCATGGAGTTTTCAAATGAGATAATTATTCTTTACTCCCTTGAGTAATTTTTCATCATAATTACATTTTTTCAGGGACCTTGCCTTTTAAATTCTTTTATTCTTCATCAAAATGTGTTTCAATTCAGTATTAGGAAGTGCAGTACAATGGATAGAGTGCTAGATCTGGGAACAGCAAACTCCAATTCCAGTCCTGATGCTAACTACCTAATATACCTTGGGCAAGTCACCTAAGGCAATTGGATTTCATGTGTAATACGAGGAGTCACTACTAATTAACCTCAAAGGTATCTTGGAGAGTGCATCTATCCCGATGATATCATTTTATGATATAAGGATATACAATACCCTTATAATCCAGGATGATATAATCCTGTAATCTTACAGATGAAGAAACTGAGTCCCAAAGACATTCAGGTAGTAAGAACTGGAGGCAGAATTTGATTACAGCATTTGGTGACTCTAAGTCCAGCATTTTTTCAGCTATGCAATATTGACTCAAAAAATAATGGTAGGGAAGAAGGCACTCAGATAAGACACTTTCAAAAAGGCAAAAGTAACAATTCATAGGATTACAGAGTATTGAGTTAGAGGGCATCTTAGAAATTATCTGATTCCAATGCTCTCCGCTAAGTGCCATGATGATTGGAATGATGCAACTGGAGTTAGAAAGAAGTGAGTTCTAATTCTGCCTCAGATTTGTTCTGTGACTCTAGGAAAATCACTTTATATTTCTCAGCCTCAGTCACCTTTTCTGAAAGTGGTGGTAATAATAAATCCTATTTCACCAGGTTATTAGGAAGATGAAATAAAGATAATATGCCTAAGTAAAGTGCTTTTAAAACCTTAAAGTGCTGTATAAATATTAGTCATTATTTATACATATGGAAACAATGAAGAAATATGGAATTTGCCCAAGGTCACAAGTAGTAATTGATGAAGTCAGATTTTTTTACCTAAGTCTTTCAATTTCTGATCTGATAACCTTCCCACTGTATGATATTGCCAAATTCATATGAGGTTTTGGGAAAAGTTACTAACATACTTAACCATGTCCTTCATATCAGCATTTTCCCCCAAATACCATATGAATATTTAATAATGATGTTTAGCATCGAGCACCCAACCCAACCTTAAAATGACTCTTCTGTATAATTAGCACATTAGTCACTGGGTAAAGATTGAGTTGAATGAATAATTCAAATACAATTCTGCAGAAATGCTGGTTAAAGGCCCTCTATAAAAGCTTGCAAAATGAAATCCTCTTCAATTTAACTTGAGAACAAGTTAAAGACTAAAGGAAAAAGAGAAGAGCAAAATTGTTTGTTTGTTTCTGTTTTCCCTGTTGACAAATGGTAAAAGAAAGACCCTGCAAAGCGAAGGGAATGGAATTCTTCTAGTCATCTGTTATTAAAGGAAACAGTGGACAATGTTAACACTGCAGAAATACAGAGCCTAACCTTGAAGCTTTGATAAACACCAAGCTGAAGGATGGAGAGAAATGTGCTGGCAAAATGCAGGATCTGAGTCACAGTTCACTGTTTCTTTCTTCATCTTTTTCTTTCATAGGATAAATTAAGGCCAAGAGAATACTGCTGTATACATTGTGGTCTAAAATCTCACTAGGCATCCACCTATTCCCTAAAAGACTTTTGATCAGGACAGAAACATTTATGTTGAAGTTTCATTGCCTTAGGACAATGCTGTAATTTAGTGTGGTGAAATGGTCCGATTAGCAGTTGGGACCAGTGTGGGGAAGCTAACTGGAGTGAAGAGGTGAGAGAGAGAAAGAATTTTATTCCTCAAGCACAACCAACTGCTCAAGGGGTAGAAAAGACGTGAAAAAAATCAGAAGGAAGTGGAGCCAGAAAGCCAGTGGCAGTGATAATTGGAAACAAAAATGACTTTTAAAACCCTTCAAGGCCAAAGTCCATAGAAACAAGCAAAGAAAAAATCCCCTCAAGGACTTCAGTTTTCTCATGAAATTGGTCCAAAGCATGTATAATAAACCAAGCATAAATCCTACCCAGTAGATTTAACTGAAGACAGAAAATAGGAATGTTGAGAGAAGAGTAGCATGACAGAAGGCACTGACTCTCCAGGTAATTTACCTGAAAAAAGACTAGCCAATAGCTAGATTCAGCTGCTTTTTATCAGGGGCAGCCCTCACCCCAATTTCTATTGTGGCTTTTGAGCAAGGTAGAGTGTGTAGTCTTCCTTAACATGAGTCTCAGTCAGGGAATCGGTCAATAATTGGGGATGGAAATTGTATCCTGGGACCACATGCTGAATCCAGGTCATGTTAAATAAGAAAGGGATGAGGCAGCTGCATGCCAGGAGGCAGCACACATCTGGTGAGTGAAGTAGTGAGGGCTGGAGACCCTTTGACTGTGGGCACTTGCAGGAGAACACAGTCTCTGGTTTTGGTTCCAGGTCAAAGAAGACAGTTGTAGTTTGCAGACATCCAAGGGAACAAAATCATTTTGGGGACAATGTGGCTGGTGGCCCTAGCTATAGTTTGGGAGTAGAGAGGAGAACCCAAGGCCTAACCTCAAGACAGACCTTAGAAAACAATAGTAAAAAGTACCTGAGAAGTGGGGCATCATTCCCCATACTTAAGGAGTATACACTAATACCAGCTAAAAAAAAGTAAAGTAAAACTAACTAAATAGATGAATGAATGAATAAATAAATCAGTAATAAGTAAGCAAAGGAGAAAGAACACAATCATAAATAGTCAGAATGGGGATGGAGAAGATCTGGGTTCACATTCAGAGGAAGATATTGGAGCTAAAAAAGCCATTTCTTTTTTAGTGAGCAATGGCAAATGGTCTCAACCACAAAAGGATTTCTTGGAAGCTATTAAAAAGGACTTAAAAATCAAATAACAGAGATTGAGGAAAAATAGAAAAAAAACATTAAGGGAAATCCAAAAAAAGTTAAGAAAACTATGAAAAGAAAATCAACCAACTTGAAATAGACAATCAAAAACTTAAGAAAGAAAGTAATTTCTTGAAAACTAAAATTGAGTGAGGGGGAGTTAATGATGTTCTAAGATACAAAGAGATAATAAAATGAAATCAAATGATGAAAAAATAGAAGAGAAAGTGAAACATCTTATCAGAAAAGCAACTAATCTGGAGAACAGATAAAGGAGGAATAGTATAAGAATAATTGTACTACTTGAAAATTATGATAAAAAATCGATTAAATATTGCAAAAAATATTACCCTGAAGTTGTAGAAAAAGAAGTCAAAGCAGAAATAGTCATCATCTGAAAGAGGTATAAGGAGGAAAACTTACAAGAATTTTATAGACAAGTTTCAAAGCTCCCAGGTTAAGTAAAAATTATTAGAAGCAACAAGGGAAAGAAACAACAGTTTCAATATCATGGAGTTACAGAAAAGATTGCAAAGAACTAGCAGCTTCTTCATTGAATACTAGGTTCCATAGAACAAAATAGCTGGGATTATAACCAAGGGTAACTTACCCAGCAAAGTTAAGTATAATCCTGAATGGGAAAAAGAAACTTTCATTGACAATCTCTCAGGATGTTATTGGGTTGGTATATTACTGTGATGTAGGAAATGATGAGCTTGAAAAACATGGAAAGGCTGGAACCTATAAAGGAAGATGCTATCCACCTTCAGAGAAACAGATGACAGGTGAAAATAAGCAAAATACAGTGTTATAAATATATGTATATATATATATATACACACACATATATATGTATGTGTGTGTTTGTGTATGAGTATATATATGAATGTTCATATATGTATATATGTACATGTGTGTGTATGAGTATATATGAATGTTTATATATGTATATATATGTATGTGTGTGCACGCGAGTGTGTGTGTTTGTGTGTGAGTATATATATGAATGTTCATATATGTATATATATACATGTGTGTGTGAGTATATATGAATGTTTATATATGTATATATATATGTATGTGTGTGCACGCGAGTGTGTGTGTTTGTGTGTGTGCATATCCACTGAATTGTAGTTGTCTTAGGTTCTGGAGGAAGGGAGGGAAAAATTAAGGAAACACTGCACAGCTAAGGAAAATAGAAAACCAATAAAGAAGCAAGGAAAAGCTGGACAGGTTTGAAAAACAATGTGTAGCATTTATTGTATAGATTTTCTTGAAATGGAAATTTATTATTTTATATTGATTCCTCTCTTATGGTCTGCCATGTATGTGACACTTTTTTTTCTTTTCTCATTTTGTATTTAAGTTTAAAATTTTTTAAAAATGCAAAAAAAAAAATAAACAAGGGGTAGTTAGGTAGGCATAAGGAAGTAGGAAATGGTATAATCTTAAAGAGAATGCAAATGGAATATAAGTGAGAATGGAGTCATTAATTCCTTCCTCATTAGCCAAGGAAGAGACCAGAAAATCAAGGAATCTAACAAAATCAGAATGGGTTCTTTGGGGCTGTGAAGTAGAGCTTTGAATTCTCATGGAATTTTCTGGTCTACTACTTTTTTCAGTTGAGGATCATCTATCTGTTCATGCTGCTATCTATGAATTTCTTGGCTTGCTGAGAACTCAACAATTCAAAAGGAGGGGCCTCAAGCTGTTTTGTACCTCTCACCATGAACATGCCATTCCACTAGACTCAATAAAAAAAATGGCTTTGTGCAATCAGTTGTGGGTATTATGCATGTGACTTGGCCTTGGAGAAACCAAATTCCTTGATCTAAGACCGTTTTTATAGTTCCATTACTTCACGGCAAGTTAAAGTAGTTTTAAAGATCATGGATGAATTTGGAATTGCAGTCACATTATGCAGTAAAAAAATTCACCCAGAGGTCCTATTACCTCATCACTTCTACATACTCATTAGTAGCAACAATCCATGGTTACAACATATCCCTTTCCAGGTCCATCAGAATCAAACCTTAATCAATGACATTATCCCCGAAACAGCCAAATTTGATGAATTAAATAATCACTTGATTCCATAGATTCTTTTATTCATTAGTCAAAGTTCTGTAATCTCTTGGCCTCTTTGTTGCCCCAGTGAGTAGATAACCAGTTCTTATTAGGTAAAATTGCAGAATGTACAAAAGATCTCAAATACAATAAATTTATTTCCATTTTGGCCTTTCAGGATACTTGAACTTTCTATTATTACATATATTGCTTAAGAGATCTGCAAACACTGAATTAATCAGTTAAGGCACCTTATTGCTGGGAAAGGCAATGTTTGCATTAATGGAGACTTTAGCTACATTTGCTTAAGCTATTCGAGGCACCTAGGTGGCACAACAGATAAAGCACTAGGCTTAGAAGAAGGAAGGGTCATTTTCATGGGTCAAATCTGAACTCAGATACCTATTAGCTGTGTGACCCTCAGCATGTCAGTTAACCCCCTTCGCCTCAGTTCCTCTTTTGTAAAATGGGCTGAAGAATGAAATGACAAACTCCACTGGTATCTTGGCCAAGAAAACCCCAAATGTGGTCACAAAGAATCAGATACAACAATAAAAGCAACTCCCATTCAAGTTAGATAGTAGCAGAGAGCTAAAGAAGTGAGGCCTAGGACTAAATAAATATGGAAGGAGAAAAAAGATGTGATACCAGAGTGGTTGATCCTGGATATAACAAGAATACTGATCCTTACAAGCTAACATGGGGAGAACAAAAGAGAGCTTTCAAACTATATAATTCACAATGTTACTTGGATCTGGTATTAGTCAAACACTACAATGTGCTTCTTACACCATAGCAACCATAACTCCCATTGGGTTCTATGACATGCTAACTTGGAAACCATTAAATAAAGTTCTATTTCTGTCAACCATATAGTTATTGAGATGTTTTACAGAGTATAATGAGGGTCAGTGAAAGGTTCTTCCCTATTCTGTTCCCAAGGTTTTATGGAGGTGGCTGAATACATACCTGACATGACTGACTGGGATTTATGTTAACTTCCTGAAGTGTGTATTTGAGATATGATAAAAAGCCAAACAAGACTCACAAAACCAAACTGCTACCAGCTTTTGCTGATTCATGTGGGAATAAGTAATCCTTCCAGAAGAAACCTGGAAAGAGTTACTAGGGACTCTAATATCTTGGCTAAGAACTTGTGGGACTTGGGGGCACAAGTGGTATTTTCATCTATTATTCCAATTGAAAGTTCATTTTTTTGGAAAAGAAACAAAAAATGAATAGCTGGCTATTCAAATGGTATTAAATAAGATAATATTGTTTCCAGGACCATAGTTTGAGAGAAAATGATGAGTTATTTGCTAAGGATAGAATAAATGTTATAAGGACTGAAAAGAAATGTTTGATTAGAGAAAGATTAATCTGATCAAAACAGTTTTAAAGTATATGTGGAAGGAAAGAAAGGGATAAAAATCCAAACTACAACTCTTAAATTATATTAAGGACACAAGAGGTGAAATTATAGTGGAAACATCTCATTATTATTCAAATGAGAAAACAATTAAAGGCCTAGATTCAAAAATTTATGGTCCCAAACATTTACATAACAACACAGAGAATCTGAAAGTTTAATACAAACATAAGTTTAATCTCATTGATGTCATTTAGACTTGATGGTAATGGACTTAAACTTGAACTTTAGCAATGGAAATATATTCCTCATTTAAAAGAAATAGATGTTATAGAATCATAAGTGGGGAATGAGGGGTGCTGCATGTCAAAAAGGCATAGATGTGTGAAAATTCATGAATCTTAGAATGGAAACATGTTGGAGTTGAAGAAGGCTAAAAGGAGAAAGAGAGAAAGGCAAGAGAGAGAGAGAGAGAGAGAGAGAGAGAGAGAGAGAGAGAGAGAGAGAGAGAGAGAGAGAGAGAGGGAGAGGGAGAGAGAGAGAGAGACATGTTGCTTCTGGAGTATACAACAAACCACCTTGCCAAAAAGGGGATATGAATGATGATTTCCTAACATAGACCATGGAGCCAAGATATATTCGTGCTAGGGAAAACACAGATGTTCCAAGTCTCATTCCATTATAAACAGAGGCTCTAAAACATTCTTTTCTTGAAATGTGATAATTTAATCTTCCAGAAGCATAAGGAAGCTACTAGAATAGTTGCTACTCTGGATTTAATTCTGATATACATAAAATCGAAAAAGAAAATGACTGAACCTTGGAAGAAAGTGATCATGTCATTTTGAAATTTGTAGTAGCTAAAGAAGAGGAAACTACATCAATTTCTTTAGTAAAATGTGTGTGTGTGTGTGTGTGTGTGTGTGTGTGTATGTGTGTGTTTACTGAGAGGGATGGTACACCTAGCTCAACTCCATCCTCAATCTTATCTGAAGGGAAAAAGATTAAAAATAACTTTCAGATTAACATGATCTCATTGCTAAAATGGACAAAATGGAGCAAAAGTCAAGAGGGGAAAATGTTTTGAAAAATGAAGTTCTAGTAGTAGAATAGCAAATGATCCTAATAAAAAAAGGTAGAGAGATTATGAGAATCTGAAGAAATTAATACAGTTACATAAGAAGGTCACTGGAGAGCTCAGATGAACATAAAAAGTGCATATACATAAAAAGAAAATTCAGGATGAATATGAAAGAATGGAAAAGTCCATTAAGATAAGGAAGGTAAAACCTAAAATAAGTGAAACTTCATAACAAAGAGCTAAGGATAATAAAAAGGACATTTAAAAAGTCTGCTCAGAGTAGAAAGAAAAGAACAGATGCAGTACTTAAGGTGAATTGTAACAGAAAACAGAGATAAAAGAGAATTATTTGGAGCCTGTTTTGTTTCCATCTTCACTATCATTGAGAACATCTTCAACCTATTAAGGATAGAATAAACATAGCTGACATGAATTTCAAGCAGAAGATATGTGAATAGATATCAAGTTATCACTTGGATTCTTAAAATGAGTTCACATTTCCTGATCTAGATGCACTGAGGTTCTGCAGCTAGCAGAAAAATAAAATGCAGTTTTAATTGACAGTCTACAGTCACTAATCTTAGAAGAATGTGACCTATTATTAAGATAATCTAATCATAGTAGACAAGCCATTCTCCTCTTATTAATTTTCATTAGATTCTATATAGACAAGTGATCTCAAATTCAAGTAGAAATGGGAGTCACTTAGTAGTACATACAGATACGTGGCTAGTGGAAGTAGAGTCAGAGAAGAATGGATTCTATACTACCCCGTTCTCCTATACCCAGGGTCCTCCCAATGTACTACTAGAAAATGGAGAATTTCTATTTCAATATACAAAATGAAACTACTTAGTTCCTATGTTGTTTATATCTTGTAGGTGACACAAAGTTAGTTGGCAGAGGACAAAAACAATATTTTCAAGTGACAAAGAGGAGATAACTATAGCTAAGAGTGAATTTTGGCCAAAGGTAAGTGGGAAGAGAATAAAGAGAGGGGAAGACTTAGAAGAGACATTGGAAAAGGAAACTTAGAAAATAATAGAATGTCATGGTCTCCTTAATGTGTGTTCACGCCTTTAGAAACATTGAAAGCCCTTGAGACCAGAAGAAGTTAATAGAGATGTGGGTAATAGCACTGTTAAATACCACTTGGGATAATAGTGAAAGTATTTTGGAAAGGAAAGATAATAATTGAGTAGTCAATGAGTTATGCTGATATGATTCAGGAGAAAGAAAATGAGAGAGGACAAAACCACTCAGTTTCAGTTAACAGGTCTGAGAATAAGTAGGAGTTTTCTGAAATGGTGGTGGGGATGAGAGTGAGGCAGAGCTCCTCCAATAACAAGTCAAAAAGTAGGCTTACCAAATCACCGAGCTTTGTATCCTTCAAAAAAGTATTCACATAGCTAGCTGATCTGAAGACTGGTCCAAGCCTCATTGGCCAGTAACCTATACATACAAATGCATATACATTTGTATGCATATTCATGCATATATATGGATATGTATATATACATATAATAATAATAGCAGGCAAAAGCTTCATACTTCCTTATGATCACTTTCTTCAAAAGAAAAAAAAAACAGAATTGGCAACCATAGGTGAATTTGACCTGCTAAACATCAAATAACATCATTAAAAAAATTTACTACATTTTAACAAACAGAAAAGGACTTATAATGGATTTAATACACTCACGACAAAGCAAAAAGGCAAGGCTAGCCTTCAATTCATTAGGTGGTCCCTCTGTAAGCTTTTAGCAAGACATAGATGAAAGTGGAATGAAATGATACAGCATGGATGGGATGCAATGTCACTTGTTAAAGAGAACTCTCAGACTAATGAGATCACAGATCTTTTTGAATATTAGGGTGATTCCAGACATTTTCCATTCAAAATTAAAGATTTAATGAAAAACTGTATTTGATAGTTACATCTCTTTAGACTAATAGTGCCCTGCTCTTTCTCTCTCTCTCTCTCTCTCTCTCTCTCTCTCTCTCTCTCTCTCTCTCTCTCTCTCTCACACACACACACACACACACACACACACGCACATACAGATGTGCAAAGGCTTTCTTTCCCTTGAAGCATTTGTGGCTGTCATGGCAACGGATGCTAAAACAACAGCAAACCAAGAAACCCCAAACCATATTTTAGATCCAAATGTTTGATTTCTTGGCATGAGTCTAATCCTTCATCCCAAACTCTATTGCGCTATTAACAACCACCCACGGGGAGGCCCAAAGAGGGAAGGGTAGTAGCTGGAGTAACTATGATTTACCAAAAGCATTCATAATACTTTCGTAAAACAGCAAATGAGAAAAATGTTATTTCTTTTATATGAGAAACTTTCACTGAACCGTCTTCTTTTTCTGCATTTTATCATGCATTTCTGAAAAAAGATGGTACTTAATATATATTTCTTAAACTATCAACTAGGTTTCTGTGATTAAATAAAAAAGGAAAGTAGAAAAACAGCTACCAACACGGCTGAGGTTTTTTCAGTCACTCCATAACTTCTTCTTCTGATCTCTACACCATACACAGTATACGTGAACAAATTCCCCAAAGGCCAGTCTGGTTTTGCTGTAATGATTTCCATACAATTAAATGAAACTTGATTAAAACATACACACACACACACACACACACACACATACACACCTCACCGGAAAATAATCAACCACTCTCCCAAACCATACTGTGAATTTTCTTTTTGTGTATGTACAAAATCTAATCTTTTCTCATTCTTTCTTCTCCCTTCTTGCCGTCTAAGGCAGCACAGATGTAGCTCTATGGTCTTTTCCTCTGAGCTCTATATTGCTGAACTGAATAGTAACGTGCAAACCAATTTGTAGCCCAGGGAAGAAAAACTACAAAATTAATTCCTTATCCCTTTCTCCTGATATCATACGCATGACCCTTAATTATGTTCACAGGGTCCTATTCAGAATGCGTAATGCCAGCCTAGGAGACAAGGGAGGCACCAGGCAAATGAAACAAAAAGATAACCTTGTGAAGGTTTTGTATGTGAAATAATACAATATTGTGTTCACATGTATAAGAGAAAAATGTGCAGGAATGATAGGACTTTCTAAATCAATTTGGACTAGAATATATCAGTGGAAGTCTGATCAAATTGAAAATAATTTTGCCAGTCCAGTTTCAATATCTTAATGATTGCTCACAATTCTATGGCTTTTTAAGATTTGCAAAGCACTTCATTCTAACTTGATGAACTAAGCAACAAAATCATACTTATTCCCATTTTACAGATTAGAAAATTGAAGTTCCTAGAGGTGAAATGACTTAGCCATTGTCATATAGTTGTTATACATGAAAACAATATTAGAACTCAATTCTCTGAACTTAAACCCAATGTTCTTTTCACTGTCATAGGGTGTATAGCAGTGTGGCTTGTATAGGCTCACAACATTCATGTCACTTCAAATGTGACTATGCCCTTATTTAATGATAGTCAGAAGTAACATTGATTTTCATGGTTCCCTCACCTATCTGTGGACATGCATCAACTACATTAAAAAAAATATGATAAAACAAGATGTTAAATAGGTCTACCAGCCAGTATTTCCTGAACAGTATTCTCTTTTATGCAAATTATCTCCTTTGCAGGCTTCTTTTCTGGGTCAGTATCTATGACCTGCGGGTATACTCCAAGGCTTTTATCTAGGTACTCTTTATCTTCTCTGTACCTCCTTTCTTTTAGTGACCTCATTAGTTAGCATGCATTTAGTTATCATCTCAACAGCACTACCTACCATTTTTTAAATATCCAGTCCTAGTTTCTATCCTGAAATTCAATCCCACATAGCTGACTGCCCGTTAGGCTTATCTACAAAAAGATGTATTGTCTAAGTTTCTCAAAAAAAAAAAAAAATTCTGTATAAAATAGAACTCAGTTTTAATTTTTCATATTTCTGTCAGGGGTGACACCATACTCTCAGTCCTTCAGGTTCACACTTCAGAGTCATCCTTGATTCTTACTCTCTCTCTCTCTCTCCCCCCCGACCCCATCTCTTTCCCTCTCTTTCTCCCTCTGTCTCCTTCTCAATTTCCAATTAGTTGGTCGTCTTGTCAATTTTACCTCAATAACATGTCACATGCTTGTTCCCTTCTTACCAATCATATCCCATCACTTTAGATCAGGACTTCATCATCTCTTACTTGAATTGTTAAAACAAGCTCCTAATTGACCTCCTAACCAGGCCAACGAGGTGGTGCAATGGATAGACCACTGGGCTTGGAATCAAGAAAACACATTTTCATGAGTTCAAATCTGTTCTCAGACACTTACTAGCTCTGTGATCCAAGGCAAGTCATTTAACCATTTGCCTTAACTTCTTCATCCATAAAGTGAGTTGGAAAAGGAAATGACAAACCACCCCAGTAACTTTGCCAAGACCTCAAATGGGTCTCAAAGAGTCAGACATGACTAAAACAACTCAACAATAGCATTTGATCTCCCTGACTCAAGTCTTTTCCTTTTCTACTGGATCTATCACATGACTGCCTAACTGTTATTATCAGATACAAGGATGACTATGTCCTTTGCTTGCCAAGAAGGTTCAACAACTCACTGTTGTATCTAAGTTAAATTGACACTCCTTTCTTTGACATTGAAAGCCCTTCCCAATCTAACCCCAGACTGTATTTTCATATTTATTACCCACCCAAACCCATGTCCATGATCTCTGCATTCTGGCCACATTGGCCTATTTGTTGTTATTCAAATAGTATTCCATTCTGCATCTCTCTACTTTTATACAGGCTATCCCCCATTCCTGCAATGCACCCTTTACTCATTTATACTATGGGCTATCCCCCATTCCTGCAATGCACCCTTTACTCATTTATACTATGGGCTATCCCCCATTCCTGCAATGCACCCTTTACTCATTTATACTATGGGCTATCCCCCATTCCTGCAATGCACCCTTTACTCATTTATACTATGGGCTATCCCCCATTCCTGCAATGCACCCTTTACTCATTTATACTATGGGCTATCCCCCATTCCTGCAATGCACCCTTTACTCATTTTTGCCCCTTAGAATTCCAAGCTTGCTTCAAAGTTGAATTCAATCACACTTGTTTTTGTGTCTGTTTGGTTTTTGGTTTTTTATTTCCTTGGGCTCCAAGTGAAAACCCTTCCTCTCCTTGTATTTTCTTTTATATTGGTTGTTGCTGGCTGTGCTTCATTCTGGAAGAGGACCATGACATCAGGAAGGTGATGCCATGGATGAGTGAGAGAGGGGTGATGAGTCATTAGCCTCCCTTTCTCTTCTGGAGCCATCTGGGTCCAGGACACCTGGAGATGGCCCTCACATTGGTTGTATCTATATAGCATATATATGATATTTAGCAGCTAGGTGCAGCAGATAGTGTTGGGCCTGAACTCAGGAAGACTCATCTTTTTGCTTTCAAATCTATGTGACTCACTAAGTCCTGTCTACCTCAATTTTCTTATCTGTATACTGAGCCAGCAAAGGAAATGGTAAACCTTTCCACTATCTTTGCTAAAAAAAACCACAGAATCACAAAAAGTTGGACACTATTAAAACAACTGAACAATAACGCATTACTTCTCATGGGTGATTGTAAACTTCCTGAGAATCAACTTGTTTCACTTTTTGTTTTTCTATTACCAGTGTATATCATTGTGTCTAGCATATAGTAAGTGCTTAATAAGTGCTTCTTGATTGATTACATCTTCACAGAATACTCTAACCATTTGAAAATAGGAAAATTGATGGGTATGATAATAATGTTATGGTCATTAATATATTCAAGACTGTTCAACCTAGGATTGTGGGTAACAGCTTCAAAAGAAACAAAAGACATGAACCTTAATCTTCAAGACCTTGCACTCTAATTATGGATGCAGAACAGATATGTGAGACAAACACAATGCAAACTCCTTTACTAGTCCAAGACCTACTATAATTTGACTCAATTCTATTTCTCACATCAGATTCCATGATTCCTTTTCATGCGGTTGGACTTGACTGCAAACTAAAACAATTAATGCTTTCTGAACCCTTCATGCTTTCCTATTGCTGTGATTTCGCTTACAGTATTTCAATTACATGAAAAGGCCCTGTTCATCTCCCAAGTCATCTATAAAATTCTCACCATCTTTTGAGACCTATTTGAAGTGTTCTTTCTTTTATAGATCAGTCCGTGATGCCTTAGTTGGGAGTGATCTCTCCTCTTGAGTTCTCATGACCTTAGGTACTTCAACTATTTTACTTAACTTTTTCTTTCTTGCCAGAAGAAACTTTTGACTTGGAATGAATAGATCAAAGATGGGAGCTGATATTTAAGTAAGAAGATAGTAAGAGACAACCTAGCAGATAATTATGATTTCTAATCACCAGGTCACTATCCTAAGTTACTGAAAGAAGAAAAAAATGATGTTTGTTGATATTCCATCAGTAGTATTCAAAAGAACTTGAAGGATGGGACTTCCACAAATGGAAGGACAAATGTTCTAATGTTTAAAATATTAAAAGAATGGAATCAGAAAATTACAGATCAATGAACTTGATTTTAATTGCTAGAAAAAATCTAGGATATATAGTTAAGGAATGTTCAGTGAACATCTAGAGAAGGAAGCAGTGACCACGGAAAGCCAGCATGGATTCATAAAAAAGACAAAAAAAAAAAAAAAGAAAAGAAAAACAAAGAAAAAAAAAACCATGCCAACAAACCTCGTTTCTATTCACACAAACATCACTATAATTCATGTCTTCATCACATCTCACCTAGATTACTATAAGACCCTCCTAATTGTTCTTGCTTTGAGGCTCTGCCATATCTAATTCATTCTTCACACAGCTTCCTGAACAATTTTCTTAATACACATATTACTTCCCTACTCAAAAATATTCCTTTATTCCCTATTGCTTCTTATATGAAATACAATACTTTAGCCTAAATTTTAAGGACCAGTGAGCTACAACGTATTTTTCTGGCTTTGTTTAGTTCTCTTTTGTTTAAAACTCTGTTTCAGCTCAGTTGTACCTTGATTTTGTCCCCTACTGTGTCTTTCTTAGATTTGTAACCTGACTATTCCTTATTGTTCTAGGTTAATTATGTATCACTAATCCTCAATAACTCCATGATTCAGCTAAATAGACATTTGCTATTCCTCCTATGGGATCTCCCATTTCCCATCTCTGTATCTTTGCCCAGGCTATTCCCTATTCTTGAGATTCTTTCCATTCTCTCTCCTCTGTATTTCCAAATTCCTGGGCCCTTATAAAGTTCAGTTCAAATGATGATGCTACAAAAGGTCTTTTGCATGGTCTCAGGAATTTTCCCCTTTTCTTCACTTACTTTATGACATTTTCTTATAAAATATTACTTTCATTTATTTCTCTTTACAAATCTGTATGCCCTTAATAACATGTAAGCCCTTTGAGGGAAAGTACTGTCTGTGCATTTATTGCAACCAATACAGCAGCTTGTACAAAGTAGGTGTTTAATAAATATTTGTGATGTATTGATGCCATCATCACAAAGAGTTATGAGAAACATAAAGTTTCTGCACCTACTAAGAAAACAGTTTTGAGGTGTTTACATGCTCCATATGTTTCCTGTGGGGCAATAACTTCACAATATCCACTTGGGTCACAGCCCTGTTTAATAGTATTTAACAATAGTAAGAACAGAAGTATCCAGTTCAGAACACTTGTGTGTGTTCTGTCCTCTGACCCAAGAGAATAGATTTGAAAATGGAGTCATGTCTCCTGGCATGGAGCCTGGTCTATGGAGATTTATATGCTGAGATGGAAATCTCAGTCATTCCCTTTATATCATTTAGCACCAACAAGAAGATCCGTGAATATATACTGGAAACTAATATAAATATTTAATTCAGAATGAATGGTGGACTCCTCATCCTGGGGCTCCAATCTGCATTCTTTATATGTGGTTTAATTATCTCTATAGTCATTGAGAGTAGAGGATACCAAATATTGTAGTTGAAGACTTGACTACAGCTAACTTCCGTTTACATCCTTGTTGCCAAAGGTTCTTTCACCATTAGACGTCAGTATTATTGATAATGGAACCTAATGCCCTAGAAATCAAGATTTAGAAAACATTTATTTTTTACCTCTCTTTCTTTAATTTTATTCTTTAGAAAAAATGAAAAATAGGAAAAAAAAATTAACATCCTGTAGCACTGTCACTGATCCTAGGACTGTCTTATGGAAAAGATCACATTTTTCAGAGGAATGATACCCCCAGGGAGGCAATGTGACATCAAGAAAAGAACACATCTGGAGAGGATTGGAGTGGTTGTTGAACCTGATTAAACATAGTTCCATCATCACAGGAGCAAACATTTTCCCCACATTTCACCCCATCAACCCCCAAATATAATCAATAGTTTTCTAGCAAGGGGCAAGCTTGGAGCTAATGAGGAAGGGTAAGTTAATCAGCTACACCTAAACTGTCCCTAAACATTGGAGGACCCAATGGAATTTTGGGGGAGTTTTGCATAAGATGAAGAAGATACATGGATGCTAACATATGACACAGAGCCAAACCAAATATTTAATTCAAATTTTACAGTAAGATACTATAAATACCCCAAAAATAAAAAGAAAAAAATCAGACCTTCTCTGGTGTGAAAGAACGGTCAAAAAATTTTGCATGGATCTTCCAGTTCATGGGGACACTATGTCCCTAACTCTTGTAATAGAGAAAGGATGACTGTATAAGTTCACATCCCTTCAAACATCCTACTCTCCCAACCAAGCAGTGCAAATGTGTATTAAGCCTACTATGATTATTATGTGCTAGGAATTGAGTTAAATGCAAAAGAATAGCAAATACAAAGGATAGCAGTCAATCCAGATAATCAATGTTCTAAACTTCAGATCTGTATCACATACAGAGATGGTCAGACCTTTCATCTCTTCATCATGTAGGTTCACATGAATGTAGGTTCAAGCTCTATGATACAGAACTTAATATTCTAATATTACATTGTGTCTATTTATCTTCATCTCACCTCTTCCAAATATTTCATTTGATATCATGACCTCCAATGATTCTATCCCTCCTTGCTTTCCCAATCAACCTATCCTGTCTTTAGTTCATTTCTCTCCCTTTGAAATCTTTGTCTTATAATTAACTAGTGTAACATGACACTATCTTCTACCCTTAAATTCCTTACTTCCTTACCTTATCCTTACTTATCCTTTTCTTTCCAAATTCCAACACTGGCTTATCCAAATCTTGCAACTTCCTACTCACATGATGCTGAACAATAGTGGCAGATGTTGTACAAACCATACTGACCAGGTAACCTAAAACAAAAATACTAAATCCAAGTGAGGCTTTTCCCATTATTTCTCATGTTATACTTCTTTGCTCTAGTCTCTAGATCTTGCCAGACTCAATCTATGTATGAGGTCAATGTAGAATGCATTCTACAGCAGAGAACTCCTAATGTTTTCTTGAAAAGGAGAAGTTCTCAGTTTTTCTGGGCTCATGATAGGTGGCAGGCATGAGGAACGGTGACAGAATATGAGAGCGTCATGCCACTACTGGTTATTCTAGTCACTGCTTGGCGGAAGAAAGGGCTCATTCTCGCTCCAAATTGTCCACATAAACAGAGAGTTAGCTGCACTTTGCTTCTATGATTCCTTTTGGGAAACAGAGGCACAGGTATACAACGTGTTGAAGGAAATTTGCCCAAGTAAAAGTATTGACTTACTTGTCTTGGAGGTCAACAAGTACCTCTGGATACATCAGTTGGAGACATCAATCTAGAGAAAGGAGGTAGAATCGGAATAAGCAAGATAAGGCAGTTAAGTAATATAGTGTATAGAGTACTCGGCTTGGTATCAGGAAAACTTGAGTTTGAATCCTACCTCAGACACTATGTAACCATGATGAAGTCACTTGACTTTTCCATGACTTAGTTTCCTCATTTTAAAATAAGGCACTTAGACCCATTGACCCCTAACATCCCTTCTAGATATAAATCTGTGATTATATCGCTCTGTGATAAGATATCAGGGTTACTAGTTCTGGCAATAGAGTCAAAATTTGATGAGCATATACGGACTTGATTCTATCAAACTTTAGATAGCATCCAAATAAATGGAGAACCATTCATGATGCAGACTCAACAACTGGAATTGCCAAGTAATTACTAGAAGCTAAATATTATGATCTATTAAAATAAAGAGTTGATGGGGTTCATCTAGAATATTTTCTTCAATTCTTGGCACCACATTTAAAGAACAACGTTAACAAGTTGGAGGACAGCCAAAGGAGAATGAGGATGATAAGGATTCGGAAAGCTATAATAAGTAAGAAACATTTAAAGGAACTTAGGAATGTTTAGCCAAAGGAAGTGAAGACTTAGAGGTCAAATTGTTCCTGTCTTCAAATATTTGAAAAGCTGTCATCTAGATGAGGTGATAGACTTCTGTGTCACATAAGAACAGAGAACAAAAACCAATAGGTGGAAGTTACTGGAAGGCAGATTTCAGTCAAAGATTTGAAAGGACTGCCCAACGATGGAACCAGCTGCCACAAAAAGATTCTCTCAAAAATGAAATGATTATGCAGACAATTTTGAGTAAGAGTTGGACTTCAAATCTAGAGATGTATTTGGTGTGATGTGTTGATTTCGTTATTGTGATTTCATAGTTATAAGCTAGAATTCAGGACCTTAGAATTACAGATTTGGGGGTCTAGAGAAGAGCTAATCAACAATCTTTATATACTCGTAGGATTTCTAGGAAGAAGGGCTGTTTAAGATAAGCTAATCCAATCCCCTGATTTAACAGGGAAAGAATCTAATATCCAGAGATATAAATAAGCTACCTAATGTCACACAGATAAAGGTCAGTCAAATAGTGTTCATTAAGCAGTTCTTATGTATCTGGCACTTTTCCAAATACCTCTGTCATGTTCTAGATGCTAAAAATGAGATTCAGTGGTAATAACTTCTGGGATTACAGAGGCCATGGCTATACAAAACAAGTCTTGACTCCTAGTTCAGTGGTTATTCTACTATACCACACTAACAAAAATGAATCATCTTGCACATCCATGATATGTCTACTGTGTGACTGATGAGCTCATCTGACTTGAAAATCAATGGATTTAAAATGTGATATTTACTTTTGGATAAGAACACAGGTATGAGTTTAATTGTCTTGATAAAATTACATGAACAAATGTCATAGTCTTCTCTGAAGCAAATGTTTCCTAACAAGTTATGAAAAAGGAGTAATACAATATGTAACTGCCTTTTTCCTTCTTATACAAATTGATTTCTCATTTATGATTGCTTAGCTGGCACAAGAAATGCAAAAATGGTTTCAATGAAATCAGTAAAGTAAAAAATAAGTCCTACAACTAAATTCCATAAACTTCTATGCAGTGGCTTGATTTTTCCTCCTCCTTCATGGTATTGAAAAAGATGTTGGTCCAAATTTCTTATGTTCTATTGAAATTCTGTGTCATCACATAGTCTGGTGGTACAGTGATTAGAGCACAGAAATTGTAGTTAGAAAGACCTGAATTCACATTCAACCTGAGACCCCTTGTACTTGTGTGACCCTGGGAGAGTCACTTAACTGGGAGTTTTCTTTGCAAAGATACTAGACTAGTTTGTCATGGCCTTCTCTAACACATTTTGCAGATGAAGAAATTGAGGCAAACAGGATTAAGTGACTTCTCCAGAGTCACACAGCTAGTAAGTGTCTGAGAGCAGATTTGAACTCAGTTCTTCTTGATGTAAGGTCCAACACTCTGTCTACTGCACCACCTAGCTTCCCCATCATATTGTATATGGATCTGGACAATTAACGAGTCCACCAACTATTTCCTAACCTGTTTGCCATCCTTGTAGTGATCCTTTAGTACTTGGGATTTGAGATTCCATCACTGTCAGATTTCTCTCCTATTGTGCACCCTGAAATCAATTCCTACCCTCTGATCCTGTGTGACCTGTGTGACTCTTGTCCTTGTCCTCCTATAATTCTCCCTCTGGGATTAATTTAATATCTATTTTTAGTTCTCTTGACACTGCATGTCAATCAGTGGAACCCCTAGATTGTCCCATAAGTTACTCCTCAGTGAGATTGCATGACCAGACCACCACATTCTCTGGTCACATCCTTTGCTCACTTTCTCCTGAGCATTTCTTCACTGGTGGTGTGACCTAACCTATTCATATCCAACATATGACTCTCCATGACCTTTTGGGTAATCCTTCCATATTTTATCTGACAGTAGTGTAATACTGAAATTAAAGACCTTTATCACTTATTCCAGTGCAGCATTAGTGTGAAAGTTATCCAGACTTATGATCACTTTAATAATAATAAATAGGTTTATCAACTCCATCTAATACAGCATGCCAGTTTTTTCTCATTTGATCATTATGACAAGCCTATGCAGTAAAAATGCAGGTGTTTTCTATGTTTTACAGAAAAATGAAGGCTCAAAAGGATATAGAGACTTATATAAAATCAATCCTCACTTAAGTAGTTGAAAGAAATATTCTAGTACCTCATTAACTGAGTATTGTCTGAAACAATGAAGTGTTTAAACCCTTCTGGTCATAAGTAGACTATGTCTCCAATTAAATTGTAAAAAATATTTGATAGCAAGGACTTTTTATTTTTTTGCTTTTTCTCTGTATCTTCAGTGTTTGGCACAATTCATAGGTTATAGTAAGAGCTTATTCAATGATTGATCAATGATTATGGTTAAAATAATTTTGTACCTGTGACCAAACCTAAGCATAATGAATCATCTTGAACTCAGGAAAATTGGTCCATAGGTATCAGGAATCAGTTAACAGGTCTATTTTCAAAGTCTTTCCAACTTAAGAAGAAGCTTTCCCGAATTTGTTGTTTGTAGGACTAGCCTCTGAGAACTAAGGAGAATATACAGCTATGTAGCTAGCAAATGTCAGAACTTGAATCAAGTCTTGTAATTCCAAAATTATCATTTTTTCCAGTTCATAGCACAGTCTTCCCCTTAAAAGTTTTAAAGGTGGAAGACAATACCTTGGGAAGAATTTGCCAATCAATTTGGGAACATGGACATTATATATTACTTGAGAAAGATGAACTGTGTCCTTCAGGATGCTCATTTTTTTGTTCTGACACCAATGTGGCATTATGCACTTGAGGTAGCAGAAGGAATAACACCATCTCTTAAGCTCTATATTATCCCTACTGAGGAGATGTGAAAACAGACCAACAGAAAGTGTGTGGTCACCTGCAATTAACCAGAAGTTATGTGACATAAATTTATGGGGCTATATAACCTAGAATATAAGGAGAAGGCAAAAAAATCTCCATTTTTGCTCTTGCTGCAGCTCCCTTTCTTGTAATTTTCTCTTCCTTCTACTCTACAATCCATTCTTTTATGACCTCATAGTAACATTTTCTGGTCATAAAGGATAGTGAATAATTTGCCTCTTTTGATCTTCACAACAACCTTGAGAAGGAGATAATGCTAAGATTACTATTATGATTATACAGAAGGAAAAAAATGCTCGAACCTATCCCCTAAAAATCATCTTATCTGCTCCAGTCCAAGCTGGCTTATCTCTTCTCAGAACCATTATAATATTTGCATTCAGGGCCAATCCAATCCAATCCAACCAGCATTTATCAAGTATCTCATCTGTGTGAGTTGCTGTCCTGGCTACTGGGGATGCAAAAACTACCAGGAGAAATAGTATCTTGCCTTACATGTCATGATCTGCTCAATGGTGTCATTCTCTAATTATCTTATCTCCTCAAATAAATTGTTAAAGTCTTTGGGAATAAGAGACTCAGACTTCATAACTTTTCTTGCTTCCTCCACAAACCTAGATCACTGAGGAGGATAGCGACAGGGTCAGTAATGACTTGCTGACTATCCTTCTTTGTTTTCTAGCTCACCTGGATTGACTACGACTATGGGTGAGGTTCTGAGAGAAGAAACCTGTAGTGTGGTTGTGCCACTAGATACTGTTAACTGAAGTCAACAAGAATAAATGAAGCACCTGACAGTGTGCTAAGTATTAGGAATTCAAAGAAAAGCAAACATAATATAAAACAAGAGTCCTTACTCTCAGGGGGCTCACAGTCTAAACAGGGGAAAAGTAATTTAGAAAATATGAACAAAGAGATATACTGCAAATAATTGGCACCTAGTTTAAGAGGATCAGGCCTACTTCTAGAATGTGGGATTTTAGGTGAGCCATGAAGTAAATAAATCAGGGAAACCAAGAGGAAGAAAGGAAGAAGGAGAGCATTCCAGCCATGAAAGTGATTACAATCCTGAGATTCAGTAACTCATGGGAGGAACAATAAGGAGGTCAGCATTATTGGATCATAGAGTATATGACAGGGAATAAGATGTAAGAAGACTGGAGAGCTACAAGGGATTTCTGCCTAGAGAAGCATCCTAAAGATTTGTGAGCTATCTCAGTCTCATCCCATCATGCCAGTGTTATCATACCTTCTTTGAAGGCTGTCTTCCCATTGCTATGCATGAGCATGAGGACATGTGACCATTAAAGTTTATGTCAAAGGACATGGGTTTGAGTTTCAGCTCTGTTGCTAGCTCTCTATTTGATCTTGGGCAAGTCATTTGACTTAACTTTTGCTCCAATTTCCTCAATTGTACAATGGAGAGAATAATGTTTCTACTTTTTGCTTCCCACATAAGGCTGGTGTGAGCAATGTGCTTTATAACTTGTAAAGCATGAGATTTTTTTAATGTAAACTCCATCCTGCCTTTTGACTGGTGCACTGTGATGGGACATCATCACAGTATTCTTCCTTGGAAATGATCTTGGAGTATTAGAGAGGAACATGTCATTCTTTGTCTGGTCTGAGATGAACAATTGCTTGGAAATCTTAATATTTTGTTTGAGAATTTCAGTCGAAAGGGAAATTATAGGTCATCTATTCTATTTGGTAACTAAGAAGGAATCTCCTCTACAGAATTTTCATGTATCCCCTCAAGACAAGGAAAATTAGGGAACTGAGTGCATGTATCTGGGAAGACACACAGAGAATATTCTCTTTTATTCATTTTGGAAAAGAACTCAAGATACTGAGTTTTGAGTTGTGCTAAGTTCAGTATCATTTGTCTGTTTATGTTTCTTTCAAAAAAAATAAAAAAAAGTTTAGTTAATAAAAAAATAAATTGTTCATTTATTCCTTAACAGTCTTTATTCACTAGAATTGTAATATGCAAACAAAGGGAAGCAAAGTATGTTCTCAATTAAGCTTTCCTTGCTTTGGCAAAGCTTTAATGTTCCAATTCTTGAATAGGGCTGATTGTGCAACTGAAGATCTTCTGAAAGATGCTACATAGAAACTCACAGTGTTTTTAATCTTCTATATCGGGTATTTCAAAGAAATTGATCTGGACTTGCCAAGATTCTTTTTTTCCTGTGTGTAATACAGAATCCATCTCATACTTCCCTTCCTCCCTCCCAATTTTAAAATCATAAATAAAAAAGTAAGGCTAAAGTAAGCCTAGACAAATTAGACAAGGACACAAGAATGTGAATAAAAATAAATATCAGTACCAGAAAAAATATAATAAACCTTGTCTCTTAACTTTAGGTCTGTGTTTCACAAAGTCTTAGAATTTTAAAAATTAGAAGCAATGTTAGAAGTTAACCGATTTAACTTGATGCAGTAATCCCTTCTAAAATATACCAGGACATTTCTAATACACTTCTGAACATTTCTAGTAAAGGGGAGCTCACCACTTAAGTATAAAATCTATTTTAATGGGAAACATCTCAAATTATTAGAAAGTTCAGCAAACCTAAGTGTTATTAAGTACCTATTGTTGCTGGATCAGGCCTTAGAGAAGAGCCAAATTACAGAAAAAAAACATGGATGGCCCCCAATTCTAAAAAAAAATAAATAAATAAACCAAGAAAAACCAACCACAAACAATAACTTAGTAGGGATCATATACCATAGATAAGTTTAATGACAACATTGCATGATTCCTATATCAGAGAAAGAGATAATATTCTTATAGTTTATATCATATTCTCACTTTGAGTGAGATACATCCATTCAATGAATAAGTCTCTTTAAGTACTTACTCAAAGGATGGCCCCTTTAACAAAAAGAAAATCAAACTTGGAAGAGAAGACCCTCAAGGTTCCTAGGTAAAAGAGAAACAATTACTATTAGACACCCCTTTTGTGCAGTGTGCGCATTTTACAGATGAGAAAACCAAGATAGACTTAATGGGGAAATAGCATTTGAGCTGTACTTTAAAGGATGTGTTGGAATTCATCAAGTAAGGAATGGGAAAGAAGGAATCTATATATAAGAAGATGTAAAAGCAGAGACACTCACTGGGAAGATGTATGACATGTCTGTGAAGTAACAATCTAGTTTATCTAGAAAGTAGCATGTAAAAGGTGAAGCGATACAAGGAAAACTGGAGAACTAGGAAGGTACCAGATTGTGGGACCTTGAATGTTAAGCCAAGGAATTTGAATTTTATTTGGGAGGCAGGAGAAGTCCTCTGAAGTTTGTTTTTGGTTTTTACATTTTTGAGCAGTTCTGGTAGTGGTATAAAGCTTTTATTTGAAAAGTGAGAAGCCAAGGGTGAGAAGACATGTTAGTAGGTTACTGAAATTATCTAGGGTGTGAATAATGAAGGTCTGAATTAAGGAAGTAGTAGTAGGAATGATGTGGAAAGGGAAGATTAATAGATATTGTGGAAGTAAAAAATGTTGTCATCTGTCATGTCTGACTCTTATTGTCCCCATTTGGGGTTTTCTTGGCAAAGATGCTAGAGTGGTTAGTCATTTCCTTTTCCTACTCATTTTACAGATGAGTAACTAAGGCAAGCAGGGTTAAGTGACTTGCCCAGGTTCACACAACTGGTTAAGTGAGGCTGTATTTTAACTGAGAAAGAGACGTCTTCCTGACTTCAGACTCAGCATTCTCTCTACTGCACTATCTAGCTGCCCAGTAGAATTGATAGCCTATGAAACCTATTGACTATGAAAGGGAAAAGAAAGAAAATAATCCAATGATTGCTGAAAAAGCAGTTCAGGCACAATGTTGCCACACAGAAATATTGATGTGAGAAAGAAGAGTATGTTTAGCAAGAAAGATAATGAATTTAGCCATGGCCTTAATGCAACTGAGATGCCAGAGGGATCTAAGGTACAAATTCTTTAGGCAATTGGAAATGTAAGTCTAGAGCTCAGAAGAGAGGTGAAGGATGGAGTTACATATTAGAAACTCATCTACATTGAAAGAGCAGTTTTAAAGTCATGGGACTGAATAAGATTGCCAAAGGAAAAATTGTGAAGAGAGGAAAGGGAAGAGGAAAAAAATTCTTAAGATAAAACAAATCAAGAAGCCAGAAAAAAGATAAATGGCTATAAAAGGAAACCAAAAAGGCATGGACAAAGAACTAGAAATATACTCTGTCTCAGAACTTAAAAGAAGGATCATTTAATCTGCTTTAGTGGTCCAGTGGGACAAAAACTACAAAGAGATTAAGGAGAATGAGTGAAAAGAAACTACTTGTTTTGTCAATAAATGTCTTTTGGTAAGGTTTGACAGAGCAACTTCAGTAGTAGTCAGGGTAAAATCCCAATTGCAAGGGGCTAAGTGGACAGTATGGAAGGAGGGAAATTAAGTATAAAAAACTGTTTCAAGAATTGTATTAACAATTGAGAAGAGAATGTTGGTATCTTAGCTGGACATGGACCAATGACCAATGATATTAGAAGGGTGATTGTCTTTACTTAATAGTGAATTGTATTTGATTTCACAGTCATCTGAATCCAGTGGTAAGACATAGATAAGGAGGACTGACAAAGGACCTGGATGGGCTAGATGTAGACAGGCTAGAAGAGATCTATATCTCTATCTCTCCACTTCCTTCAACTACTCTAATACTGAAAAAGCTTTCATGAATTATAAATATTATCTTTCCATATAGGAATGTGAACAATTCAACTTTCATAAATCTCTTGTGATTTTTCATTCCTGTTTACCTTCTCTTGATTCTTGTATTTGAAAGTCAAATTTTCTATTCAGCTCTAGTCTTTTCATTAAGAATACTTAAAAGTACCCTATTTCATTGAAATTTCTTTGTTTTCCCCTGAAGGATTATACTCAGTTTTGCTAGGTAGGTGATTTTTGATTTTAATCCTAGCTCCCCTGACCTCCAGAATATCATATTCCAAGCTGTTCAATCCCTTAATGTAAAAGCTACTAGACCTTGTGCTATCCTGATTGTTTCCACAATACTTGAATTGTTTCTTTCTGGCTGCTTGAAATATTTTCTCCTTGATCTGGGAACTCTGGAATTTGACTACAACATTCCTAGGAGTTTTTGTTTTGTGATCTCTTTCAAGAGATGATCTATGGATTCTTGCCATTGCTATTTTACACTATGGTTCTAGAGTATCAGGGCAGTTTTCCTTGATAACTACTTGAAAGATGATTCCTAAGCTCCTTTTTTCATCATGGCTTTCAATTTGTCTAATAACGTTTAAATTATCTCTCTTGTATATATTGTCCATGTCAGTGGTTTTTCCAATGAGATATTTCACATTATCTTCATTTTTTTTCTTCTTTTGGTTCTGTTATATTTTCTTGATTTCTCATAAAGTCATTAGCTTCCATTTGCTCCATTCTAATTTTGAAGGAATTATTTTCTTCAATGAGCTTTTGGACCTCTTCTTCCATTTGGCCAATTCTACTTTTAAAGGCATTCTTCTCCTCATTGGTTTTTTGGACTTCTTTTGCCATTTGAGTTAGTCTAAGTTTTTAAGGTGTCATTTCCTTCAGCATTTTTTTGAGTTTCCTTTTGCAAGCTGTTGACTCAATTTTCATGATTTTCATCACTCTCATTTCTCAATTTTTCCTCTACTTTTCTTACTTGATTTTCAAAATCCATTTTGAGCTTGTCCATGACCTGCAACCAATTTATATTTTTCTTGGAGACTTTTGATGTAGGAGTTTTGACTTTGTTGTCATCTTCTGGTTGTATGTTTTGATGTTCTTTGTCACCAAAGTGATATTCTTTATCCAAGTTTTTTGTGATGTTTACTCACAGCCAAACACTTGACTTTCTAACTTTTTGTCAAGGTAAGACTCTGCTTCCAGTAGGAGTGGGGGTGGGTGTACTGTCCCAGGCTTCAGGGATTTTGTATCACCTGCTCAGTTCCCTACTATCTGTCAGCCCAGAACTCCAGAGCCCCTCCCTGGGGCTGAGGTCACACTTGGCCAGAGAGTGAGTTCCTCTTTCACCCAGTCCCCACAGAGTTTTCCATTGACTTTTTTGGCATTTGTTGGTTGAGAAGTCTGGAAACACTCACAGTTGCCAATGATTCAGTTCCTTAAAGCATGCTCTGGCTAGTCTGAGCCAGCATGGCACACACCGACCACATTGCACTCCAGTGTGATAGACCCTTCCAAGTCAATTTTCCAGATTTTCCTGGACTGGAGATTTGTTTCACTCTGTAATGTAAGTTCTATAGCCCTGGAATCTTTTTATGGTCATTTTTGAAGGTATCTGGAGGGTTTTGGGGGAGAGCTCAGCAAAATCCCTGCTTTTACTGTGCAATCTTGGCTTCATCTCCAGCACTTTTTTTGTGCCAAGCATTGCTGGAGATAAAAGTACAAAGAAGGAAATAATTCTTATTCTTGAGGAACTTATATTCTCTAGGATGAGGGGGACAACAAGCAAACACACAAAATAGAAAGATTATCATAGATAGATAGATAGATAGATAGATAGATAGATAGATAGATAGATAGATAGATAGATAGATTAGATAGGTAGAAAAACAATGAAGTTAAACACAAATATATAAAAAAGTTTCAAATACAAAAAGTTAATGAGAGAAGTTGTTAGTAGATGAAGAGATCAGGAAAGTCTTCTTCTAGAAGGTGATCCTTAAACTTCATCTTGAACGAAGGAAGTAACTTCATGAGTCAGAAGTAAGGAGAGAGTGCACACTAGGCATGGATTAGTGTATGCTGGTACAAAGCCCCAGAGGTAGGAGAAAGAATGTTGTGTATAAGGAACAGAGAGAAGGAAACTTTGGCTAGATCATAGAGTACGGGAAGATATGTGATGTTCAATTAAGTTTGAAAGATAAATTGGATTCAGGTTGTAAAGTTATTTTAAAGGTAAACAAAAGAGTTTTTATTTTATCCTAGAAGTAATAGGAAGCCACTGGAGTTAGCTGAGTAAGAAATATGCTTTCTCAATTGGAGAGAGTAGGGATACCACTTCATTTCCGGTCAGAGAAAGGAGTAAAGAATGCTGCAATGATGCTGAAAAGTTCTGAGGAATAAAATAGAAGACATGCTAAATATTCTCTGTCTTCTCAATGAAATGATTATCTGCTATAAATGCTTTTATATACATGGGAGAGGTTTGGGGGAAAGATAAGAGATAATGAAAAGACAGAGAAGAAAAGAGGAGAAAAGAAAGAGGAAGGAAATAAACATTTATGTAGTTTCATCTATGTGCCAGGCACCATACTAAGTGCTTTTACATATATGATAGATCTGATACAACAACCCTGGGCAGTAGATGCTATCGTTATTCCCATTTTACAATTGAGAAAACTTAGGCAAATGAAGGCTAAGTGATATGTCTAGGTTTTCACAGCTAGTAAATGTCTGAGTCTGGATTTTAACTTAGGTCCTCCTGACTTTAAATGGAGAAGAAAGGAGAGGAGAGAAGAGAGAAGAAAGTTTATAGCAGCTGTTTTATAGAATTATGCTCACAGTTGGTAAGGGTCAAGTTAAAGACTTGTTGAGTAACACAAGGGCCCAGTTGAGGTAGCATCTTTTATATCTGTAATACATTTAAGACTATTTAATTTTGTGATTTTTCTCTAGTAATGCACTGGGAGAGAAAATCACATTGTAAAGGTGACCCAGAGATAAAAATGTATTTCTCAGGAAAAATAAACAAAAAAAAAGCCTAAAGATGAAATGGAAAAAGGATTCTTGACTAGAAGGCAAAGGAAATTTAACCTGGACAGTCCCTTATATGAAGCTGGATGTAGAAGTAAGTGACATATGGGTAGAGAGAATAGAGGTTTCTGTTAAATGACTAAAGTGTCTCTAAAGGATGGCCTTAGATTGCTCAAAAGACATTCTACTAAGCCCTGTGTTGTTTTTTTTTTCTTTCTACTTTGCTCATGACTGATGTTGTTAAGTTAAAAACTCCTGTGAATTATTAAAATGGAAGAAACCTCAGGTCCAAAAAGGGGGATCTATAATGAACCAGACTTCAGTCGTAGTATTTATTTTTCACCATGCTATGTTTGCCCTGAGGTGCTATTTTATCTCTTTTGTGGAACAAAATCTTGAGATCTTGGAATTTTCTGACTTTCTTCCCAGAATCTTCTATTCATTTCATTTCTTATTTCAACCCATGATGTATTAAAATCACAATGGGTAAAGTCATGATATGGAAAGGAAAACTGTAATTACTGTGGTGGTTGTACTGTGCTTTGTAGTAATTAGAATATTGGTTGAAATAATCTAATTGACTGCATTTCCATTCTCTCATTGTACGTACACAGTTAAAATAGACTCAAAAGACCTGGATTCAAATCCTGCCTCTGCTCCTTATAAAGTGTGTGATCTCAACAAGTCACTTGACCTCTTGGTGCCTCAATTTTTTCATCTGTTAAATAAATAGTTTACATAACATTGTAATGTTAATAGAATAGGAAGATCTTCCCTGCTGGTTTGTGGGCCTAACACATGAAGCCTGTGATCACATGGAGTCTGTGGTCAGCTGGAGCCTAGGTCACATGAAGCATGAGAAGAGAGTGAGAACAGTTAAAGAAGAAAGAGAGAAGCAAGCTGTGAGTGGGAGCAGATGATCCAAGGAGCAGAGAGAAAGAGAGAGAGAGAACTGCAGTTCTCCATTTCCAGCATAACAATGTGTTGGAATTGAACAGATAGGTTGACCTACCACAATTCCTATGCATATAAAGGCAGGCTTCCAAGAATTTCAACTCAATAAAGATTGATTAATCATATATTGTATACAAGACACCACGCTAGTCTTTTTTAGGGAGTTTACAATTTATTGAGGTAAGAAACATGGAGAAATAGCTAGCATTTACATATTGCTTTGATTTTATCAGGGTTCTTTGCAACTACTTCATTTGATCCTGATCATTTGTGTTTTT
The DNA here is from genome assembly GCA_023548195.1 of Bettongia penicillata ogilbyi. Taxonomy (NCBI): domain Eukaryota; kingdom Metazoa; phylum Chordata; class Mammalia; order Diprotodontia; family Potoroidae; genus Bettongia; species Bettongia penicillata. Next base: position 74,142 of record JAJHZJ010000724.1, read on the forward strand.
GTTTGCTTTGTTTTCATATAAATGTATTTATTTTCAGTTTTCAACATTCACTTCCATAAAATTTGGAATTTCAAGTTTTCTCCCTATCTGCCCCCTACCTCTACCACAGGAAAACATATATTCTGATGGCCTTTTCCTCCTTTCTTCCTTCTATCACTGCCCGCCCCATACCCTTCCCTTCTATTTTCCTGTAGGGTAAGATAGATTTCTATATCTCATTGCTTATATATTTTATTTCCTAGTTGTATGTGAAAACAGCCTCTAACATTAATTTTTAAAGTTTTGAGTTCCACCTTCTCTCCCTTCCTCCCTCCCAACCTTTTAACCTTCATTGAGAAGGCAAGCAATTCCATAAATGTTATACATATGTGGTCATACAAAATACCTCCGTGAGAGTGATGTTGTGAAAGACTAATTATATTTCCGTTTATCCTGTCCTGCCCTCCATTTACTCAATTCTCTCTTTTGATCTGGCCCTCTACCAAAGTGATTGCTGCCAATTACCCCTTCCCCAAACCTGATATTCCTTCTATTATCCCCCCTCTCTTATTACCTTCCCCCCTACTTTTCAGTAGGGCAAGATAAACTTCCATAGCCAATTGAGTGTGTATGTTATTTTCTCCTTTTTTGGATTTCCTTCAGCAAGTTATTGACTCGTTCTCATGATTGTCTTGCATCACCCTCATTTCTCTTCCCAATTTTTCCTCTATTTCTCTTATTTGATTTTCAAAATCCTTTTTGAGCTCTTCCATGGCCTGAGATCACTGTATATTCTTCTTAGATCCTTTGGATGCAAGAGCTTTGATTTGTTGTCTTTTTCTAGGTCTATGTTTTGATCTTCCTCATCACCAATGATGTAAGAAAACACCTCTTCGCTGAGAAAGTAAGAATTAATAGTCTGTTTTTTAATTCCCATTTGCTCATTTTTCCAGCCAGTTACTTGACTTTTGAGCTCTTTGTTAAGTAGAGGGCTCCAGAAGCAGTCTCTGCTTCAGCAGTGACTGCAGCCACCCTGAGTCTGGGACTGGGGCTAGACCATGATCCCCTCTCAATCAGGTGAGAGACCCTTCCCACTGAGTTTTGAAGCTTTCTTTAATATTTGTGAGTTGAGAAATCTGGAATCCACAACAGTCACCAGTGATTCAGTCCCCTAAAGCCTGCTCTTGTTCAATCTGTGCAAGTGCGGCCCAAGTCAAAGTGCACTCCACTCCCAATCTGGTGCAATACATCCTTCCCCTTCACCTTGCTAATTGTTTTGGGCTGAAAATTTGCTTCAGTCTGTCGTTCTGTGGCTTCTACTGCTCTAGAATTTGTTTAGAGACATTTTCACAAGTTCTTTGAGGGTTTTGATGAGAGAGTTTTAGTAGGTCTCTGCTTCTACTCCGCCATCTTGTCTCCACCCCAAATCCTGACTCTTTGAAGCAGGTAGTATCAGTATTCTTATTATACAATTCCTGTGAAGTGGGTGCGATTGTTATCACCGTTTTACTAATAAGGAAATGGAGGCTGAGAAAAGTTAGGTAAACTGACTGAAGTCTCAGACTTTTTAAATGCCTCAGGCAGGTTTCAAATTCAGATCTTTTTGGATGTAAGTTCAATGTAGTATCTACTATGTCATCTTATCTTTCTCACAAAGAACTATGAAACAAAGAAGGATGGATTTGCAGACACAATGCTGTGAGTAAACATTTTCAAATTCATCTTAAGTTCATTTTATAAAATCTCATGTGTAGAAACAAGACAAAATAACTTTCATAGGATTTTAATGTCCAAGAATTTTCAGTCTAGAATACACTATTTTTTTATGAACCTGCTCATTAACTGTGATAGTAAAAGTTGCCTAGACAAAAGGAGAAAGGGGATCAATTCTAGTGGCTATGAGCATGGAATTCTGGGAGAAATTACTAAGGTATAAAGAAGGAAGAGACTGTGTAGGTAGAAGTAAAGAGACAAGAATGTGGGTAACATTAGAGAGGAGAGGACAACTTTTACTCAAGTTGGGCAAATAAACATCCCAGATTGAATCATCAACTTGAACTCTTCCTTTGCATTTCAACCAATGTTCAGATTAATATAAAGCACAGCACAATCACCATAATAAGTACAGTTATCTTTTCCATATTTCCATGTCCTTTCCCCATTGTGGTTTCATTATATCATGGGCTATAATAAAAAATTAAATGTGGAGAGGATTCTGGGAAGATGGTGGAATAGGTCAGAAAATGCTACAGTCTCAAGATTTTTTCCTACAAAAGAGATAGAATGGCTCCCTTCTAGGGTCAACATAGAGTGGTAAAAAAATGTGATTGAATGCATTGATTGAAGTGTTCATTATAAATTCTCCTTTTTTGGACCTGGGGCTTCTTCCTTTGCATGTATATTTATATTGGGCAAATATACAACTGAGATTCAACCAGCAACTTGAACCCTTCCTTTTAAATTCATCATTTGGGATAATTGCAATTTTTTTTCAAGAAGGACACATAGGAACTCATCATGAAGACATATAGAGAAAATTAATAATAAAATAGTTTTTTTATATAGAGTTATGACTTGTTTTTCCTTTTGTTTTCTTTTTTGCATCTTAAGTTTTAAATTCTCCTCTATCCTCCCTTCCCTCCACTACCCATTGAAAAGGCAAACAAAATAATAATAATTACATATGTGAAATCATGCAAAACCTATTTCTGTATTAACCATACTGTAGGGGGGAGCAAAAAAACATATAAAGCAAAAAAAGTTATATTTCATTTTGCACACAGCTTATCAGTTCTCTTTTTTTGATGTGTATAGCATTTTCTTTTTGTCATGAGTTCTTTAGAACGGTCTTGTATTATTCTATAGATCAAAATAGCAAAGTCTCTGTTGTAGCATTACAACAGCACCGTTACTTTGCACAATGATCTCTTTCACTTCACTTTGGATCTTCCCATATTTTGGTTTTGTTTTCTGAAAGCACTTCCCTTATATCATAATAACACTCCATAAAAATTACATGCCACAACATATTTAGCCATTCTCTCCCAACTGTTGATACCCTTAATTTTCAACTCTTTGTCACTACAAAGAGTTGTTATAAATATCTTTGTACATATAATTTCTTTTCCATTTGTCTTTGATCTTTTACTACAGACCTAGTAGTGGCATTGCTGGGATAAAGGGTATGCACCATTTTATAGCTCTTTGGGAGTTGTTTCAAATTGTTCTCCAGAATGATTGAATTCATTCATAATTACAGCAACAGTATATTGCACACCTATTTTCCATCTAGATAGTTTGATTTCTTCTTCTGTCTATTCATATCTGCCTATGAAATCTGCCTATTCATATCTTTCTACCATTTACCAGTTGGGAAATGATTTTTATAAATTGGACTCAATTCCCCAGATATTTGAGAAATGAGGCCTTTATAGGACAAATTTGATGTATTTTTTTTTATATTGCTTCATTAACTATGGTTCCTTTTAGCAAAAAGTAGGTTCCCTGATTATCTCTTTTATTTAAGTTTATTTTTTTATTTTGCTTTGTCTGAGATCATGATTACTATCCCTGTCTTTTTTTTACTTTGACTGAAGCATAATAGATTCTCAAGTTCTTTATTTTAAATCTATGGGCATCTTTCTATATCAAGTGCATCTCTTGTGCATATTGTTGGACTCTGATTTCTAATCCATTCTGCGATCTGCTTCCCTTTTATGAGTGAGGTCAACACATTCACATTCGCAATTATGATTACCATGTGTTTCTCTCCATTCTATTTTCTTATGTTCACCCTTCTCTTTCTCTCTCTTTTGATCCTGTCCCTCCTCACAAATCTGTTTGGCTTCTGACCATAGCTGTCCTTAATCTGTGCTCCCTTTTATCATCTACCTTATATTTTTTAACCCCTTCCCCTCTTATTTCCCCATTGAGTCAGAAAGGTTTCTATACCCCACTGAGTGTGTGCATATACATATGCATGTGTCTGTGTGTATTTATGCCCCAATTTGAACCAATTTTTATGAAAGTGAGACTTAAACTTTTTCCACTATCACCATTTTCCCCTCTACCACAAAAACTCTTCCTTGCATACCTCTTTTTATGTGAGAAAAACAATTCCCTATTTCTCCCTTCTCCCATTTTCTAATTCAAGTTTTAATTATTTACTTTTGGGGAGGTGAGATCATTCCAACGTAATCAGTTCATACTCTTGCCCTCTCTGTTGACTTCTTCTTCATGCCCTACTAATGATAAAGTTCTTAAGAATTATAAATATCATCTTCCATTTAGGAATATAAATAGTTTAAACATAGTATCTCTCATGCTTCCTCTTTAATGCTTACCTTTTTATTCTTCTGAGTCTTGTTTCTGAATATCAAATTTTGTATTCAGCTCTCATTTTTTCATCAGGAATGCTTAAAAGTCTGCTATTTCACTAACTATTCACTCAGTTTTGCTATGTAGAATATTCTTTGTTGTAATCCTAGCTCCTTTCCCTTCCAGAATATCATATTTGGAGCCCTACAATCCTTTAGCATGGAAAGTGCTAAATCTTGTATGATCCTGACTGTAGCTCCATGATATTTAATTTTTTTTTTCCTGGATGCTTGAAATATTTTCTCCTTAAACTGGGAGCTCTGGGATTTGACCAAAATATTCCTGTGAGTTTTTATCTTGGGATTTAAGAGGTGATTAGTGAATTGTTTCAATTTGCATTTTACCCTCTGGATCTAAGATGCTGGTACAGGTTTCCTTTTTAATTTCTTGGAATATGATGTTCATCTTTCTTTTTTGTAACATGGCTTTCAAGTAGCTTAATGATTGCTAAACTATCTCCCTTTGACCCATTTTCCATGTCAATTGTTTTTTTTCTTCTGAGATATTTCACATTTTTTTCCAGTTTTTTTCATTCTTTAGACTTTTATAATTTCTTGATGTCTCATGGAGTCATTAGCTTCCAACTGTCTGAATCTAATTTTTGTGAAATTATTTCATGTGTGACCTTTTGTATCTCTTTCCATATGGCTAATTCTGCTCTTTTAAAGAGTTATTTTCTTCAGTGAATTTTTGCACCTCTTTCATCATTAGGCCAAATCTGTTTTATGTTTTTAAGTGATATCTGCTTTAGTTTTTTTGGTACCTCTTTTACTCAGACATTAATTTTTTTTCATAATTTCCTTACATCTCATTATTTCTTTCTCCATATTTTCCTTTTATCTTCTCTCTTCCTTTAATTCTTTCAGGAATTTTTATTTTACTCATGCCCAATTAGCTTTTTTTTGAGGTTTTGGTTTTAGTTCTTTTAATGCTGTTATCTTCTTCTGAGTTTGTGTCTGCCTTCTTTGCTATCTTAAAAAAAATTTTAATGTTTAAGGATTTTTTTGTTTGTATTTTAATTTTAATTTTTTTGCTATTTGCTCCTTTTCTGGCCAATTTCTTGACTTTGAACTTTATGTTAAATTTTGGCTCTACTCACTTTGCAGTGAGTAGGTACTGTCCCAACTTTGGAGGTTTTTTGTGCTCCTATTTCTAAAGCTAACTCTGGGGATCTGCTAGTTTGGGGTAATTCTAAGGTGGTATGATGTGGGGAGATGTGTGGCCACTCCTCTTCTGATTTGCACTCTGCTTTTTATTCAGAAAGGGTTTCTGCTCCTGTACAGCTACAAGTCTTAGGGCTCTTCTTGGTCTTGGAACTGTGACCAAGCCCCTACTCTTATGCATCCACAAGTGCTAGTGCTTTTCCTTGCCATAGAATTGAGACCAGGTCCTGTGCTTTCTTCTGACTAATCACGAACACTCTTCTCTGCCTGGAAGTGTGACCCAGAAATTCTTCAGCAAAGGGTCCCCTGTAATCTCTTTCTAAAGAGCTGTCCAACCCCATTACTAACTCTGGACTCAGAACTCCAAAAGTTACTGTTGCTGCTGCTGGTACTGCAGCTGCCTCTAAGGCCCACAAATGGTTCTGGGGCTGCCTCTTCTGCCTAGAAAGGCTTTCACCCCAATGTCACAGACTTCTCCTGCTAAACTCCTAAGTGATCCTAGACTGGAAAAATGTCTCACTCAAACTTTTTGATGGCTCTGCCACTGCAAAATTTTATTTGAGTCATTATTTTATAGTTGTTTGGAGGAGAATGTTGGGGGAGTTCATCTGAATTGCAGCCTTTATAGTGGCATCATGTCTCTGTCCATTTTTTTTTGTTATTGTCAATATTACTGGGTTTTTCAGTTCTTTGAAGTGAAGGTGGCATATATTAGATGTAGACATAAGAGAATGGGCAAAACATCTCTCCTTCCAAACCTACATTTCTTGGCTTTCCACAGACTCATTGGGACTACAAAGGAAAAGGGGAGAAGATCTACTTTGGCTTCACAAAAAATCAGAGCTATTTTGAAGACAAGAATGCACCTCCCAATGTGTCTTTGTTCAAGTGATAGCAAAGCCATTGAAACTTACTGATGGTGCACATTGAAAATAATAAGCTCCATTATTTTTCCTAGCAATGATACTGCCATGAAAGCATCAAAACCTGAAATAATGATGGTACATATCTGATGTATAGTAGAAAGACATAGGATGATTATGGTCTCTATTCTCCTGCATCTCACAGTGGATAGATGGTGGGGGTATGGGTGGGGGGAGGATTGGTTATAATTTACAGCAAGAGCGTACATTTATATAGGTACATTCTTTTCAGATGTTTGTATATGACAGAATTCAATGATTTGTCTTAAACAGTTTGTGAAAGCAAAAATATCTATTTAGGAAAATCTCCAGGAACCGGAGTTTAGAAGTAATGTGTTCTTTAATTTAGTATTGAAATACTGTCATATTTGGTTACTGGGTAGGGTTGCCACTGCAAATCCAGTATGAAATTTATATCTGTGAGACAGCACAGTACAATAACACTGTATGACATGGTACATGATCGATAAAGATGATTTTCTTAAAGATTATGAAGGACTAACAGTCTTTTCCTGGGCCAGCTTGCTTTTTAACCCTAGATGTTCTCAAGGGATCTGATTTTCTGATCACTGATAAGGAAAAGGAGAAAATGGGGAAAAGTGATTAAGTCTGGATGATGGTGATTCTGAGGAGGTAGAGGGCAGCCCCAAGTGTAGCAAACTAAGGCAGGCATCATCTTATTAGACAGTGTGAAATTACCAGGAGGAAAAGTCCCCTGCTGCCTGGTACTAGCTGAGAAGTAAAGGGCTCCCTTAGGAGGGGTACAAGTTCTGTTTCATTAAAGAAGAAAAAAAAGAAACTTGCTTCTGGGGACCTATTTTTGCTCTTTCCTATGATTAATTTTATGTTTCACACAGATAACACACAGACACACATACACAGACACACACACACCTTTATCTTCCCCCTACACATGCATACCCACATAAAAGTACTCACACACATGTATGCTCATTCCCAGTTCCACCTATCCCTCCCTGGTATCAGATGGTATCACTGAAGCTCCCCTAATCAGTACCTTTTATGTAGAGTAAATCACCATCAGGGATTTTATTCAAAATGAGAACAGAATGGAACCACTGATTCTTGTATATCTGATTAGAGCTCAGAGGAGGCAACTGGTGGCAAAAGGATGCAAAGCAACATTTTGACAGAAGTGATGAAGAGGAAATGCAACATTAGGTGCAATTGACAGCTTTCCAGAGGGGATCGCCTTACTCACCCCATAGATGCCCATGGCACCCCTTCAAGACTTAACTCAAAGGCTAACTATATTAAGTCTTTTCTGATTGCAATGGCAAGCAAAGTGGGATCTTTGGCTGTTTTTGTTTAGTATAATCAAGTGCTCTGACTGAATAATGAGATTAAAGATCTTCCCCATTAATGGATGTGGGAAGATTTGTAGGAAGGTCCATACCTTTTTATTAAGAGGCATTGGTGGGGGGCGGAGCCAAGATGGCAGAGTAGAAGGACGCATGTTTACGAGCTCTGAAACCAAAAGCCCATAGATTTAATGTAAAAAGAGTCCCCATAACTTCTTGGTCAATACAAGGTGTGCAGAAGCAGAGGTGAAGAGATTTCCGTTCCAGGGAGCCCTGGAGACCCATCCCCAGAGTCCGGTGCGCCCCGGAAAGTGGACCCCACCCCCAATGCTGCCTTGGCCACGGCCCCAGAGAAGCTGATCCGAGCAGGCTTCAGAGACAGAAGCTCCAGCAGGCGGGAAAGTCCCTCCGCCCACAGAAGCTACAGGTCAGTGAGAGAGGCCGGGCTGGAGGAGAGGGGAAGCAGGGCGTCTCCATGAGTCGGGCCCCCTCGGGAGGAAGCAGCAGCGGCAGAGACGGGGGTGGGAAGCAGCAGAGGCAGAGGTGTGGGCGGTGGCTGAGGCGGCAGCGGACCGGGACCCAGGAATCCCCCAGCGGCAGGCAGGATCTTCATTACGGAAGATTCCTGCATAGGACCTGACGGAGTTGAGCCTGGGAGACGGCCCTGCCCCCACCCCGCTCTGTTACTGAAGGCTTCTGCTTAAAGCTCCCAGGGGAGCGGGGTTTGGGAGGCGGGCCCCCCACCCCGCCCCCACCCGCTCCATTCCTGAAAGTATCTGCATAAAGCCCCTGAGGGATCAGAGTCTCGGAGGCGGCCCTGGCCCCACCCCAGCACCTGAACTAAAGCTCACTGATTGACAGCCGGCAGGAGGAAAGCCCATTTAAATTACAGAGGCCAAGCACTAGCTGGGCGGATCCAGGCAGGGGTGGAAAGGAATCTCAGAAGTCAAGTAACTGGCTGGGAAAATGCCTAGAAAAGGGAAGAAAAATAAGACTTTAGAGAGTTTTTTCCAACAAATGCAAATGATCCCGACTTTCGGATCTGATGATGAGGACTTATCCTTGCTATCAGGGAAAGACGTGGAGGGCGGGGCCTCAGTACCCCAGACACCCCAGGGGGGTGGTGGGTGAGCTCAGGCCCTGGAAGAGCTCAAAAAGGATTTTGAAAAGCAAGTTAGACAGGTGGAGGAAAAACTGGGAAGAGAAATGTCAGAGATGCAACAAAAGTATGAAAACTGGGTCAATACCTTGGTAAAGGAGACCCAAAAAAATGCTGAGGAAATTAACACCTTGAAAAATAGGCTCACCCAATTGGCAAAGGAGGTTCAAAAAGCCAATGAGGAGAAGAATGCTTTCAAAAGCAGAATGAGCCAAATGGAAAAAGAGGCTCAAAGGCTCACTGAATTTAATAGCTCTCTCAAAATTAGAATGGAACAGATAGAGTCTAATGACTTTATGAGAAACCAAGAAATCACCAAACAAAACCAAAAGAACGAAAAAATGGAAGAGAATGTGAAATATCTCATGGGAAAAACAACTGACCTGGAAAATAGATCCAGGAGAGACAATTTAAAAATTATGGGACTACCTGAAAGTCATGATCAAAAAAAGAGCCTAGACATCATCTTCCATGAAATTATGAAGGAAAACTGCCCTGACATTCTAGAACCAGAGGGCAAAATAAGTATTGAAAGAATCCATCGATCACCACCTGAAAGAGATCCAAAAAGAGAAACTCCTAGGAACATTGTGGCCAAATTCCAGAACTCCCAGCTCAAGGAAAAAATCTTACAAGCAGCTAGAAAGAAACAATTCCAGTACTGTGGAAATACAATCAGGATAACTCAAGATCTAGCAGCTTCTACATTAAGGGATAGAAGGGCGTGGAATAGGATATTCCAGAAGGCAAAGGAACTAGGACTCAAACCAAGAATCACCTACCCAGCTAAACTGAGTATAATACTTCAAGGGAAAATATGGTCTTTCAATGAAACAGAGGACTTTCAATCATTCTTGATGAAAAAACCAGAGCTGAAAAGAAAATCTGACTTTCAAACACAAGAATGAGAAGAAGCATGAAAAAGGAAACAGCAAAGAGAAGTCTTAAGGGACTTACCAGAAGTGAACTATTTACATTCCTACATGGAAAGACAATATTTGTAACTCTTAAAACTTTTCAGTATCTGGGTAGTTGGTGGGACCACACACACACATGTACATGCATGCACGCACACACACATACACACAGGCACACACATACAGAGATAGAGAGCACAGATTGAACTGAATAGGATGGGACCATACCTTAAAAGAAACTAGGGTAAATGGTGAGAGAGAAATGTAGGGGGAGGGAAAGGGAAGGGGGTAACTATATGTCATTTAAGAGGCAGGTAGGAGTTTTTCTTAGTGGAGGGAAAAAGAGGAGAGCTGAGAAAAAAAAAAAAAAAAAAACAAGAAGTTTACCCTCATCACATTTGACTAAACGAAGGAGTGAAATGCACACTCATTTTGGTATGAAAACCTATCTTACAGTATAAGAAAGTGGGGGAGAAAGAGATATTGCAAGGGGGGGTGATGGAAGGGAGGGCAAAGGGAGGAGGGAGCAATCTGAAGTCAACACTTGGGGAGGGACAGGATCAAAAGACAGAAGAGAAACAATGAGGGGCAGGTTAGGAGGGATGGTAATCCAGTTACTCTTACACAACACGACTATCAGGGAGGTCATTGGCAAAACTACTGAGATATGGCCTATATTGAATTGCCTGCTGTCCCAAAGGGAATGGGTGGCGAGGGAGGGATGAGGAGAATTTGGAACTCAAAGTTTTAGGAACAATTGTTTAGTATTGCTGTTGCAACTAGGAAAGAAGACATACAGTTAATGAGGAATAGAAAGTCATCTGGCCCTACAGGAGAAAAGAGAAGATGGAGACAAGAGAAGGGAGAGATGACAGAAGAGAGGGCAGATTGGAGATAGGGAAAATTAGATTGCTTGGGGTATTGGGGTGGGGGGAGGGGATAAAAGGGGTGAAAATTTGGAACCCAAAAATTTGTGAAAATGAATGTAAGAAAATTAAATAAATAAATAAAAAATTTAAAAAAAAATTAAAAAAAAAAGAGGCATTGGTTCTAAATGGTTGTGATGCCCTCTGGCTCTGAAAGTCATATAAAGACTGAGGTGAGGTTTTGCTTTGGAGCTTACTGATTGGAAGTGTTACTTGACCAGGAGAGACTCTGGAAAGCTGCTAAGCAGCCCCCTCTCACTTCCCTTTTGAAAACCTAGATGTTGGTGCTTCTCCCTCTGGTAACTATGCATGCATGGTCAGACAGTTATCTGTCTGTTGATCTGTGATGTATGTATTGCTTATGTCAGCTAGAAGCTCTGTCTGTTGATTTCGATTTCTCTGTATTTTCTCTGAAGTTCAGGGTGTTGATTTTTCCCCTAAACTAAGTGAATGACCCATGTGCGTGATTAAAGTGATTGATGATCCCTCAAAAGTGACTTACCTTTCAGAAAACCAGATCGAAGACCCTGTGATAGCAGATCCCACTGTGTGTGTCAGAGTCCTTGAAGACTGAACCTTAAGGCTCCCTTCCTCAGAAATTGTTTTGTAATGACTTAATTCATGCACCAGTCATTTTCATCCTATAAAATGTAAGCTTCTTGAGGATTTGAACTATTTCCTTTTCATCCATATTGTCTTAGTATGTACCTAGATTTGACACATAGTGAATAATTCTTACTGAATAAATGAATCACACTTCCCCTGAAAGAGCAACCTCCTCCCGCTATGAAATGGACATGTTGAGTTTGGGGTGCTTTTCTCCAAAATATTTACACACTGGGTCCTGCTCAAATGAATTTGACACAAGCCTTTTCAAGCCAAAGAAAAACTAAGTTTATTAAAGATTCACCATACTGGGTTGACTCTTAAGGAGCCAAAGCACTTGTAATGCTTGTGATTCACAAGTGGGCCAGATAGACTCTCATCTAGACAAAGTCTGAGCTTGATTGAATCTGAGCATCTTCATGGAGGTGAAGTGGAACTTAAATACAGAAAAAGACTGAAGGAAGAATCCAGGTGTCACCAAGTAGTCTGGGGTCCCAGGAATGGTCTCCATATATCAAACCCAGAGAAGATCCTGATGGGAGTGGCTGGTAATAGGATCAAAGGAAGGAATACCAAAAGAATGCTAAATAGAAGATAAGGAGTATCTGGCCTGGGAGAAATGGAAGGGGAATCCAAGGCGTGCCCCCCAAGGCCAGACTTTCTGGGGGGCCCTTCAGACAAATGGGACAAAAGCCCTCCTAATCCAAGGGGAAAAGGTCTTGACTTGGACTTGTCCCTCATCAGACAGAGTGCTGGATTTGTACTGGGTCATGGAATTTAAATCTCCAGTATTTCTGATACTTATGATCTTTTTGACCTTAGATAAGTGACTTATTTCATGGCTTCAACTTCCTGATCTCTAAAAATAATGAAATTGGATTAGAGAATAATAAAGACTTCATAGTGGAAAGAATACTTCATTTGGAATCAAAGGACTTGAGTTCAATTCCCAACTCTCATATACTAACTGTGTGACCTTGGGCAAGTCACCAGAGTTCTTTCATTTTATACTTATACAACTGAGGAAAGCGGAGTCAAGAGAGGTCAAGTGATTTGCCCAAGTCATACAGGTAGTAAGTGGTGGATAATAAGATGTGGAAAAGAATTCAACTCTTCTAACTCTACCTCACCATGCTGTTTCCAACAGAGAAGACTCAAGTTTGCTAAGGTTATATTTATCAAGGGAGACGGAAAAAAATAGAATCTTTGCTATGACTATGGGCAGTCATGAAGCAATAGGGACAAGGTCAGGAAGAATGTAACAGCGCAACCAGATCCTTACACATAGGAGGTGGCCTTGTGGGTAGAGTGTTGAACAAAGTCAAACCCTGGACAAGTCATTCAATTTGTTCTCATCTATTAAACATAGAAATTGGACTCGATGCTTTCTAAGATGCCTCCCAGCTCTAAATCTATTGTAGTAGGTGCTTCATAAATGCTTTGTTGACTGATGCATTACCATCTACCTGGGGTGGTCCTGGTTTGGCAAAAAATCATAGAGTTTGTTCAGACATCTTTAAATTTAGAATAAGGCTACAGTGGCCATTTTTACTGTCACTTCTAGCTACCTTTTCTGTTTTCCACATGTCATAATAGCCCTAGCAATGATGTTGGCAATCCTGAAACAACTGTATTTTCTGTTATCTTTGCCTTACTGACTTTTCACAATATGGGAATGTGAATAATGAGGATTGATGCTTAAGAAGGATAATTGGACATGGTTTAAAGCTGGAATGGGGGTGGGGGATAGACTTGCTTTTATTTGGTTTTTTCCTAATGCTCCTAATCTAAAAAGTAAGAGTTCCATTAAATATTAACAAGTATATAAAAATATTCAGTTTCATTCAACAAACATTTCAGTCACCAGGCACTGTTCAAAGAGCTGAAGGCACAAAGAAAGCATAATCCAATCCCTGTCCTCAAAGAGCTCACACTCTGCTAGGTACAGACAATCTATGAACAAAAAATAAAATCATCTACACAGAACATATACTAGGGAGAAATTTAAATATGATAGACTTTATTTCCCTCAGTTACAACAGAAACAAAGAATCACAGAATTTTAGTTAAAATAGACTTCAGTGACCATTTAGTCTAACATAAACCTAGAAAGAATGCTTACTATAATATATTCAATGAAGGTCATCCAATTTCTGCTCAAAACCTTACAAAAGGGGACCTATCTCTTCCTGAGGCAGCACTTTCCTCTTTTTTACAGTTCCAATCATTAAGGTTTTTTTCCTGTTTGTTAAGAACTCCATGACTTTGTTCATGCATTCCACCTATATTGTCTACTTGAATTGGCTTCCGATCTCTTTTCCATGACCTAAATTTGCATTTATTTCATGGTCCAGTTTAATCCCTATTTACTATATCTGAAACCATCCTTCCTATCCAGTGTGTTTCCAAGTCTAGTTCTACCTCCATGACATATCTAGCACCCATATCCTTCTCTCAATTCTCATCACTTCTTGTTTGAGCTTTTGCAATAGACTCCTATTTGGCCTTCCTGTCTCCAGGTCTTTTTACTTCAATTCATCCTATATACAGGTAGCAAAGTGAAATTCCTACAGCATAAGTTTGAAAGGTGACTTCCCTGCTTAAGAAGCTCCTTTAGCAGTTCCTTATTTTCTCTCTACAGGGATTATTTGTGTGAACATTTTTTTCCTTTTAAATATTTAGATATTTTGAAAATTATATTTCAGTGGAATTGGTTTCATTTATAATCCTATGTATGTTATCTTGTGCATTTAAATACATTATTCTGAGAAGAGATCTGTTAGATTGTCAGAAGATTTGTAGACATGGAAAAGGTTAAGACACTCTGCTCTCAAGCTACAAACTCCTCTTTTTTTAGCTTTTAAGGTCCTATGGTCTGGGCTACCTTATCAGGATTACAACGTTTGGATTCTCCAGGCCCCATATGGTTCAGCCAAACCTGCTTCTTTGATAGTTGGCATCTCAAGGCAAGGATCATCTTCCACAGAAATTTATCCTGAAGCCCCTCCCCAAATTATTAGTGTCCTCCACTTCAAAAAAGGATGTATTTTATTTTTAACACAACTTTTAAGTTCCTTGAAGTCAAAGTCTTTTCTTTTTTTTTTATATTTTTTTTTTATTTTATTTTTTTCACTATTTGCATCCCCAGGGCTTAACTCATTGTTTAGCTCAGAGCAGGCACTTAACAAGTACTTCCTTAATTGATAAAATAAAAAAATAAGGAGTGAAGTAGCACTAAAGTCACATAATTTTGTTTCCCTTTTCTGCCTTTCCCATCTCCACCCCAGTGTATGATACATACTGCTGGGAACACTACAGGCATTCCCCACTTCCTCTGTTCTTGAGTTCCTCTTTGTAGCCAGTGATATTTTCACCCTCTTTTATATCCCTCTCCTCCCCTCCCCACCACCACCACTCTTCTCCAATCAATACAATTTTACTATGTGCACAAAATATAAGATTTTTTGTTTATATAAAGAGGCTTATCCTTTTAAGCCTGGGTTGTCCCTGGTAGGCAGAAACAAGAAAATACATCCATATGACAATTCTGTAAGGGTTTGCCATCCACCTCTTCTTCATTTCACTGGTGCTAACTAGATACGCAGGCTTTGTTTGTATACAGCTGGGCTCTTTGCCCTGGATCCTTTTTGAAGCGTGACTGCAGATGGTGTCCAGCTCAGGTCCGGAGTAAAGGTTGGCAACCTTTCCAAGGTGGTATGCCAAAGTTATGACCTTTTTTTTTCTGGTGTGTTGATTTTCACAGCTGGGTTGGGGGAGGAGGGGAAGAAGAAGCTCTCACAAGTGGCAGTAGGTGGAATCTCACAAGTGGCCTGGGAAGGAAGGTAGAGGTTCATGTAGCACTGGAAACTGACCCACATACCATCTTTAGTGCACATGCCATGGTTTACTAATCCATACCCTGCAGAACTGGGAAGGAAGTCCAAGGAGATGGTGTCCCTGTACTTATTTATACTTCACAATGCAAAGGCCATAGTCAAGCTGCATGAGTGACCATACAGGTCATTAACCAAATGTAGAAATAACTATTATTAGAAAGCAGACCTGAGGGCATTCAAGCGAGAGGAATGTTTTCCCTCTGCATATTTTCCCCCTGCTTATGCTGCATTTTTTTTCCCATGGTTTATTGCTCCTTCAAAATCACAAACTTTAAAAAGAATGGATTCTAAAACTAAGTTCTCATTCTATTTAACTGTCTAGAAATTTTCATCTCACTCCCTAAAATAAGCACATAGTGGGGCACCCCCACTTCCCTGCCTTATTGTGATAATTTTCTGAGTATCTTTAAAAAGGAAATTTCAGATTTCTGAATTCAAAACAAACGGTTTAAAATCTGAAAATATTAAGAGGATATACTTTATTTTCTCCTATCCTTAGTTCTTTCAGTTTGACTCCCATTCTAATAATCATTGTATGATCCCGGGAGAGTAAAAACCTCTGGGAACTTTAGTTTCCTCATCTGGTAAATGAGGATTATCACACCTACTACAGAGGGTTTTTTACAAGAAAGTGATTTGTAAATATGAATAAGTTGCAGAAATATGAGTTGTTATATAATGTAAAATCTACTAGGTGCTTTGTGCTATGCTAAGTACTTTTACAAATATTACGTCATAACAGCCCTGGAAGGAAGGTGCTATTATCATCCCACTTTACATTTGATGAAACTGAGGCAGAAATTAAATGACTTGCCCAGGGTCGCACAGCTAGTAACTGTCTGATGTCATATGTGAACTCAGGTCATGCTAACGCCAGGCTTTAGGCTGTCTCCATTTAGTTGGGTGGCTGCCTTTGAATAGACAAAGTCCACTGTTGGTATGAAATTTACCAATGACAGCTTTATCAAAGGCAAATGAAAGATGGGAGCCCTACCTCTCAAAATATATTTTTCTATGCTAGATGGATAAAGGATTAATTAAGCTTTAATTAGTTGGTTATTGTATGGCAGACTCTTTGCTAAATGATGGAGATAGATAGATAGATAGATAGATAATAGATAGATAGATAGATAGATAGATAGATAGATAGATAGATAGATAGATAGATAGATAGATAGATATCCCCAGCATTTAGGTGTACACATGCACACACACACATACACATACATACACAGAAGAAAACAAGACGAATCATGCTGTCAAAGATCTTCTACTAGGGTAAGACAATAAAAAGGAAGGAGAGAAGAGGGAAGTGTATTTGCACCAGGGCAAGAGAACTGGTGAAATTATCCAGAAAGTGAGTTGATCTAAGAGTGAGTATGATAATGCTTTCTGCTCAAAATAAAAATAAGAATGATTCAATATCATTGATTTTTAAGGCATCAGAGCAAAAGTAAAGCAAATATGTTGCAAAAACTTGTTTCCCCTATTAGGGCATGCCCTGTTAAGGCTAGAAGTCTGGGTTGGCTGATGAATTCAGATGTGCTGATTGTTCAATAGACCACTCTATCAATAATGCACACGGAGCATTTGCCTAGTTACCAAACCTCCTTTCATAAAAAAAGATGGCTTAGGGATCTTTTGACTACGTATGCAGTACACGAGGCAAACCACTCTTGTCTTGGGATCATGCCTGACTAGGAATGTATCCCTCCAGGGCCAGAGAATCAGATGGCGCAGCTACATATTGGATACCTTGAGAGTATGAAGACCTCTTTATTTTTTTTCTTCTTTACTTTTTTCTCTCTTCCCATTGTGAAGAGCTCTCGATTAGGACGCAGAAGACTTGAGCACAAGTCCTGGTTTCACTACGTCTTTGTTAATAAGGTGACTTCGTATCTGGATTTCAATTTATTTCTCTTTAAAGTGATGCTTCAGCTAAATAATCTCTAATATTCTTTGTATTCCTAATGGTCTGTGATTTACGATCCTTTATAAAATATGAAATTTAAAGCCCAGAGTGACATTTCCTATATTGGTGTCCTATTTCTCCAGTTCAGTTCTGAGTACACTGCCAGAACATATCACCCAGACCAAGGCTGTCTGACTGATGCAGCAATTTTACCCATCCACATGGGTCTACACCCTTTCTGACTTTGTCATAATCTTCTAATTGCTTTAGGAAGCAGGGTTATATTTCTCAGTTTTCTCATCTACCCATCTAAACTTTACAAACACCCCATCTATTTCTTGCTCCTTAACACCAGTCCTAGAGAAAGGGATGATCCTCTTACTTTCCAGAGCTGCTTTTGCCTGTAGCTTCTATCCTATCCACACTGTCTCCTCAGTTACCTTGTTCCATCAATCACCTCTATCTTTCATACATCTTCGATCTTTCCCTCTTTGCTGCCTCATTTCCCTCAGTCTACAAATAAGTTCAAGTTTCCTAGCCTAAAATAACCCTTTTGATCCTGTTAACCTGCTAAAGTTACCATCTTCTTTCTCTTCTCTTTATTGTCATGCATTGACCAGTGAAATGTAAAGTCTGTGAGGGAGAAGAGATTTCTGACTTCATTAGTGTAGGGGACTTCTCATGTGGAAACACTATCTAAGAGTACAGATCAGCAACTCCTCTGTAGCTTGTGGTTTTAGAGATGCTTGGTGCTCTAAGAGGTTAAATAATGCCTTGCGCATAGTAGACACTTGAAAATGTCTATTGAATACTTTTATAAGGAGGAGTCTATATTTTCTACTTCCATTTCACCATCCACTTATTTCTCAGCCCCTTTTGCAATTTAGCTTATGTCTCTACCAATCAATTGAAAAGATTCTCTCCAAGTTTGCTAATGACCTCCTATCACTCCCTTGGTGATTTAATCTAATCCTATGTCTTTAATTATCACCTCTGTGCAGATAACTTCCAAATCTTTATCTCCACTTCAACCTTTCCCTAGAGTTTCAGTTGTATTTTTCCAACCCTATCTACATGCCCTATTGGTACCAAGTCAGCATGCCAAATTAGATCTCCTGATTTTTACTCAGTACCCACTCCCCTAAAATATTCAAAATAAAACAAAATTCTACCCCTTTCCTATTTTTTTCAAGTTCCCTTATAGCCCACAAGCAGGGTTCTGTTGGAGCCATTTCAAATTGGATCAGGAGAACCAACTGTTAAGCTTTCAGACTGGACATTATACCACAGGAAATCAGCAAACACTACAAAAATGGGTTTGAGTTATTGTTTTGCGGATTGTTTAGACTTAAGAAAGTGATGGTATATATATGTATACATATATATACCATCACTTTCTTAAGTCTATATATATATATATATATATATATATATTAATAGTACAGATTCTGCTTTAAAGTGGGTCCCACAAGATTTTCTTTTTCTGAAAGTCAAATGAGCCAAATGGCAAACATTTACCAGAACACCTAAGTTATCTGTTACCTTTTCTCCTCCTCTACTTCCTCCTTCTTTCTCCTCTTCTTTTCTCCCTATCACCTTTTTTCTTTCTCCTTTTCCTTCTCCTTGAGGAACACATTGAGGAAAGGAAGTTTCAGGACCAAACAATAGCCCCATAATCATGTTACACCATTCCTAACCCCACAGAAGGAACTGAAAAACTATGATGACAATTTGTATGTTTTCATGTGTGTCCTCTAAATTTCTTTTTCCTGAAATTCATATGTGAGTCATCGGTTTAGAAGAATATTTTATACCATTAACTCTTATCACATAACCATATTAAGTTTGTACTTCTAAAGGTTAGTTAAATCTAGCTTTCTGATATCAATAGTTAATTAACAGAGGATAACACTAGAAGGGGCTCGTGAACTCTAAGTGTAGAAAACCACTACTCAGCCTTCATGGCCTTATAGAACCAAATCTTAACAACTGAAATCTTTCAAATTGTTTGTCTTGACTATGCTGTTCTTATTACATAAACTGTTCTTCTAGTTCTGCCCATGGCAGGACTTCATAGGAGCTTTTCCAGGCTTCTCTGAAACTATCCTTTTCATCATTTTTACAGCACAAGAGTATTTTATAACACTCATATACCACAATTTGTTGATATGTTCCCCAATTGATGGTGATACCCTACTTTCCAATTCTTTGCCTCTGCAAACAGAGCTGCTATAAATATTGTTTTTGTACATATGAGTCCTTTGCCTGTTTCCTTGATCTCTTTGGGGCATAAACCCAATCAATTTAGAAGCTTGTATTAAATGGCTACTTTATGATAGGTGTTATGCTGAATGCAAAGAATAAATAAAATTCTGCTTACAAGGACATTAGATTCCAATTGAAAAGACAATTATATAAATATGTACTATATTTATTACCATCAACATGGATAAGTGTAAAGTAATTCAATGGAAGGTGGTTAGGGAAAGAGGGCATTAGCAGTTTTTTTTTGAGTGGGTGAGGAAAGGTTTCATCCAGCAGCTGTATACTGAAGAAAGAGAGGGATTCTCTAAACCATAAAAAAGGAAAGAGTGTACTCCAAGGACAGTGGATGATCACAGGAAATGATTCATTTGGCCAAATCGTTTTTCCTTCTTCCATGTGATAAAAGTCCTACATCCTTCATGAAAACATTTCTGACATGCTCTTCATTATTCCCTAAGGGGAAAATGATTTCTCTCTCCTTACACTTCACATAGTTTTGTCGGCACATCTTTGAACTTGTCAAGTTTTCTTGCTGTTCAGTCATGTTTTGGTTATGTCCAACTCTTCGAGGCACCATTCAGGGTTTTCTTGGCAAAGTTACTGGAGTGGTTTCTCATTTTTTTCTCCAGCTCATTTCACAGATGAGGAAATTGCAGCAAATAAGGTTAAGGGACTTACCCAGGGTCACATAGCTATTAACTGTTTGAAGCCAGATTTGAATTCAGAAAGATGAGTCTCCTAACTCTAGTCCCAGCACTCTACTGTACCACCTAGTTTCCCAAATGCTTCTTGTATAATATACTCATATAAAGTTAACATTTATATAATGCTTTAAGGCTTGCAAAAGAATTTTCCTAATACTATTCCTATTAGGAAGGTAGCACAAGTGCTATTAGCACAGTGTTTGGCACATAAGTGCTTAATAAATGTGCTTTTTAAAAATTTGTTGAGTTATTCCAGTGTTATAGATCAGAGAACCAAGGTTCTGGCTAACAGAGAAGAAGCATCTGAGGAGCTGTCTAACCCTTGTCTCTAGGCCCCACAAACATCTCTCTATCCTTTACTTACATAACTTCTAGAATGTGGGACTTAATACTTATTTTATACAGGTTGTTTCTCTCTTTTTATTTTATAATCATCTTGTCAATAAGGTCTATAATATAATTATCTTTATAATCTCAATGCATAGCACAGTACCTTGAATTGAATGAAAGCTAGACAAAAATTTGTTGAATTTGTCTAATTATAAAAGACTAACAGAAAAAAAAATCCCCTACCATTCTCTTCCCTGACATTTATGGAATATGCTCAAAGTGTCAATTAATGACCCACTTACACATGGACAAACTATCTAGTATTTCTATGGTGTTTAAAGGTTCGCAAAGTACCTTACATGCAATACCACTTTGGTTTTCGTAACAGCCCTCTAAGGTACATGCTATCATTATCACCATGTTACAGATGAGGAAATTGAGGCTGAGAGATTAAATGACTTACCCTGGGTCTCACAGTGAAGTTTGTGTCAGAGTTGGGATGTGAACCACATTTGATTTTTGTAACAGCCCTCTAAGGTACATGCTATTATTATCACCATTTTACAGATGAAGAAACTGAGCCTGAGAGATTAAATGACGTATCCTGGGTCTCACAGTAAAGTTTGTGTCAGAGTTGGGATGTGAACTCCAGCCTTCCTGAATTCAAGTGCACCTTTCTGATAAAATATTCATTGATGTCCTAGGAAACTGTACAACTTTTTCACTGAGTTTCTGAGACGTCTTCATTCTTTACATAAATCAACCTTATCCTCTTTGATTTTTAATCTGCTTGGGCCCTCTACTCTTCAACTCAGTGTTCATTCAAGAGGTTGATGTTTTCTAAGTTGAACTTATTAGTGTAGGAGGGGAAAAAGTTTCATTCATGTCCCTACAGACTGACAGGAGGTGTTAATTCGCAGCTGCCAAATGACAGTATAATTTCATTAATACCATGCTCTGAAACAAAAAGGAAAAAAAAATATTTCTGAGCTTCATGGTTACTTGGCCTAGAAGAAAATTCCCTCTTACATCTGCCTTGACTTTTATATGGAAAGTAGTACAGTTGCTGTATTATTTGCAATGCATTAAGATGTATGAACATTATCAAGGGTCTATCATATAGTGGGTATCTTTGTTTTGGAGTCCATGGATCCTGCATCCTGTGTGCACGTGGAACAGGGGGTATTTTTACCGTAGTAACTTCATGCTGTTTACTTCTAGCTTAGCCAAAGGTCTTCTAAATTAGGTAGGGCCCCTCTGGTAATCACTTAAACTTACTGCAGTATTTATATCCCCATCCTTTTAATTAATTATACACACCCCTTGAAGACATTGCATTTGCATTATTGATGGAGATCTTTTACTTTATTAGGCCTCTATAGATTGGTTTCAGACATCAAGATAAGGGTTGTTTCTCTAGGAAAATATATAACCACTCTACTTTTGGCTATTATTTTTGAGTTGTACTTTTCCACCTTGATGTCCAGTTGGGATTAGCATTAACTGAATTGTTCTTTTCACAGAAGCTCAGCTGTTTGTTTGCCTAAAACTAATTTGGATGCATTTTGTTTACCTGAATCTAGGGCTGATCTTTCCCCCTGTGCAAGCTCAGACAAAGAATCCCCATGGATCTCCTCAGATTTTTATGTGAAGGGAAAGGAACTAGAACATTTTCCAACAAACAAAAATTTCCATATCCTCTTAGTTTAGAAAGACCTGTTCCAAGGCACCATGAAATTGCATTCAATTCAATTCTATTGAATTCAATTCACTTAATTAAATCCAGTAAGCGCAAGAAACAGTTTGCTATAAGGAGGGGAATCACTTTAGAATCCCAAGACTGGGTTCAAATCTTGATTCTGATACTTCCTGTGAAAACTTGGGCAAGTCACTAAACCTTCTCTGAGCCTCAGTTTCCTTCATAATGACATGAGACATTTGTAATAGATGTACTGAGGTCTCCTTCAATTCTGAGTCCTGTGGTTGTATTATGTTTCAACTTTGTGGAGAACACCATCCTAGGCACTGAGGGGAGATACAATACTTAGATAAAAAATGGCCCCTGCCTTCATGGAAGTTATAATCTAAGGGCATAAGATACATAGTTAGGTGACTGTGATACACAATAATCAACCCACCAAACAAGTGATCAATTTACCAGCATTTGCTAAGCTCCTACTATGTGCCGGACACAATGCTAAACATTGTATATACAAAATCAAAACGGACTACTTAATACTATATACTACTATATAATAGATGTTTTAGTGCTTTAGAAAGGCGAACTTATCATATAGTATATGAACAAACCAGTTAATGCATGAAATCTGAGGCAGTAGTTTATGGAAAGTCTTCATGAAAAATAGAACTTAAACTTTCATCATCTTTGAAACGAGTTATGTAGATGAAGTGGTTTCAAAAGTATTTCCTCAAACTATTGTGTTTCCTCAGTTGACATTAAAGAAACAAGAATGCCTATCAACGAACATACGAAGAATAGGAATGAGACCAGTGCCTAGTATTGTCTTACATGTTTCAGGCACTTAAAACTAATGATTTTAATCTAATGATTTAAATCTTATTGTGTAAATTTGAGTCCTTTTTGGTGTTCCAGATATGATTTCATTCAATCCAAAATTCCTTCCATCAAGGCTGATTGAGCAACTTCTCTGCAACTTAAAGTTTTAAAGGATTGTCTGGGGCCCTGAGAGGTTCTGGGACTTGCCCAGATTCAACTAGTTGGTATGTTTCAGAAGCAGAATTTGAAGACGATTCTTTCTTAGACAGAGGTTGTCTCTGCCTACCATGACATATCGCCTCTCCATTTACTCAATGGTTACTGCTAAAATACTAAGTGAGAAATGTCGCTAGATCATTTTTCTGGAGCCAGTTTGGGAATTTTAGAGGACCACATGATCAACATAATATGGAAACCATAAAAGTCGATGTGATTTTCGGGTGAATTGCAAAAGCAAACAAAATATGGACATAGCAACCAAACAAACAATAACATTTTTGGAGGACAGTAACGTGATGATTTCATGGTTACTTGGTGTGGTCCTACAGCCTCTTGACTATTATATTCATTTCTGAGTGCTTTGTTTCAAGAAGATTACTCGTAAACTGGAGAATGCTGAGAGGATTGACCAGGATGGTAAAGGAAAGGTCTTGAAGTCATGCCATTCAATGGCTGTGCAGTTACTCCAAAGAAGGGATGGGGAACCTGTGGCCTCAAGGCCACATGTGGCCCTCTAGATCCTCAAGTGTGGCCCTTTGACTGAATCCATTTGATAATGGGGACTGTTAAAGATAACTATAAACATTTGAAGGACTCGTGATGTGTGAAAAGTCATTAGACTTATTCTTCTTAGAGTCCAATGGCAGAATGAAGAGCGATGAATGGGTTTGAGATGTAAAGACACACTTTTTGCATTAATATAGGGAAAATCTTCCTAACAATTAGAATTATCCAAAAGTATCTTGTCAGAGAGAAGGTCTCTCCCCTCTCCTCACACCTGCCAGGGCGTTAAATGAAAACTGCATGTCCATGCAGTTGGATGGTCATGAAGGGGGTGTTTCTTACAGTCAAGATTGGACTGAGTAACTTCTATGGTGATTTCTGTTGTATCACTTGACTTTTACTCCACTCTTTGATTCTCTGGTTTCTAGGAATTATTAATGGACTAACCTTGTTGTGTTCTAAGTCTTTCTCCTCTTTCTATCCTTATTTTAATATCTCAACCTTTCATTCAGTGCCGCTTTTTAGTTTACTTGGGGATCAATCAAACATTTGTTAAACACAAATTATTCCCCCTCTTCCTGACTCTAGAGTCCCCAGAGGGTTGAGATATGCTGTCTACAACTATTTCTTCATGAGTCCTTTGATGACATTAGACTTTAGCATGAAGAAAAACAAAATCATTGTCTGAAAGCCTCTGGCCCTTGTGACTGCTAAATAGTATGGTTTTCTGGGAAACCCATCAAAGTGTACTTACATGTCTGTGTTCTTTGGAATATAGGAATTGGAGGAAAGCACAAAGCCATATGCTGCAATGCTGATTTTGGGAATGTGTTCAATTAGGGTAGAGTGGGAGAGGCAGGGATAAGGCTTTATCAGTCTGGTATCACTGGTACCACTGATATAAATGACAGAATATAAGATGACTTGACACATAGCGAGGAGCCAGTACTGGGGAGGTTACAATTAGAGGAAGAATCTGGGCATGGTAAAGTGGAGGGAGGCTCACTTGGGGTGCTCCAAAAACAAGTCATGTGGTAGGTTCTTATTATGGTTAAATATTCTTGCCAACTAGATACTAAATCCAATTGTTTCTTCCTGTAGAGAGACCAAATAATTCCAAGAACCTCTCAATTTCAGGACCTTGATGCAAAGCCCCAGGACCTCCACCCTAATCATAACGGGAAGCTTAGGCATGTACTCTTAAGAATGTGTGCATCTAGGTGTAGGTCCCTGCACCTCTGCAACTCTGCTCTCCAGAGCTAGAGATCGTCATTTTCTAGTCAACTTCACTTCCATTCCTTTGTTCAAATCAATCCTACTACTTTTTTTCTTTTGTCCCTATTATCATCCCTGGAAAACCAGGAGTGTTTCTGTTCATAACAAGGAAACTATATGTCATGAAAAGGGTACTATGCTTACAGTCAAAAGGCCTATATTCCACTTCTGACTCTACTATCTGCTAGCTGTATGTACCTAAGTCTTGTCTATAAAGTAATGATAAAAATAAGTACGACTTACAATGAAGTGTTAAAGGATCAAATCATGACATATATTAAAAATACTTTTTAAATAAAGTACAAATTTCTAGTGTCAAGATCTTTGTGCATGTGGAGCCTTTTCCCATTTTTAGGATCTCTTTAGGAGAAGTGGTATTGCTAAAAGTGGTATTCCTAGGTCAAAGGAATGAACATTTTTATAGCCCTTTGGGAATAGTTCAAAATTGTTCTTCAGAATGTGTGCATCAACTCACAGCTCTACCAACAAGAAATGAGTGTTCCAACTCTCCCACATCTTCTCCAACATTTATCAGCTTCCTGTTTTATCATGTTAACCAATCTGATAGATGTGATGTGGTATCTCAGAGTTGTTTTGATTTGCATGTCTACAATCAATAGTGATTTAGAGCATTTTTTCATATGACTATAGTTAGCTTTTAATTTCTTCCTCTGAAAACTGCCTGTTCATATCCTTTGACCATTTATCAATTGGGAAATGTCTTATATTCTTGTAAATTTGACTCACTTCTCTATAATATTTTAGAAATGAGGTCTTTAGTACTGAACTAGTTGGCAAAAATTCTTTCCCAGTTTTCTGTTTCTGGTTGCATTGGTTTTGTTTATACAAAACCTTTTCAATTTAATGTAATCAAAATTATCCATTTTGCATTTCCTAATGATCTTTATCTCTTGTTTGGTCATAAATTCCTCCATTCTCCATACATCTGACAGATAAACTATTCCTTGGTCCCCCAATCTGTTTATAGTATCAGTCTTTATCTCTAAAATATGTACACATTTGGACTTTATTTTGGTACACAGTGTCATCAGATGTTGGTCTAGGCCCAGTTTCTGCCATACTATTTTCCAGTTTTCCCAGCAGTTTTTCTTAAATAGTGAGTTGTTATCCCAGAAGCTGGGCTCTTTGCGTTTATCAACTGATAGATTGCTATAATCATTGGCTACTGTGTCTTGTGTACCTAATCTGTTCCTCTGATCTACCCCTATATTTCATAGCCAGTACCAAGTGGTTTTGTTAATTGATAATACAATTTCAGATCTGCTATGGCTAGTCCACCTTACCTAGCATTTATTTTCATTAATTCCTTTGATATTCTGGAGCTTTTGTTCTTCCAGATGTATTTTATTATTTTTTTCTTGCTCTATAAAATAATTTTGGTAATTTGATTGCTATGGCACTGAATAAGTAAATTAATTTAGGTAGAATTGTCATTTTTATATTCACTTGGTCTACCCATGAGCTACTGATGTTTTCCCAATTACTTGGATCTGACTTTATTTGTGTGAAATGTTTTATAATTGTGTTCATATAGTTCCTGTGTTTGTTTTGGCGCATAGACTCACAAATATTTAATAATGTCTACACTAACTTTAAATGGAATTTCTCTTTCTATCTCTTGCTGTTAAGCATTGTCAGTAATATATAGAAATGCTGAGGATTTATGAGGGTTTATTCTATATCCTGCAACTTTGGTAAAGTGGTTTATTATTTTAAGTAGTTTTTTTACTTAATTCTCCAGTATTCTCTCAGTATGTCTTCATATCATCTGCCAAGAGTGCTAACTTAATTTCTTTTTGCTTATTCTAATTCCTTCAATTTCTTTTTCTTCTCTTACTGCTAAAGCTAACATTTCTAGTACTATATTGAATAACAGTAATGATAATGGACATTCTTATTTCACCTTCATGAAATATTTGCTGATAATTTTAGGTAGATGCTACTTATTTTAAGGAAGGCTCCCTTT
The DNA here is from genome assembly GCA_023548195.1 of Bettongia penicillata ogilbyi. Lineage (NCBI taxonomy): Eukaryota > Metazoa > Chordata > Mammalia > Diprotodontia > Potoroidae > Bettongia > Bettongia penicillata. The sequence goes on from JAJHZJ010000724.1 coordinate 101,124, forward strand.
ATTCTTATGCTCTCTAGTGCTTTTAATAGAATTTGGTGTATTTTGTCAAAAGCTTTTTCCCCATCTATTGAGACAATCGAATGATTTTAGTGAGTTTTGTTGTTGATATGACCAATTATGCTGATAGTTTCTTAATATCACATCAGGCTTGCATTTGTAGTATAAATCATATCTGGTTAAAGTGTATTATTCTTGTGATAATTGTGTGTAATCTTTTTACTAAAATTTTATTTAAAATTTTTGCATCCATATTCATTAGGGAAATTGGTCTATAATTTTTTTTCTTTGATTTAGCTCTTCCTTGTTTGGGTATCATTACCATATTTGTATCATAAAAATAATTCGGTTGGACTTCACCAATTAGTCTATATGCATTGGAATTAATTGCAATGTAATGATAATTTAAATGGGAATGTAATTTGAATGGGAAGATCTTTCCTATTCATTAATTGGTGCATGTGACCTGGCCTGGGTCACATTGAAGTCTGAATCACATGAGTGTGTTGGTCCTCAGGTGCTTGAAGTTGTATGTTGTAGTGGTGGTATTTGACCCAGTGCTGAACTGGAGGCAACGTATGCTGTTATTGGTACTTGCCATCTTCTCAAGCTTGGGGCTCAGGATCTCCTTTTGGTCCACTGAGGTGGGGACTGTTACTGGCCTGCTGGGACACCTCCCACCCTGTACTGGTCCACTTCAGCCACAGCAAGAGGGAACTTTCATTTTAAACCCCTAGCCTCCCAAACCAGAGTTAAAAGACTACTGTATACGTTGTCTCTCTCCTTGCTACACTACTCCAGGATTTTCTTGGGATAATATCTTCTGGGGTTTTCAAGATGAAAGGAGGGTGAGAGTAACAATGTTTACTCTGCCATTTGGTTCTCACAAATTTAAATAGGTGATTTTCAAATATTTAGTCTGTGCACTGATCCCAGTCCCAGAAGTAACTGCTGCCATAGCCACCACAGGGCCCTTGCAGGCCCAAGCTTCTCTCTCACCCAGCGACGAAATGCCCCCTCCTCCTGTACCAAGAGGTCTAGGAGTCATCACTGCTGTCAGCAATTCAGTCCATTGGGGTCTGCTCCGGCCTTACTGTGATTGGGTCTGTAGTAGTTTAACTTACACCCCAGACTACACTGCTCTCCCAGCCTGGTACAACACACCCCTACTGTGCACCCTTGAGGTTGTCCTTGGCTGGAAATTTACCACACTTTGTCTCTGTGGATTCCACCTCTCTAAAGTTATTCAGATTCACTTTTTAGAAGTATTTGAAGGAGTTTGTTGAAGAGCTCATTTGAAGCCCTGCTTTCACTTCCCCCTAATGAATATTGGTGCAAATATTTTAATAAAATACAAATAATGAGATTATCACAACATATCACAAGTATATATTATGACAAGGTGGGATTTATATGAAGAATGCTGAGTGTTTCAGTACTAGGAAAATTATCAGCAAAATTGACAATATCAACAACAAAACCAACAAAAATTCTACAATTATCTCAATAGGTATGGAAAATGTCTTTAAAAAATATAGTTTCCTTTCCTGTTTAAAAAAAAAACACTAAGAAGCATAGGAATTAGTTTAACTTAACTTAAAATGATATGTCTTAGCAAGCATTATATGTAAAGGAGATAAGCTAGAAGCCTTCCCAATACAATCAGGGGTGAAACAAGGATGCCCATTATCTCATTGATTATTTACTATTGTTTTAAAATGCTAGTTATAGCAATAAGAAAAGAAAAAGAAGTTAAAGGAATTAGAAGAGGCAATGAGGAAACAAAACTACCAGTCTTTGCAGATGATATGGTGTTATTAGAAAAGCCTAGAAAATAGCTAAAAAACTACTTGAAATTATTAACAACTTTAACAAAGTAGCAGGATATAAAATAAACCACACAAATAATAAACATTTCTATATGTTGCCTACAAAGTCCAGCAGCAAGAGATAGAAAGAGAAATTCCATTGAAAAATAACTGTGGAAATGGAACCAAGATAACAGTAAAAGCAGTGACATGCTAGAACTCTCACCCCAAATGCCTGTAAAAAAATCATTCCAAACAAATTCTAGAGTTGCAGAATCCAGAAAATGACAGAGCAAAACAAGTCCCCAGCCCAAGAGAGACTGGAAGGTCAACAGGAAGCATCTATCACACCATGCTTGGAGCAGAGAAGAGCACAGTCCAGTGTGGGCCAGGATAGAATAGACAGGGCTGGAGCAGACCTCAGAGGATTGAATTACTGGCAACTGTGGAAGTTTCCAGACTCCTGAATCAACAAATGCCAAAGACCGTATACAAGGTAAGTGGGAAAACTCTGTGAGACCTGGTCTGGCTGAGGTCTGGCCCCAGCTCTGGGACACAGAATGAGGAGGTGGTTACAGCATCAGTGACAGCAGCAGGAGGGGCAGCTCCTTCTAGAGCTCCTGGCTTACAAATAGTGGGGGATCAAGCAGCTGATACAAAATCCTGGAAGGCTAGGACAATACCCACACATTCACCCCCACCCCCACTGAAAGCAGAATCCTACCTTGACAAAAAGCTAGAAAGTCAAGTATTTGACTGGGAGTGTGAGCAAACAGTGTAAAAAGCAAAAGCAAAACAAAACAAAACAAAAAAAGAAAACTCAGAATATAGAATCTTACTTTGCTGACAAAGAAGATCAAGACATACCAAAATAAGAAAACAAAAGCAAAGCTCCTACATCAAAAGTCTCCAAGAAAACTATGAATTGGTCTCAGGCCATGGAAGAGTTCAAAAAGAATTTTTGAAATCAATTATAAGAGGGAGAGGAAAAATTTTGAAGAGGAATGAGAGTAATGCAAGAAAATCATGAAAATTGAGTCAACAGTTTTTCTAAAGGAGACTCAAAAAACGCTGAAGAAAATAACACCTTAAAAATAGACTAACTCAAATGACAAAAGAGGTCCAAAAAATTAGCGAGGAGAAGAATGCCTTAAAAAATCAGAATTGGTCAAATGGAAAAGGAGGTTGAAAAACTCAATGAAGAAAATAATTCCTTCAAAATCAGAATGGAGAAAATGGATGCTAGTGACTTTATGAGAAATAAATAAATTATAAAACAGAAGCAAAAGAATGAAAAGATAGAAGACAATGTGAAATATCTCCTTGGAAAAAAAAACACTGACATGGAAAATGTATCCAGAAGAGATAATTTAAAAATTATTGGACTACTTGAAAGCCATGATCAAAAGAAAATAGCCTAGACATCATCTTTCAAGAAATTGTCAAGGAAAGCTGCCCTGATATTTGAGAAGCAGAGGGTAAAATAGAAATGGATAGAATTCACCAAAATCCTCTTGAAAGAGATCTCCAAAGGAAAACTCCTAGGAATACTGTAGCCAAATTCCAGAGATTTCAGGTCAAGGAGAAAATATAGCATGCAGCCAGAAAGAAACAATTCCAGTATAGAGAAATGCAATCAGGATAACACAAAATCTAGCTGTTTCTATGTTAAGGGTTTGAAGGGCTTGGAATATATTCTGGAGTTCAGAGGAGCTTGGATTAAAACCAAGTCAAGAAAACTAAGTATAATGCTTCAGGGAGGAAAATGGAATTTAAATGAAAGAGATGAATTTTAAGCATTTTAGATGAAAAGATCAGAGCTGCATACAAAATTTGAACTTCAAATATCAGAATCAAGAGAAGCATGAAAAGGCAAACAAGGAAGAGAAATCATAAGAGACTAATTAAAGTTGAACTATTTACATTCCTACATGGAAAGATGATATTTGTAACTCATGAGACCTTGCTCAGTATTAGGGTAGCTGGAAGAAATACAGACAGACAGACAGACAGACAGACAGATAGATAGATAGATAGATAGATAGATAGATAGATAGATAGATAGACAGACAATAATTATCAAAACTCTCTGGTACTGGCTAATAAATAGAGTCATGGATCAGTGGAATAGATTAAGTCCAAATTACATGATAGCAAATGACCATAGTAATTAACTATATGATAAACCCAAAGATCCAAGTTTTTGTAATAAAATCTCATTATTTGACAAAACCTGCTTGGAAAATTTGAAAACAGTATGGCAGAAACTATATATTGTCTGATATTCAACACTGTATACCAAGATAAGATCAAAATGGATATTTAATTTATACATAAAGGGTGATACCATAAGCAAATTAAGAGATCATGGAGTAGATTATCTGTCAAATTTATGGATAATGAAAAATGTAAGGTCAAAGTAGATATAGAAAGCATTATAAAATGTAAAATAGATAATTGTGATTATATAAAATTTAAAAGAAGATTTGCACAAACAAAACTGAAGCAACCAAAATTCTAAGAAAAGCAGAAAACTTGGGAGTATTTTGCATCAAGAATCTCTGGTAAGTATCTCCAAATATCAAGAATGGAGTCAAATTTATAGCAATACAAGTCATTACCTAATTGATAAATGGTCAAAAGATATGAACAGGCAGTTTTCAGACAGAAATCAAAGCTCTCTATACTCGTATGAAAAAACGCTCTAATTCACTATTCTTCAGACAAATGCAAATTAAAACAATGTTGGGGTAATACCCCACACCTGTCAGAGTGACTAATAAGACATAAAACAAAACACTGGCTGTTGGAGAGGATGTGGGGAAACTGGTACACTAATTCACTGTTGGTGGAGTTGTGAACTCATCCAACAATCTGGAGAATAATTTGGAATTGTGCCCAAAGGGCTATAAAACTGTGCATATCCTTTGATTCAGCAATACCAATACCACTGCTAATTCTACTCCCCAAAGACATCCAAAAAAAGAGGAAAGGACCCCTTTGTACAAAAATATTTTTAGAAGGTCTTTTTGTGATGGCTAAAAATTAGAAATTGAAGTGATGCCCATCAATTGGGGAATGCCTAAACAGGCTATGGTATATGGCTGTAATGGAATAATATTGTGCTATAAGAAATGACAAGCAGGATAATTTCTGAAAAACCTGAAAAGACTTCCATGAACTAATGCATATTGAAGTGAACAGAACCAGAAGAACGTTGTTTATAGTAACAGCAACATTGTTTTATGATGAATTGTAAATGCTTTAGTTATTCTCAGCTATACAATGATGCAAGATAATTCCAAAGGACTAATGATGAAGCATACTTTCTGCCTCCAGAGAAAGATCTGATATTGATTGAATATTAACTGAAGCATGCTATTTTCCATTTTCTTTCTTTTTTACTTTCATTTGAGTCTTCTTGTACAAAATGAGTAATGTGTAAATGCTTTTCATAATTGTATATGTATAGCTTATATCTGATTGCTTACCATCTCAGGGAGGGGAGAGGACAGGGATAGAAGGAGGGATAGAATTTGGAACTCAAACCTGTCTTTTTTTTTTGTCTATTGGACTGGCACATCAATAGCCAATGCCCACTCTTAGCACCATCTTAATGGCCTTTGGCTTAGGTAGCCTAAGCCTGTGTCTCTTACCTTGCATTTAGATTCCATGCCCATAGGCAGTCATTGAATCCTTTGGGGTTGAATTTTCTTCATCCATAAAATATATGCATCAATAGAGACGATCAGTAACATCATTATTTTTATATTTATTCTGTTAAACCTTTGACCATATGAATGTAGGTACTCAGTCTAATGACATAAATCACAACCCATCCATTCCTGTCTAATTTTTGACTGTCTTTCCATAAACCTATCACCCAGTTCACTGAAGACCTTCCTTCTGTTCTCTTGGTTTTGCATGGGTTACTACTGGAACATGAGGGATGCCACTTGGCTATTCCTTTATCATTATGATTGGCCAATTGTTTTTTTTTTCTGATTACATTTTTATAACACCTTTTACTCTGCTTCTACTGTATAATTCCTCATATGTATTATGTTGCAGCCTACTTTTCCTCAATATGAACTTCTCCATGGACATTTTGATAACCTGTAGCTTCAATTCTTCAATGACTGATATTACATGCCTCAAAACTATACAACATCACTGGAAATATATTACTGTCAAATCAATGGACTTTCATTTCAAGGAGAACTCAAGATTATTAAAAGTACTTTGCCTTTCCCAAAAATCATCCAACCTGTTCTCTCCCTCACTCAGATTACTCACAGAACCAAAATTATTTTCTTGTATACAGCTATCTGATGCTTCCAACCAGATGTTTCACTAGGTGTCATTGTCAATATGAGATCTTAATTTCTGTCTTCCTCCTGCCCACCTCAAACAATAAAATCTATGGCCTAGTATTTACAAACTTTATACTACAAAGTCATCCAGTCTTCTCGTTTGTTTACAAAATAGCTCTGATCTTCAGTCACAAGGAGGGACTAATATAGAGCAGAGGCAGTGCTGGTTTTGGAGTCTGAGTATTTGCTTAGAGTCATTCCACTGCTCCCCACTTAGTGACTCTAGTGACTCCCCACTTAGAACTCTCATTTTCTCATTATCAAACTAATAAGGTGGAAAACATTGACTAGGCTACATTGATGTCCACCCTCCCAGTGGAGCCTAAACCAAGTTAAAACGTAATTGAGAAATATTTAACAAAATAAATAAAGATACAGTAAGACATAGATAATGTTAACATGTGCTTTTCTAAGTCAATATGAGGCTAACAGGGGTCTTTATGTGCAGTTGATGAGATTAGATGACTTCTGAGATTGCTTCCAATGCTAAATCCACTATTCTATGATCCTGAAAAGAAGGGAGAACTGAAGCCTTTCACTTCTTCAAAGATCTAATAGTATTAGAGTGCTGACTGGGCCTGAGAGCAATTACTCTGCACTATTTACTTTTCAGACGCAGGGGTCAAAATGACTTTCCCAAAGGCTGACTTCTCCCAGGGGCTACTTATTATGCCTAAACCCTCAACATATAAATAATTGAATTAGGCCCCATTAACAATCATCAATGGTAAAAGTACATTGAACATAAAGAAAGCTCCTAAAATAATGTTTTTGAACCAGCTGCTAAATTAAGTAATGTATTTGTTTTATTGCACATTTGCATAATAGGGCAAACTAGAGCCTCTCCCTAACAGATGTGCTGGTGGCAGGGAGATTTGATTACTGGCTTCTGTTATTAATCACTGCACAAATCTTAAATGATTTGTTTCTACAGTTTGATCAATTTACATCTGAGTCCTTGCATCTATGCACACAATGTAGGGATAAAACATCTGTTCACACCTTGAACAGGGGCATTCTCATAAAGGGCTCGAAGTTTTGTTAACTGAGGTACAAGATCTGTTGGCTAAAGACTGACTCTGTCTCAAAGATTTCATTATTCCTAATTAGGCTAATTAATAGCTGAAAGTCAATTTGCCATCTCCTTAATACCCATATTGGGGGTGCTAGGATTTTTTTGGCCAGAAGTTGTCAGAAAGACCAAGAAAAAACAAAGTAATTTGAATTTTATAATGTAAGAAATCAAAATTAACACATACTGGGGGATACGTTATTCTGTTCCCAATAACAGAAAATATAATTTTGGAGAATTACAGTGTTATAATATTATTGAGGAAGAATTCCCTTAATTAACATTTTAATTTGACTGGGTTTTTTTTTATTTTAAATTCATTTCCTAATCTCGTATCTATAGTTTCCATTGACCTTTTAAATAGATACAATATATTTTATGTTGATGAATAATAAAAAATCTAGACAATAAAAATATTTTTTTCATTCATTCCCAGTTAAACATGATAAATGCATTGGTCATACACATAAATGTTCTTCTTTCCTAGAGTCTTTTGTATCAGTATTGCAAATTATGATCTATTTCTTTATTCTTTTTTTTCTTTAACAAATAGTTAGGATGTCCAGAAATTGAGTTTACATTTCAGCATGGCATTTCTGTTCTTTTTTCCATGTACCCTCTAGTTTTTAAGGGGAAGTTCCCCTTCAGAGACATACTAAACTACATTATATTTCCTCTAGAAGGAGATAAGCTCCTTGAAGGCAAAGACTATTTCTTTTTACTCATTTTTGAATCCTTAGCTTGGAGCACAGTAACTGACAAATAGCGAGTGCTCAATAAATATTTGTAGAACTGAAACTAGGATAATAAACTTAAAGGTCACCAGTTCAATTACACTTTGCAAATAGGTGAGTGAAAAGATGTAATCAACTTCCATAGTTATTAACGACAGAGCTGTTTTTTTGGCAAAGATCTTTTTATTTTTATTCTAGCACTCTTTTCCATGTACTCTGCTACCTCCCAAATTTGAGGATTTGGAGATATACACTTCTGTGTATTATAATGCTATAAATCTACATATTGTGTATATATATATATATATATATATATATGAAAACACACATTTGTGTTTCTTATATGTATATATACATTTATATGTATATATGTGTGTGTGCATGTGTATCATTCTGAAATTCTTCCAGTTATTTCTTCAATTTGCCCTCTGTGGACAAAGAGAACTAAATAAAATCCCAAATAAGTAATTTCTGAAACCACATTAAGACTTTGTTTTTAATACTTGTTTAAAAAAATTAAAATGTATATTTTTGCTCAGCCAGACACACTAGAGTTCTGGTTGGATTCATTGCCTTTTTACAGTTCATTTTGGGAGCTAATGAAGCATCACATATTGGTTTCAAATTCAAAGCATATGTAGTCACTGAGGCATTTTTTTCTTTATATAGGCTGGTCTCACAAGGAGCCCCAAATGTGATCATCTTAGAAAATACAATTTAGTCAAATGCTAAAAACAAAATAAAACAAACGAAAACCAAAACTTTCCCCTCCCTAGATGATGGAAAATCTTCTCTTTTGAGTTTCCTACTAGAATATAAACTGCCTGAAAATCACACGGGAGCAGATGAAAATATATTGAAGAACTTGCATGTCAAAGTCCATGAAAGGCAGTGAGTAAATTTGGATAAATTCACCAAAGTTCCCAGGAAGGAAAAATGAGTTAAAAGACAATGTGAAAAGATGCTGAAGAGGTTAATATAATCCAGACAGCAAACTTAACAGCATTACAGATCCAGAGTCTTCTCCAAAGTCATTAGCACCATTGCCGGGGGTGTCTGCCAAAGAGCCAGATGTCATTCTGCCATAACTTGGCATCTGATGGCTGTCATTTACAAGACAGAAGCGAGCAAGGGAGTGCTGTAATTAGGTGTTCTGAATGGATCCTCATCTTCTGAATTATGATGGGGCTTTATTGGTGATTTCTTAAAAATGCTAAAATGTTGGTATACGCTGAACACATGCAAAGCAGAGGGATGAAGGAATGCTGGTTTATGGTATGCTACAGTCCCTTGGAAGCAGATATTTTAAAAAAATTTCCCTGAGGGGGGGAAAAATATATATATATATATATGTATATAATGTGTGTGTCTATGTATATATCTATCTATCTATATATATATATAGATCTATATATAGATAAATCTATCTATATCTATATCTATCTATCTATCTATCTATCTATCTATCTATCTATCTATCTATCTATCTATGTATATATAAATATCCAGTAAAAGTAATGGACACAGGAAAGTGAGGGGAGGTCCCTTCTTTAAATCTTCCTGCTCATTCTGGGAAAAGTGGTTGTCCAAACTCAGAACATCAAACTATCTACCTACCTTACATTGTAGTTCCAAACTGTTGGTGGAAGATCCCCTTATTCATACTGGGCTCAGAAAGGGAGGGTTGATATTTTGAGAACTCAGGAGTATCAGAAACCAGACTGCCACAACATTTTCACATCTAAATGTGTGGCAAGGGTTCCATTCCTATAGTTTTGAAAGTTCTCATCAACCTTTGCCAGCTACCAGGCTACCAAGCCACCAGGAAGCTAATTCAAGTCTTTGCCCCAGGCAGGGAGAAGCACATTAAAGTTGAGAGCTAGGAATCCAGAGAATACATGAAAAGTTGTGGGGATAGGTGATTAGAAGTCAAGCTGGGGAGTAACATCATTCTTTTTTCTCTATGGAGAAGTACGTTTTTAGTGAGGCTGCCAGTGCAAAGGGAACACTCATGTCCATTGACCAATTCCAAAGTTCCCTTTGGAATCACTATATAAAAATCCTTTCTGACAATATATCCAGTGGTACTAGAGAATTTCATTAGAGAATAGCTCCTAATTTGTTAAAGGGACATGTGTTGTGCCTATGATAATTAAGTTTACTGTATAGGAAGTAAAGATTGGATGAGGGCATATTTGAAAATGAACCCTTCCTGCCAGACTCACAAAAAGTGAGAACAATTCCGGGGGGCTGCTTTAGTAAGCATTTTTATTTCATTTCTTCGATTAACTCTCTTTAGGTGTGGAACCTTGTATGATGACCTTGGGAAAGTCATTTAATCATCTTGGGCCTCTCATCTCAAAAAAGAAGAGGTTGGATTAGATCTGTGGTGTTATACTTAAATAGAAATGAGGGGCCACAATGTAAGGATCCCTTCAAAACCACATATTGCCTTATAAAATCACTTATTAACATCTTAGTTCTATTGTATTTTTATTTATTTTGTTAACTATTTCACAATTACCGTACATTTTAATCTGATTTGGGCCACACTTGGCCTTTGACACCTCTGAACTGAATGGCCTCTGACCTTCTCTCTTCTGGCTCTAAATCTATGATTCTGGAATTTTATTCTCCGTCCCTTAGATGCTGTATGCTTTGGGCAGTTCCCTTGAACTTATCTCCTATCTTCAGTCATAGAAGAACAACTTGAATGGAGAGAATTTCCACACACTGAGGGAATTAGAGTTACTTTATAAATTAATTTTCTTTATGGTCAAATGACAATTTGAAAAGTACCTACCTTAACCCTTTTTTCTCTTCTCCCTCCCTCTCAACAAACATTATTCCAATAGTCTCTGATTCTCTGACTGTGTGGAATTCTGGAAGTTGGAATGGTAACTTTATTATATATTTTAAAAGAATAGCAAGTTATACATAATATATTTGCAGTTTCATGTGCAATAACTTTTTTATTATAATATGTTATAGGAATGTTTATTTTCTTCCATAAATTAAAAATAAATCAATGTAAAAAAGTAAAAAACAAGTTACTAACCATTACCTGAATATCACCATCTCTGCAAAGATTCCTGAAACGACCCCAATCTGAAGTTATCATATCAGTATCATTAACATTAAGGCATCTATTGAGCACCTACAATATGCAGGATATATTCCAGATCTTGTGGATATGAGGAGACATAGTACCAGGCTTAATGGTCTTCTGGTCTAATTGAGAAGTTGGAAATGTAGCTTAAAGGTAAGTAATGAAACAAGGCATCGCATGTTAGGGCTAAGTGAATCAATGCTATTAGAGGTTCTAGGAGGAGAGCTGTCAAAATGAGACAGGAAGGTATAGATTCTTGAAGGAAATGGGACTTCCTACAGACCTCAAAGGAAAGGGAAAGGAAAAGGGTAGGAGAAAGCATTTATACAGTATCTGGTATGTGGTAAGTGCTTTATGAATATAATTTCACTTGATACAACAACCGTGGTGCTGTTATTATCCTCATTTTACAATTGAGGGAATTGAGACAGTTAGAGGTTAAACAGCTTGCTCAGGGGCTCATAGCTAGTAAATCTGGGGCTGCATTTGAATTTAGATCTTCCTACCTATCTGCCTCTAAAAGCAAAGTAGAATTTAGAAAATTCCAGGAAGAGGGAGGAAGTTTCACACAGTAGGAACAGAAGGTCTTGAGGGAGAGTGGGTTTTGAGGGAAGGTCAATGAGTTTGGTTTTAGATGTGTTAAGTTTTAGGTGACATCTGGATGTCTTTTTAACTCAGGTAGCATTGACTATGTCATTCATTTGGAAACTAATTAGGTGCTATCTGAGGACATTTAATCTATTGTAACTAAATCTGGTATCATTAACTTATCATAAGATTTTTTGTTTAATTTATGAGATTTTTTTAGGGGAAAGATCATGCCCCCATGTTCTTCCATGCCATCGAATGCTCTTCCTTGTGCACAATCAAATGCTAAAGTGAGTCTGTGGTCTCACTAATGTGTGTATTCACTCCAGGGATATAAATTGCAATCTATTAATGCCAGCCCATTCTATGAGACTCCTGTCTACATCTGCCTGTATGCTCCCTACAAGGGATGTGTCCTACATGCCCTCTTTGCTTCCTCTTGATTTTGTGAGGTTATCACCTCAGCATGTGGATGCCCATCTGCTGTCCCTCATACTTACCACATCATTCCACTCATATTCCATTTCATGTATGCATTTCTTTGATTATAGCTTTGTGATAGCTAATTAAATATCTGTTTACTTAATTTGTTTCCTAGAGTTCCCTAGCTAGAAAATACCTTAGAGGGAACCTAGTCCAAACCCCTCATTAAATAAGTGAGAAGACTTGCCTAAATTCCAGTAATTATCAGGTTACAAAGCTGGGATTTAAATCTATGTCTTGTGATTTTCTTTTTACCCAGTGCTGCTTCTACCATACCTTACTATCTTCTTATGTACCATATTTATAATGATGTTACTATTTAGTTCAAAATCATCCTTGGGCTCTTTCTCTCCCTATGGACATTTGAAGAAAAATAAAAACTTTCTGCAATACCAGCATGCCTGACACACGGATAAGTCTGACTTTCTAAGTCTGAAACATCACTCCCAGAGGTAACATTACCTTGTTCAATGTGGCCACTGGAGAGGGAACCAGGAGTAATGGGATCGAACTGTGACAAAATGAGGTCTAGGTTAAGTATTAAGAAAGAGACACTGAGAATCAGGTCATTTAAACATAAGAAGAGTTTCCTTTGGGAGACCCTGGAAACATCTTCATTGGAAGTGTTTTTTTGTTTTTTTTTGTTTTGTTTTTTTAAGAATACCTGAGACCTAAGCTTAACAACTTTGGACATCATCTCTCTGAAGGTGACTGATTTTTTTCTTCTCTCTCAACACTGACTGATAAGGAAGTGCCCATTGTTTCTGGTGCATTGATACTTTGGACCCCTCAAGATCCAGATAGAAATTCAAGCAATTTCCTGTTCCTTAGTGTCTTGGTTTTTGTTTCCTTAGCATTTTTTTCAAACCAAATGTCTCTAGTGATGTGGGAAGAAAATGGGGAAGTCTAGTTATCTAAAAATCCGCAAACATCATCACTAATATTGACAGTCCACAGTGAGTTCTGAGGCTTTGCCTAAGTAATTTTTAAGGAAGAAATCAAGAGGAATAAGGTATGGATGGTTTGCAGACTGTAGGTTAATTAATAACAACTGAGATCCTCTGACAATCCATCAAAAGGAGACCCATATAGCAAGGATTGACTATTGGCCATGCAATGTGTAATGTAAAGTGGAGTTAGCGGGTAAAGGGGGAAATTCAGAGATACTAACTCTGAGCATCCTAAAGAATCCTGAGTCCTGCTATCCACCTTGTCAATTATACTCTTAGGATCCCTGAGGATTTTTTTAAAAACTATTCTGCAGCTAAAGTCTCTATGTATGCTGTCTCCTTCAATTAGTCTGAGTTCCTTAAAAGCAAAAACTGCCTTGTTTTCATTTTGTATCTCTAAAGCTTAGCACAACCCTTGGCACACGGTAATTCCTTAAAATATGCTTATTCTTTCTTTCTTTCATTCATTCATTTATTCACTCACTAATTCATTCTCACTTTAAATTTAGCGTTTCAACTATACATAACATTTATGGAATGATGTCTCAAATGCTTCCAAAAATGGTACCAGATTTTTCTCTACTTCTTTAGACTCACCCAGGATGCACCTTATGACCTAGTCCAGTGAAAATTTGTCTAACAATATGACAAATCATGGAGTTCCTTGTTTGGCAAAGAATTACAGAAAACTGAATATGAAACACTTAATTAACAAACTCCTATTTTTTTCTTGACACTATACTAATCACTGGACATATGGAAACAAAACTTAAATAATCCATTCCCCCAAGAAGTTTATATTTTATAGAAGGGGATTACATGAATATAAATGCATATACAAAATAGACCAAATAATTATAAAACATTTGGGAGAGAGGACACGGAGATCTAGTGGACCAGGAAAGGTATGTTGTAGAAACTGGCATTTGAATTGTCTTGCATGAAACAATTTGAAGAGAACTAGAGGTGAAAAGGGCTTCCACTCTTTGGAGGATGGCCAGTGAAATGGTACAGAGATGCAAAAACCATACATAATCTGTGGAGGCATAGTAAATGGGAGAGAGCAATTGTATTCAGTGCCTATGATATGGCAGACACTATGCTCAGTGCTCTACAAATATTATGTCATTTGATTCTCACAATAATTCCAGGAAGTGGGTGCTGTTATTATCACCATTTTATCACTGAGGAAACTGAGGCAGATAAAGATTAAATACCTAGAGTCACACAGCTAGCATGTGTACGTATCTGGATTTGAACTCAGGTTAGTGAATCTAGATCCAGCTCTCTAACCACTATTTCAGCTAGCTGCCTCCCATAAAAAGAAGAGTTTGACTATTAGGGGTGTGCCTGACTCCAGAATCCTGTTAGTTCAAGTTCTATGTAATTCTGAATAAGACACCCACATATCATTGAACAGCTAACAAAAGGAGTTTTACTTAGCCCTAACATAACAAGATATGCAACAAGGATACAGTAGCACTTAGCCTTCTGTAGATAAGATCTTTCTCATTTACATGTGGAAATGCATCTGTTCCACAGGATTGCATGTAGTAACTTAATGTGGTCTTCAGCACTAGCCAAAAGTCAAGTTTGGGTATCTACAAGACTTGAAGGAAAGCAACCCCAGGTGACCAGAAAGCCATGTCAAGAAAGTCAAAGGCTACCAAGAAGCTACTTCAAGGGAAGCACCTTTTGAGGCTTGCCCCATTCCTAGGTCAATGAAATCCTGACTTTATTACATTTAAGGGAAGTTGTTGATGTTCAGTAGTTTCTGACTCTTCATGACACCATTTAGGTTTGTGTGCAAAAATGATTTGACATTTCCTTCTCCAGCTCATTTTACAGATAAGAAAACTGAGGAGAGGAGAGTTAAGTGACTTGCCCAGGGTCCCAGAGCTGATGAGTGTCTTGGGCCAAGCACTCTATTCAGTGTGTCCCCTAGTGGCCACAAGGGAAAATCTAGCTTAATCTATGTTGTAAAGGGAAAGAGTAATGTAATAGCTATTGATCTCATCACACTGACTGTGGAGTGTGTAAAAGAGAGTGACCTAAGCTGCAAAAGTAGATTTGGTCCAAGTAATAAAGACCATTAAATCCCAAATAGAAAAGTTCATATTTTATTTTATCTTAAAGGTCATTGAGAGCCCTTAGACAGTTTTTTGAGAATATTAGTCATATGATGTCACCTGTGCTTAAAGAAAATCACTTTTGTAGCTCTGTGGAAGATGGATTAGATAAATTAGGGTGTTATTGCAAAAGTCTAGGTGAAAGGGGATGAGATCCTGAAAACAGGTTGTGGTCCTATGGAGTAGAGAGAGAAGAATATATGTGACATGTAGAGGTAGAAAAGGAAAGATTTGGAAATTGATTGCATATAAGGAATGAAAAGAGTAAGAAACTGAAGAAAGTTGAAGTTGTGAACACATGATTGGAAGAATGCTAGTACTCTCTACAGATATAGGGAATTTTAGTATAGGGATGTATTTTACTGGGAAAGAAATGAATTCTAGTTGGTCATGTTAGGTTTAAAATATCTGTGAGACATCCAGTTTGAGATGTCCAATATGTAACTAGTAATTTGGGAATGGTGCTTAGGTGAAAGACTGAGGCTATACATAAAACTCAAAGAGTCATCTGCATGAAAATTAAATCCATGAAAATGGATGAGTTCACCAAACAAGAGAGTATAACAAAAGAGAAGAGGGCTCAGGATAGCGTCTCATTCCCTTTCCTCTTTATTTCCCTCTCTAACTATTGATCAGGGTTTTTATTTCCATTGCAAGAATGAATATCTACTCAGAATATTTAGCTCCAGGATAAACCAACTGTATCATTAAGCTGTCTTGGCAAGACATCAATTTTTAACTAGCATCCCTCTTATTGACACATGTCACCATTCCTGTAGGCTAATCAAATTAGGCATGAAATAATGAAAGTATACCCTCTGACATAAACAAATTAACATTTTAAATGAGCTTCCAACAATAGATATGATTTCCTTACCTCCACAGGCTCTGTCTCTGGAAGCTGATCTACAATCCTTTGAGGGAATCTTTGGGGTACTCTCATGTGTCTCTACAGATACTGAGTACCATTTCATATCTCTTTTACATTTTACTAGATAATAGCTGCTATTCTTTGGGTAGCAATGCAATTAACTTTTCAAAAAATTTGAGAATAGTATTCTGGTTCTTTGGAAAAGTCCAGAAAAATCAAAGACTGATAAGGAATAAATGACCAAATACTGATTATATATTTCAGGATTCCAGAGGATTCTTGATGTAATATGCTTATGCAACTCTTGACAGAAAACTGATAAACTTAGGTTGCAAATGGATACACACATGTTTTTGAACCTGACCAATACAGTATTTGTTTTGCTTGAGTATGCATATTTATTGCAAATTTTTTCTTTCATTTTCAATCAAGGAGAGAACAGGTGGGATGTAAAATATGAATATTTATCAATTCATAAAATAAAATAAAGCCAAAATTAGATTGAATACAGCTAAGATTAGAAGGGAAATGAGTAACCAAAAAAACTTTACAGCAAATTTCTCTGCTAAAGGTTTCATTTTGAATATATATATACATATATATGTATGAATCTGATTCTAATTTATAACACTAAGAACCATTCCCCAATTAATAAATAATGAAAACTATGTGAACAGGCAGTTTTATTGTCTGTATGACCTTGAACAAGTCACTTAACCTCTCTGAGACTATGTTTCCCTGTCTAGAAAAGGAGAGGATAAAAACCTATATTAAAGTATCTATTTCACAAGATAAGTTAATATATGTAAAGTGCTTTAAACTTTAAAGTGGCACATAAGTATTAATCATTAATTCTATATTGGCTTTAATATTTTATCATGTAATAAATTGAGTGCTGAAAAAAGTATGAATAATAAAAGCAGTGACTTTTTCAAAGAATCCTGGACTAGGAAATTTAAGACCTGGATTCCAGTCCTGGGTTGGCCACATACTTGTCATGTGATCTTGGGTAAGGCTCATTCAACTTCTCTGGACTTTAGTTTCCTCATTTGTAAAATGGGAATCAATTATTCAATCAGCAAGCAATCATTAAGTTCCCACTATGTTCCAAAATGATCTCTGCTTACACTGAGCACAAGTGTGCAACCATATTTGATACTGCTGTCATTGTTACAGAATACCAGAGGTACAAGACACCTCATAGATTAGCTAATCTAACTTAGCTATTCCATGGAAAAGGAATCTGAGAGCTAATGAAGCAAGTACGACTTATGCAAGATCATACAACTAGTTAATTGAAACAGTTGAAACTTCTACCCAAGTTTTCCAACTCTGAGACAAATTTCCATCCTTGAAGTCAAGCTTGTTGCTCCATGTAAAATACACTATATGCCATTGCTATGTATCAAAGTAAGCTTCATCTCATATTTCTCACATGTGAGAGAGAAAGAGTGTGTGTGTGTCTGTGTGTGCGTGAGAGAGAGAGAGAGAGAATACAAAGTCAGCTATCAAATTATATAGGCATTTAATTTTTTAATAAATATTTTATTTTTCCCCAATTATATGTGAAGAAAGTTTTACCATTCATTTTTGCAATATTTTGAGTTCCAAATTTTTCTCCCTTCCTCCCCACCTCCTCTCTTCTGAAAATGGTAGGCAGTTTGACATAGTTTTATATATATATATATGTGTGTGTGTGTGCTTTCATGTAAAAATATTTCCATATTGAATACAGTTGTGAAAGGAAAAAAAAGATCAAAAAGAACAAACAGAATGAGAAAAAATAAGGTAAGTTAAAAAAATAAACTTTGATTTGCTTTCAGAGTCCATATGTTCTTTATCTGGACATGGATACCATTTTCCTTCATGAGTCCTTTTTACTTGTCTTGGATCAATGTATCGCTGAGAAGAGCTGAGTCATTCATAGTTGATCCTCACACAATGCTGCTGATACTGTGTACAATGTTTTCCTGGTTCTGCTCATCTTACTTCACATTAATTTGTATAAGTCTTTCCAGATTTTTTTCCAAAAACTGCCTATTCATTATTTCTTATTGCACAACAATATTCCATTACATTCATATGTCAAAGCTTGTCCAGTCATCCCTCAGTTGATAACCATCCCATCAATTTTGAATATTTTGCCACAGGAAAAAGGCTTTTATAACTACGTTTGATTCCTTTCCTTTTTTATGATCTCTTTGGAACACAGACCTAGTAGTGGCTTTGCTGGATCAAAGGGTATGCACAGTTTGGTTTCTGTTTGGGCATAATTTCAAGTTGCTCCCCACAATGGTTGGATTAGTTTATAACTTCACCAACTGTGCATTATTGTCCCAATTTTCCCTCATCTTCTCCAGCATTTATCATTTTCCTTTTCTGTCACATTAACCAATCTGAGAGGAATGAGGTAGTATCTCAGACTTGTTTTAATTTGCATTTATCTGACCAATAGTGATTTAGAGCATTTTTTCATGTCCATATTTCTTCATCTGAAAACTGTGTGTTCATACCCTTTGACCATTTATCAATTGGGGAATGGCTTGTATTCTTGTAAATTTCCCTCAGTTCTCTATATTTTTGAGAAATGAGGCCTTTATCAACAGATACTTTTTATAGACACTTTTTATCACAGACTTTTGATTATAAAGATAATTTCCCATCTTTCTACTTTCCTTCTAGTCTTAGTTGCTTTGGTTTTGCCTGTACAAAAGTTTTTTTTTAATTTAATAAAATCAAAATTATTTTACTTTTTTGTAACGCTCTCTATATCTTGTTTGGTCATGAATTCTTCCACTCCCCAAAGATCTAACAGGAATACTATTACTTGATCTTCTAATTTGCTTACGATGTCACCCTTTATGTCTATATCAAAGGTCTACCATATTTAACAATTCTAATATTCTTATTTTCTTTCTTGCTTTTTTCTTTCTTGGATTTCTTGACTTCTGAAAGGGGACATTTGAGGTCCCCCACTAGTACAGTTTTGCCTTATATTTCTTCCTATAACTCACTTAACTTCCCCTTTAAGAATTTGGATGCCACTTGATACATATACGCTCAGTATTGATATTACTACATTGTCAATGGTACCTTTTAGAAAGATGCTTTTTCCTTCCTTATGTCTTTTAATTAACCTCTCATTTTTTTTTTACTTCAGCTGAAGCATAATAGATTTATCCTTTTCCTCTTTGTGTCTCTCTCCACTTTGTATGTTTCTTGTAAGCAATATATTGTAAGAATCTGGTTTTTGATCCACTCTGCTAAATGCTTCTGTTTTATAGGAGAACTCATCCAATTCACATTGAAGTTATGATTACTGTGTATTTCACTCTATCCTATACTTCCTCCTGTATGTCCTCTGTCTCCTTTCACCCTGTATTTTCCTTCTGTCTACTTCATCCCCTGATCTGTCCTCCTTTCTATCAGTCCCCACCCTCCCCTTTATTTGATCTCCGCCTTTCCTATCAGATAAGATAGATTTCTATACTCAACTGCATATGTAGGTAATTCCTTTTTTGAAGAAATACTGATGAGAGTAAGATTCCAGTGAGAGTTGTTGCCCACCTTCCAATCTTCCCCTCCACTATAATAAGTCTTTTGTGGTTCTTCATGTGAAATAATTTACTGCACTCTAAATTTCCCTTCCTTTTGTACTCATTGTACTCTTCTTTCTCATCTCTTATTTTTTTAATAATTCCCTCAAATTTGCCTTATACCCATACCCTGTCTATGTATATTCCCTGTATTAGTGATACAAGTTTTAATGTTTATAAGTATCATATTCATATGTAAGGATGTAAATAGTTTAACTCTATTGAATCTCCTATGTTTTCTTTCTTCTTTTTATTTGTTTATGCCTCTCTTTGGTCTTGATATTGGAGGTCAAATGTTTTTGTTTAGTTCTAGTCTTCTTATGAAAGCTTGAAATCCTTTTATTTCATTGAATAATCTTTTCTTTCCGCTTGGAGTATTATGCCTAATTTTGCCAAGTGTGTGATTCTTGGTTGCAGTTCTTTTGCCTTCCAGAATATCATGTTTCAGTTAATTAATCAGATTAATGTTACAGTTAATTAATTAACTGTATTAATTAACAGTCACCAAGTCCTGTGTAGTCCTGATTGTGACTCCACAATATTTGAATTGTTTCTTTCTGGCCATTTACAATACTTTTTCCTTGACCTTATAGTTCTGAAATTTGGCAATAATGTTTCTTGAAGTTTTTATTTTGGGATCTCTTTCCTGAGGTGATCAGTGAATTCTTCAATGCCTATTTTGCCATGTAGCCCTGGGACATCAGGATAGTTATCCTTGATATTTCTTAAAAGATGCTGTCCAGGTTCTCTTATGATTATGAATTTCAGGTGGTCCAGTGATTCTGGTACTGTCTCTCCTGGGTCTATTTTCCAGGTCAGTTGTTTTTCCATGAGCTATTCTACATTTTCTTCCATTTTTTTTTCCATTCTTTTGAGTTAGTTTGATGGATTCTTGATGTCTCATAGAGTCATTAGCTTCCACTTCCTCAATTCTAGCTTTTTTTGAATTTTGAAACTTTTTTATTTGGCCAATACTGTTTTCAAGGGTTTTCTTTTTTTTATTAAATTATTTGATTTGTTTTCAGTGCTCTACAATCACTTCCATCTATCTCATATTTTCTCCCTCCCTCATGCTCCTTCTCCCCTCCCACCACACTCACTCCCTGAGATGGCATACGATCTTACATTGGTTCTACACATATATTCCTATTAAATTCATTTTCATCTTAGTCATGTTGCATAGAAAAATTAAAATGAATGGGAAAATCCACAAAAGAAAACATGAAATAAAATAAAATTGCCTGCTTCATTCTGTCATCCAATTCCATAGTTCTTTCTCTGGATGTGGAAGGCAATTTGCATCAAGAGTACACTGTAAATTTTTTAAGCCCTTGCATTGCAATGAAGTACTAAGTCTGTCAGAAAAATTCCTCACACATTGCAGTTGTTGCTGTGTATAAATTTCTCCTGATTCTGCTCCTTTCATTCAGCATCAGTTCATGTAAGTCCTTCCAAGCCTCTCTGAAGTCTTCCTGTTCATCATTTCTTATAGCACAATAGTATTCCATTACATTCATACACCACAACTTGTTCAGTCATTCCTCAATTGATGGACATCCCCCTTATTTCCAGTTCTTGGCCACCACAAAGAGTGCTTGCTATAAATATTTTTGTACATGTGGGACCCTTTTCCATTTCTATGATCTGTTTTGGATAGAGTCCCAGAAGCAATATTGCTGGGTCAAAGGGTATGCACGTTTTTGTAGCCCTTTGGTCATAGTCCCAAATTGCTCTCCAGAATGGTTGAATCAGCTCACAGCTCCACATCTCCCACATCTTCTCCAACATTTATCATCTTCCTTTTTTGTCGTGTTAGCCAATTTGATAGGTGTGATGTGGTACCTCAGAATTGCTTTGATTTGCACCTCTCTCAATAGTGATTTAGGGCATTTTTTCATATGACTATAGGTAGCTTTAATTTCTTTCTCTGAAAACTGCCTGTTCACATCCTTTGACCATTTATCAGTTGGGGAATGACTTGAATTCTTGTATATCTAACTTATTTTAGAAGTGAAGCCTTTATCACAGATACTACTTGTAAAAATTCTTTCCCATTTTTCTGCTTCCCTTGTACTTGGTTGCATTGAATTTGTGCAAAAAGTTTTCAATTCATTGTGATCAAAACTATCAATTTTGCCCTTCTTATCAATCTTTATGCCTAGATCATGTATCAGTTTGGACTTTATTCTTGTATACAGTGTTAGGCATTGGTCTATGCCCAGTTTCAGTCACACTGTTATCCAGTTTTCCCAGCAATTTTTGTCAAACAATGGCAGACAATGACCCCAGAAGCTGGGGTCCTTGGATTTATGAAACTGTAGATTGCTATATTCATTGACTACTATGTTTTGATTACCAAAGATATTCCACTGGTCTACCCCTCTGTTTCTTAGCCAGTACCAAGTGGTTTTGATGACTGCTACTTTAAAATACAATTTGAGATCTAATAAGGCTAGGCCACCTTCCCTAGAATTTCTTTTCATTACTTCCCTTAATACTTTGGACTGTTTACTCTTCCAGATAAATTTTGATACTAATTTTTCTAGCTCTAGAAAATAACTCTCTGGTAATTTGATTGATATGGCACTGAATAAGTAAATTAATTTAGGTAGAATAGTCATTTTTGGCCAAGATGGCGGAGTGAGACCAACTTCTCACCTAAGCTCTTAGACAAACATCTTCAGATACCTCTAAAAAGAGAATCTGACAGAATTTTGGAGTGGCAGAATCCAGCAGGAGACAAACTGTGGCAGATTTGCAGGCCAGGACAGACTAGAAGGTCAACAGGAAGGATTTGTTGCCTGGAGCTGGAAGATCACACAGTGCAGCGTGCAAAGGCTGTACCAGCACATCTCCACAGTGGTAAGGCCAAGCAGGAAGACCCAGGTGCTTTGAGGCAGTAGTCATACTGCAGAATCTTGGGCATATCAGCCCAGGATGGATGTTCAGCTACAGATCTCATGGGGCTTCCTGCTCTGCCCTGCCATGGCTGGTACAGACAATGCACTGTTCTTTCCTCCAGCTACATGCAACAGATCCTTCTGTTGATTTTCCAGTCTTTCCTGGGCTGGTAATCCATCACAGTCTGTTTCCTATTGAATTTTTCCCCTCCAAAATTCATTCAGGTTCTCTTTCTAGTGGTATCTGAAGGAATTTGTCCCCCAATTCTAACTTTTAATGTGTTCTTTTCCTCAATTAGGTTTTGTATTTTCTTTTTCCATTTGGCCAGTTGTACTCTTCAAGGAGTTGCTTTCTTTTGTGGATTTTTGTATCTCCTTTTACACTTGTCCAATTCTACTTTTTAATGTGGTTTTCCAAGCTGCTGACTCTTTTTTCATAATTCTCTGGCATCACTCTCATTTATTTTCCCATTTTTCTTCTACCTCTATTATTTGTTATTTTTAAGCTCCTTTTTGAGCTCTTCCATGAGTTCTTTCTTTACCTGAGACTGCTTCATATTTTTTTTTGGAGTTTTGCCTATGGGCATTTTGACATTGTTGCCCTCTTCTGAGTTTGCATGTTGATCTTCTTTGTCACCATAACTTTCTATGCTCAGATTCTTTTTTCATTGCTTTTTGCTCACTTTTTTGGGGAAGGAGGCAGTTTCTTTTCTTTTAAATTTGAGCCCTGCACCTAGGGTTGAAAGGGAATTATCTTGGACTGGTAGTGCCAGTGGCTGCAGGTCCCAGCTTCTTGCCTGATGTTGCTTTGAGGCCCCTGGAGTGGAGGGCCCTTGTGTCTGGGGCTGTGCTGTGGGTTTGCTTTTGGGGCTGGCTGGTGCTGCTGGAGGCCATAAGAGCCTAGCAGCTCACTAGGTGCTGACCTAGAGTAGCAATGGTGGTGAATCATGTGTACTGATGCCTAGTGATGTGTTTCTTTGTTTCTCTGGGGCTACACTGAAGCACAAGGCAGCCTGGCCTACATTTTGTCGTACTGGAGAATGCCTTTTTTCCCAGGCCTAGGGTGAAACACATGGTGGTTCTCAGGACTGGAGCCTCTAGATTCCTCTGCCTATGCAAAGGCAAGTGGAGTGGGTTCTAGTTTTAGTGTTTGCTGCTCCACTAGTCTAGGACTTAGGATCTCCCGCTCGTTTGCTGAGGTGGGCTTGCTGCTAGCTTGTTAAGATACTTCTTGACCTGGAATGCACTCCCCTTTTACCCAAATGAGAATGACCTTTCTTGTCAATCTTCCAAGTTTCTTGGGCTAAAAGACTGTTTCACTCCATCTTTTTACTAGTTCTGCTATTCTAGTATTTTTTGAGGGTGATTGTTTGGAAGGGAATATAGAAGAGCTATGGTGATTTGCTGCTTTCTCAATCATCTTGGTTTCTCTAAGAAAAAAAAGCATTAAAAACTCATTAAGAACCCCAACTGTAGAAGGATCTTAATAAATTATTAAGTGATTATAAATATCAAAGAAGACAATAAGTAGTGAGATATGTGCTCACCAAAGGCAGCTGATCATGTTTAAAGGATATCTAACTCAAAATTCAAATACAAATTTAGAAATGGGACTCTTTATAGATGAGATCTTGCTAGTTCTGTTTGTGAATAAAATTTTGCTGATTGCTTCAAACCCAGGATCATTGCAAAGCCTCTTACTTTTTATTCTAATTATAAGGACACAGTTTTGGGGATAAGTTAGTGACACTGATAAAGAACTCTGAGAATAACTTTTATATTTAAGGCTCTAATGTACTGGTTGTAAAACAATTAGTGAGGTGTCAAAATGATTAAGGTAAAAGGGAGAATGTCTTTTCCCTAAAGTTACAAATCCTGGCTGGGGGGCTTTCTGATGCTATCTTTGGTTCACCTCCTGTTGACACATTATTTTGCTTCTAACCGTGCCTATTTTACACATTTTCAATTTTTATCATTTCCCAAAATCTGTGTCTATATCCTTCATGTTCAGAAGATAGGCTTGCCTTCTACTTACTCCAATATTCTATGATTCTATGAAAATTCAGTCTTTCCAGCAAAATATTCTTCAAAAATCTCTCATCTCTAACTCAAAATCTCCCTGAATTTTTCCCAACTTCTTCCTCCTTCCATTTTGTCTTCGCAAGATATTATCTTCCTTTATTCCTTACTGCCTTTATCATTGCTTTGATTGCATTCTCATTTTTTAATAACTAAAACCTACCCTAATAATTTTAGACTCAATATATACTCAAAATATTTTTTCTGTCTAGAATCCCTCTTCTACTTTTATATTTCTAATCTAATCTTTGTTTTCATACAACTCCTTTTCAGCACCCCTTTATGTGCTGCCTTGTCTCATTTGAATATAAGCATCTTCAGCATTAGGATGGTCTTTTCCCCCCTTTTATTTGCATTACCAGTGCTTATGTTTGGTGAGCATATCTTCTATGATCATTATTTCATTAGTACAATGATTGCCACATAGTAAACACAATAAATTCTTAATCTATCTGTCTCTTCTTGTTGTATTGCGATATACCATATTGCTTCTCCTCCATTGTCTTCTACTATTCTTTCCCTGCTTCCTTGGTAATCTCATTTCTTTCTCATTACAAAATAAGTGTCTTCTTCAAGATAATATCCACAACCCTCTTTTCTCCTCTCTCTACAATCTTGGTGATCTCATCCATTTTCCTTACTACAAATATCTCCTCTGTGCAGATGGATTTCGAACAGATATCTCTAGTTCCAACCTCTAATTTCTAGGTACATTCAACACATTAAACACTGCCCTTCAGACATTTTTGCCACAATTACCCACAGCTACTACCAATTCAACTCATCCAGAATTGAACTCATTATATTCGGTACTAACTAAGCTGCTCTAATCAATGTTTTCCTTGGTTTTTTTATGTTTATTTATTTATTTTTAGTTTTCAACATTCATTTCCACAAAACTTTGAGTTCCAAATTTTCTCCCCATCTCTCCCCTCTCCCTAAAACATCTTGCATTTTGATTACCTCTTCCCCAATCATCCCTCCCTTCCTACACACCCCTCCCTTCACTTTTCCCCATCTTCTCTTTTCTTGTAGGGCAAGATAGATTTCTATACCCCATTATCTCTATTTCTTATTTCCTAGTTACATGCAAAAATGATTCTCAACATTTGTTCTTAAAACTTTGAGTTCCAAACTCTTTTGTTACTCCCTCCCCACCCATCCCCAATGAGAAGGCAAGCAATTCAATATAGGTAATATATGTATAGTTTGTCAAAAGACTTCAATAAGAGTCATGTTGTGTAAGACTAACTATATTTCCCTCCATCCTATCCTGCCCCCCATTTCTTCTATTCTCTCTTTGGACCTTATCTTTCCCCAAAAGTGTTTACTTCTAATTGCTCCCTCCTCCCATTTGTTCTCCCTTCTATCATTCCCCCACCCCACTTATCACTTTCTCCCCTACTTTCTTGTAATGTGAGATAGATTTTCATGCCAAATTGAGTATGCATGCTATTCCCTCTTTAAGGAACATGTGATGAGAGGAAGCTTCACTTTTTTTCTCTCACCTCCTCCCTTTTCTCCTCCATTGAAAAAACTTTTCTTGCCTCTTTTATGAAAGATAATTTGCCCCATTCCATTTCTCCCTTTCTCTTCCTAATATAATCCTCTCTCATCCTTTAATTTTATTTTTTAGATATCTTACTTTCCTATCCACCCTGTACTCTCTGGAATATTGTATTCCAAGTCCTTCTATCATTTAATGGAGAAGCTGCTAGATCTTCTGTTATCCTGATTGTATTTCCACAATGCACAAATTATTTCTTTCTGGCTGCTTGCAATATTTTCTCCTTGACCTGGGAACTCTGGAATTTGGCTGCAATATTCCTAAGAGTTTCTCTTTTCAGATTTCTTTCAGGAGGTGAAAGGTGGATTCTTCCAATATTTATTTTACCCTCTGGTTCTAGAATATCAGGGCAATTTCCTTTGATAATTTCATGAAAGGTGATGTCTAGGCTATATTTTTTGATCATGACTTTCAGGTAGTCCCATAATTTTTAAATTGTCTCTCCTGGATATATTTTCCAGGTCAGTTATTTTTCCAATGAGATATTTCACATTGTCTTCTATTTGTTTCATTCTTTTGGTTTTGTTTTGTTATTTCTTGGTTTCTCATAAAGTCATTAGCTTCCATCTGCTCCATTCTAATTTTTAAGAACTATTTTCTTCAGGGAGTTTTTGAACCTCCTTTTCCACTTGACTAATTCTGCTTTGTAAGCATTCTTCTCCTCATTGACTTTTTGGACCTCTTTTCCCAATTGAGTTAACCTATTTTTAAAGGTGTCATATTCTTCAGTATTTTGGGGATAATTTATATTATCCTTTAGCAAGTTGGTGACTCAATTTTCACGATTTTCTTCCATCCCTCTCACTTTTCTTCCCAATTTTTCTTCCACCTCTCTTACTTGATTTTCAAAATACCTTTTTGAGTTCTTCCATGGCCTGAGACCACTACATGCTTATTCTGGAGGTTTGGGATGCAGAAGCCTTGACTTTTAGGTCTTCTTCTGATGATTTGAATTGTTCTTTCTCATTCAAAAGGAATGGAAGAATATACCTTTTCATCAAGAAAGTATTCTTCTATAGTCCCATTTTTTTCCTTTTGGGGACATTTTCCCAGCCAGTTACTTGAATTTTGTGTCCTTTGTTAAGAAGGAACCTCTAAGTTCTCAGTTCCTCCAAGGTGGCACAATCAATGGCCTGCACATTGATCTGAGAGCAACCACAAGCACTCTTCTGCCCAGGATCTGTAAGTAAGATTCCCTCTCTAGAGCCTCCACCAGTTCCACCAGTCAGTACTCCTCCTCACCCCAGTAGTGCCACTAAGGGCTGAGACCTAGATCAGCCCTGCAATTTCCCCAGCATATTTAAGCCAAGGGCTCCAAAAAGGGATATTGCTGCTGCAGTGACTGCTGCTGGTGAGGGTAGACCATGTTCCCTTCTCACTCTGGTGATAGAGCTTTCTCACTGACCTTTGAAATCATCATTAGCACTTGTGGTTTGAGCAATCTGGGACCTGTTGGTGGCACCCTGAAGTCTGCTTTGGTCCTGTCTCTGCCTCATGGCACAACCAAGGCTGGGTTGTGCTCCGCTCTGAGTCTGGTGTGATAGACCTTTTCTGTCTGCTTTCCAGGCTGTCTTGGGTTGGAAATCTCACTCTGTCATTTTGTGGCTTTTATTGCTCTAGAATTTGTTTAGAGTCATTTCTTCCAGGTATTTTATGGGCTATGGGATGGGGGAGGCTTCTACAGGTCCATCCTTCTACTCTGCTATCCTGACTCCCAGTTTCTTTGTTTCTGTTAATTGTACTTTGATTCTGTATGTACTCTCTCATATTTGAGCTTTTCTTCTCTCGTTTTTCCCTGGCCATTCCATTAGAGTCTGTATGTTGTAGTGGAAAGTATGCTGAACTCCTCATTAGAAAATCTGGATTCTAGTCCTCGATTTACTGCTTACTAGCTTTGGGACATGAGGCAACTCACTTAGATATTCTGGCTTTTTTCTTTCTGCAGCTATAAAATGCCCTTTCTGTCTCAAAGGATTGTGTGAAGGAAAAAAATCAAATAATCTGTGTGAAACACTTTTGGAAACCATAAAGTACTGGACAAACATAAGGTGTTATCATCAGGTGCCAAGTCCTAGGAATTCTTTATTTTCAATGTTTCTCGTATTCACCATCTTTCTTTCATTCTCATCGCTTCCCTTCCAATTCAGATTATAATCACCCCACATCTAGACAGTTATAAGAACCTTCTAATTGGTATTCTGCCTTCACTTTCTCCCCCATCCAATCTGTCTTAATCACTGCCATCAAAATATACTTCCAAAACATTGCTTTGATTGTATCATTCTCTTCTTCAAACCTTTGCCATTGCCTGCCAAATGAAGTTCCAAACTGCATAACCAAGCCCTGAAAACCCTTATGATTTAGTCCTAAATTTTTACCCTTATCTCTCATTATTTCTCCATATGCACACTATATTCCAGCCAAACTGGATGACGTGCCACTTTCAAAACAGGTCACCTTTAGGGATTTTAGCTTCCTTCTTTTTTAAAATGATGGAGGTAAACTAGATGACCTCTAAGGTTCCCACCTGATTTAATAATCAAACATTCTGTTATTTCACATCCTAACTCTTTCTGCTTTTGTTTGTGCAGATCTCTCAAACTGATTTTCCACATGCCTACAACTACATACAGACCCACAACTATGTTTAACAAAATCTTAATCATGTGTCAAGGTCTAACACAAATGGTACCTCTACCAGTGAGGTATCTGCATGGAACAGTGGATAGAGTGCTATTTCTGGACCCAGAAGGGCCTCATATACTCACTAGCTGTACAATGCTGGGCTAGCCACTTTTTGCCTCTCTTTGCCTCAGTTTCCTCAACTATAAAACAAGGACAATAACAACACCTCCTGAAGATCAAATGAGATATTTGTAAAGCATTTAGCACAGTGCCTGGAACATAGTAAACTCTTGATAAATGCTTGTTCCCTCCCGCTCCTTCCATAATACTTTCTCTAATCTTTCCAGTTAAAAGTGATATTTTTTCTTTTCTCCAAAGTCCACAAAAATTTTGTCTATATGTCTTTTATGTTATTTATTGGGTGCTGCTGTGCATTGTATTTATTTATGGATATTTCATATTTTGTCTCTAGATTTTCAACTCTTTGAGGGTAGGAATTGTCTAATTTGTCTTTGTGAAAGCTAGTATACTGTTGAATGAATATATGCTGAACGAATGAACGGATACATGAATGGATTGATTGCTTGTTTTAGATCAATGCCCATAACAAGCATTCTGGATTTAGAAATAAAACCAGAACAAATTTGGGAATTATTAAGAATATTCCATGCTTAGAGCTCATTTGCGATTTGAGAACACAATGAAAACTGTGGGTTTGGTAAAGTCAAAATTTAAAATTTAAAAAAGAGAATTGTCTAAATATCACATATGTCCCATAGGGGCATTTAACTTTTTAGAGCTTTCTAGAGGAGTAGGTCAATAATTATTGTCATGACCACAGTGCCTCCTCCAGAAAAGGTCATATTTTGAGATTATGCCCTTGCCATGGAACCATTTACAAAGTGATATATGGAACTATAACAGTGAGCGTATCCTCCAACTCACAGGATCAGTACCCTAGGTCAAAGAGCATCTGTGAGTCGAGAATCTGTGAGTCACTATTCCATACAAAACCATAGCTCATGAGCCCCTACTTACATGCTTATCTTCAATAGTTGCTCTGATGGCACAATTAGTTCAAAATAAATGAAATGGCATAGTAAGAAAAGCACTAAGAAACAAATGATTGGCACAGTGAAGAGAGTATTTGGCCTCAAGTGAGGAAGACCTGAATTCAAATCCATCTTCAGACACTTACTAGTTGTTATGATCCTAAACAAATCTCTTAATTTCTGTTTTTCTCCAATTCCTCAACTTTGAAATGAGAATCATAACAGCATCTACCTCACAGGGCTGTGAAGACTGATTCATACCATCCCCTTCCTGATGCCATGGTCCTCTTTGAGAATGAAGGAAAACAACAGTACTATATACATGCTTATTCCCTCCCCTCCCTCAATAAAATATTTCTTCCATAAACCTAGGATGTCCTGTCCCAAAGCATACCCAAAACCTTAGTGAGAAGAGTGAATTCATATGAGAATAAATATAGAGAGGTACATATGTAGGTGACATATATGATGAAGACATATCCTTGGAGGAGTGTTCTTCTAAGGAATACACGGAGTTATCTAATGCTATGCAAGTGCTGGTGTCTTCTACTGATATAACTATACTGCTCCCATCAGACCTGTTCCTGACTGGTTTTATAATCTCCATTCAACTCATCCTTGCTGGCTACTACTCTCCTGGAGTCTATATTGGATGCTTCCCTACCGGATGCTGCTCTGCTGGATGCCACTTGGCTGCAGTCTCCACTGCCTCCAGCTTCTGGCTCCACTGAAATCCTTGGCTATCTCTTCCAAAGCAAGAGTTGCCATGATTTTTAAAGCTCAAACCCTCACAGATTTTTTTTTTCCCCAGCTCTCTTAGAAAATTTAGATCTGTTTCCCTGGGATCAGCAATCCCTTGATTTTTCCTTTTTTTGTCCCCTTAGTGTGTGGATTACTGAAGACTCTCAGCTTCCCTGAAGGTGTATATTGAAACCAATATATTTAGAAGAAAGAAGAATGTTCTTTTAAGTTTAGTCTTTCTTCCCTACTCCTTGGTTAGGGGCTTGGGCACCTTAGTCTGAGTCTTAGCCTGGTCTATGGAGAACATTCTATATTACCTTAAAATTTAATCTCTGAAGGTTAAATTGAAAGCTATGGTGAGGTTATCTGATCTAATAGCTACTAAATTGTTCTGGTGTTTTAGGATCCTTAGTGCTCAACAACTAAATCTCTTCCATTCTTCCATATAGATATATTGATGGGGTAAAACACTGAAATAAGTTAAGTCCAGGGAGGTACCCACCAAAATTCCATCCTTACCTTCTCTCATGCAGATGCAGTCAGCAGAGGCCTTAAAGGAGCCTCTGTAACGTAAAAGTGGGACCGAGGGGTGGCTAGGTAGCACAGTGGATGGAGTCTGCTAGAGTCTAGAAGTCAGGAAGAGCTGAGTTCAAATCTGGCCTCAGATACTTTCTGTTTTACCTTGGGCAAGTCATTTATCCCTGTTTACTTTAGCTTCTTCATTTGTAAAATGAACCAGAAGAGAAAATGACAAACCACTCCAGCACCTTTTCCAAGAGAGATCCAAATGGAGCCATGAAGAGTCGGACATGACTGAAATGACTGAATGACAAAAATAACAGAAGCCATGTAAAAGACAAGGATTAAACCTATGATTTCATCAATTTAAGGCAGTCCCGGATGTATAAACTCCTTCTAACAATGTAGGTCAATGTCTATTCTGCAATTTACCTTCTTAGAAAGTTCACTAGAGCATGGAGATGTTAAATAACTTGCCTAGAGTCATACAGCCAACATGTATCAGAAGTGAAACTTGAATCTACATCTTTCTGATTCACAGATCAACTCTCTATTCACTCCATCATGCTGCCTCTCATTATGAAAAGATCTTTGCCCTTGTATAAAGCCGTGATGAGTAAATATCCTCTGTTTTACCATCCTTACTCCTTTTATCTAGAAAAACTAAACAACTCTCCTTTTCTCCCAACTGTATCTCAAAGGGTGACATCTACAAAGTTGTCCACTCTGTGTTCACAGTGGGGCAATTCAGGATGGAATAGGAGGGAACAGGCTTCTATTGTCTACAGGTTTCTGTTGATTACTGTCTTGTAAATAGAAGGAGAAGAAAAAAAGATGTTTCCTCTACTATATGCATAAATCCACCTGGGGAAAACCTCGTTGGTCAGAGAAACCTATAGTCCATTTGCCATTCTAGCAAAGGGGAAAAAGTTATAGTGATGCAATGCTAAAGGCACAGATGTGGGTGTCTGTTCTCCTGAGCTCTATCCCTGCCTCTTCCTTGCTGTGTGACTTCAGGCAAGTCATTTAACTTATTTGAGCATCAGGTTCTTTGTATAAGAATCACACCACCTCCTACTCTCTCCTGCCTTCAGCATGTGGTTAGGTTGAGTGCATGCCAGTTTTCAAAGTGCAATGAGATCTTTCCTATAAAGAGCAGACCTGGGCAAATGAGATAATGCACTGGTCAATTTGAAGAGCTCCATTCTTAATCACTAAGACAATGTCTAACAAAATAGTGAACTGTGAAACTACAGGAAGGAGTACCAACAAACAGCATCTGACATGCTTAAGGGGGAAAAATAAATTAAGCATCAAAGCTATTTGGAAAGAAGGAGAGGCTTTTAGAAGAGAGTTATTCCAAGTAATGTAAACAACTATTTTCCCACAGCTACCGGGAGGACATGCCACAGGGCCAAATAAGCAATACCTCCAGCCCCAGGAGAAAGAACTGAGCTGAAGTGGGGTACCAGATGCATTTATTTTCATGTCAAAATGAAAATACTTGATAGCTGAAAAATCACACACACCCTCTCTGTCTCTTTATCTCTGGCTCTGTCTGCCTCTTTCTTATTCTCATCACATCCCTTTTAAAAATACATAGCTGGTTTTCTTACACAGGATGTAGTCAATTGATTCACATTGGTGGTGCTTCAGATCAATCTCCCAGCTTGGAAGTTTTTTGAATGAATGCTATTGCTTTGATTCTTACATAATGAGAAGATTCAGCAAAGCATAATTTAATTCTATTTTAAAAACTTTTAAGTACCCACTAGGTATAAGGTCCATACATTGATAACATCATTTATTGTGTTCTTTTATTGTATTTCCTTTTTTGTCTCATTAAGTATTTTGACAGTTTGATAAAGTTTATCAAAGATCTATTGTCAAAATAATATTTTAAACGCATAAAACAAAATACATGAGCTTAAGAAGAAAAATAATCATATAGAAATACAATTATCACAAGAAACAAAAGAACCCAAGCTCAATGACCCCAGGTTAAGAAATCCTGCTCTGCTCCAGTCTGCCATGTGCCTCTCCATTACCTTTTAGGTAAGTTTCAATTTCTATTCTTTGGAGAGTTCAGGGTTATATGTTGTTATTCAGCCATTCAGTCATGTCTGACTCTTCATGACCCTGTGAACCATAGCATCCCGAACCATTTTAACTTCCACTATCTCCAAAGTCTTTCCAAGCTCATGTCAGTTTCTTCCATTACACTATCTCTCCATCTCATCTTCTCTTTTCACCTTCTATCTTTCCCAACATAAGGGCTTTTTGTATTTGTTTGCTCTCCAATGTGTCCTGTCTTCTCATTATATGGCCACACAATATTTGAGCTTCAGCTTCAATATTCGTCCTTCCAATGAGTAGTCTAAATTAATTTCTTTATGTCCTTGATCAATTTAATGTCCAGGAGATTCTCAAAAGTCTTCTCCAGCACCATAAGACTAACAGTCCAATAATGAGGATGGAGAGTCAAGGATGTCATCAAAGAAATGTTGGAATGAAAATAATGGTTGTGTGCTGACAGCAAGGGATAAATATTGGATAGCACCTGTGCTCCATTGTTCTAGGCATTTCTATTCTAAGTCAAGAGAAAGTTTATAGGATGCCTAGCATACTGGATAGAAATCCCTTCTGGCAAACTTATGAAAGAGCATGCAAAGTAGTAGCACAGTATGGGTAGATAGAGATGGCTTCCAGTTTGCATCTGTGGAGGGCAATGTTAAATTAAGATCTTTGTGAATGAGTAAATGCAAGGCACATATATTATATGTTTGATGCATGCTAGGCAAGGGGGATGGAAGGACAAAAATAACTCTCTTTCCTTACCTTCTATTGGGGGAACACAACATGTACACAGATAAATGTTCAGTTTAATGATGCTGTTTCATGGGATGGAGGGCACTATGGTGAGTGGAAAAGGGTATGAGGAAAGACACTGCTGAAAATGAAGGCTAAAAATAGTATGTGCCAAAATGATCATGTGGATAACTCCCCCTGTAAATCCTACGGAACAGACCAGTAAGGGTAAGCTTTAACATCCCATCAGCTTTCATCTGCAAACACAGCTTTACCATCTGCATTGAAGTTACATGATGACCCTTGATTAAGCCATAACATGTAAGGCACTGGTGGCATCAATGAAACTAAATCCCATTCTCCACAGTGCCATCAGGAGGATGGCTTCCAGAGCAGAACCAAAATGGCAATTTCTCATTTAGGCCTGTTTGTCAGCCTGCATTTTAATGCATTTTCTAATATGACCACCTGATCCACACCCAAGCCCACATTGTACTCCTTGATAAGACCGAAAAAAGAAATGCCAGGCGGTTTCCTTACAGCAGGACTTGTCTCCATAAGTTTGTTGTGTTCCAGAGTGGGTGGAATAGGTTATGCTTTGCATTTCAAGAAATAGAACAAACTTGGAATTTAAATTGTGACACAACTAAATCTGAGTCATATTACCCAAAGAAAATGTAGACCTAGAGCAAAGATTTATATTATCAGTACTATCAATGTGATTCTGAAAATATCAAAATAATGCATGTTGATGGACGATGACATGGGTTAAGTGATGTAGGGGCCATTTATGAGTATATGAGGTAGCTGGATGATGCCCAAGCTAGCACACTTAACTTAGAATTTAGAAGATTTGAGTTTAATCTCATCTTGTACATTTGTTAGCTTTTCAACTCTGATTGATTCATTAAACCCCTCAGCCTCAATTTTATCATCTATAAGTGAGATTTTTGTATTTAGACCTTTGTTACTTCCAATGCTATTACAATATTGAATAGATTTAAGCTTACCTGCTCAAATGAATCTGTGATGTTTCCAATATAGGTGCTTCCTCCAAAGACAGCAAATCATAATGCACGGAAGTCTGGCTATCCCCATGTGCTAAGTGTACCACCATAAGTCCACATGATCTCCTAGGGGAACAGAGCCATGCTTTTCCTTTAACATCATAAGCATAGTAAGGAATATATGAGCTGTCCATTGCTTATCCTTTCTTCTACCATGTGGAATCTAGATTCTGTTTCTTTTCCCCTGGATCATGCATTTATTTGATAACATCCTTACCTCTACCTCCTCTTGTCTTCAATGTGTTTCAGGCTATTCATGGCGAGTTTACCCCTCTCCATCACCCTTTGGGTGATTCTGAATTTCAACACTTTGAACATTTTAATGTTCTATGACTCTCAGCCTTACAATATCAGAGCAAACTTAGATGAATCATTTCACTTTTTGTGCCACCAGTTCTCAGTCTGTGAAATCTGGGAAATAATACTTGCTTGAAATCACTCTTAATGATATATAATGCAAAATTATTGAATACTGTTCTGGCATTTATGTCTCCTAACTTACCTTGAACATAGCTTAGCTTTTTTAGGCAAAACCTCTGCTTCAACTCATTGACTCATCCATTCCTGAACAATCTATGTGAATTACTGTTTTCATGCCTTTGATAATAGTTCTCCCTAAGCCAAGGGTACTTGGCTAATTATTTAAGGTCTGTCTTTAACTCAAAGCCCAGAAAAAGTCCCATCTTCTCCATGAAGGCTTCTATTATTGCCTCTGGATTTCATGATAAATCCTTCTTCTTAACTTAGATAATACTTTTTTTCTCTGCACGTATCCTGCCTATATACTTCCTTAGGGGCATGCCTTGTTTGTCTTTTCAATTTGGTAAGTTTTTATTTTTTTCTGAGTGGAAGGTCTCTAATCCCAACTCAACTTTTGTCTCTTTGTATGCCCAGACACTATCAAATGATTGACGTACGGCTAGTGCCTTCAAGCTACTTGTTTTAATTAATAACCTTAAGAGTGATGATGTAATTGATGCTTAGAAGTTTTTAGATAAAGATCATCTCTGTGTTTGGTGTCCTGCATCTTGTTCCTATCTGTTATCAACAATTAAAGTTTTGACTGCAGAGTTATGGCATTTCAACTGTCTTCTCATTGTCTTGTCATTTCATCTGACTTCTAGGACTTTCATTTCAATGGCAGCAAGACTGTAGACCCTGAAAAAGTTTCCGGGATGAAATGCAGAAGAGAGGTATATATACACTAGAATAAGCTCCAAATGGATAGATGATTTAGATATTAAGGGTCGTGTTATTAAAAAAATTAATTATCAAGGAAGACAAAGATACCTCAGACTTAGAGCAGGGGAAAACTTCATGACCAAAGGATAGAATTTTCCCATATGTAAAATGGAAAATTTTGATTACATAAAATTGAAAGGGCTTTGCACAAATAAAATCAATGCAGCTAAAGTTGCAATGGAAGCAATTAACTGGGGAAGGAATATGGTGGGGGGACATCACCAGCAAATTTTTCTAATAAAAGTCTCTTTCCAAGATATATAAGCAACTGGTTCACATGTTTATGAACAAGAGATATTTTTCAAGGTAGAAATTATCAAATGAAAGGGAAGTTTTCAAGAGAAGGAATCTGAGTAATCAATAACCACATTTTTAAAAAATCTTCCAAATCATTAATAATTAAATACACGTTGAAGTGACTCTGAGGTTCCATCTTGCACCCATCAAATGGGCAAAGAAGACCCATGGGGAAAAAAAAAAAAAGAAAAATGGTGTGGAAAGTGAAGAGTTTGCATAAGACAAATTCTTTCTCCAGTCCAATCGTGTCACAGGCCAACTTTTTTTTTTTTTGACAAGAGTTATTTTTCCTTCTACCTCATAGGAAAAACAGCCTCATCATAATGATGTGGAAACCCAGTAGGTTTTGGTGAAAAGGAAAGGAGCTACACTATGATATAGCTACCTTTAAAAACATGTTTGGAGCCCTAGCAAGAATGCAGCAAATTCAAGGGCAGTGGACTCTTTTACACTATTCTGATCATCTTAATGAGAAAGCCAGTAGGCCATAAACATAACTAGAGCTCAGGATTAATGCAATATGGTTTGTTGCTCTCAGCAGTCAATATATAACCCTTTGCACCTACAGATTACCGTGCTGAATTTAGCTTTCATTAGTCTCATGCCTGCACAATCATTGGGAAACAATTCCAATCCTGTGGGTGAACTGGGCCCAGATAAGGAATGAAGAAAAGTTAGTATCTTCTCTTTTACATATATATACATACTATATATATAGGTATATATGTGCACATACACACATATATATACATACTATATATATGCACATACATATATATACACGTACTTACTATATATATGTACATACACGTATACATACATATACACACACATATATAATATATATATATATAAAATACATTTTAAAAACAGATCCTTTCTTTTACACTCCATTGTTTCTATTTTTGAGACCATAAATCTAGGAAAAAGTAATCTCACAGCCTAGGTAAAAGATATACAGCTTGGTCAAGGGATTCAGAATCATAGAGTTTGTCCTATTCCTCTGGACACATTCTAGGGTTAAATGCCTGGGGTTTGTGAAATGCAAGATTTATACTTTTCTCCCTTTGTACTATCTATCTGGCTGGCCCATAATAGGAGCCAGTTGGAATGCTTTGCGTCAGGTTGTCATTTTTCTCGCGCTGGGTATATTATGGTCCAAATGACCTCTATGCCGTCAAGGTTCCACAAACCTTAAATTTAAGCTACCTGCTCCACCAAAGTACCTAAAACAATAACTTTTTTTATGTTGCAACAAACATTACATTTAATGAGTACAGTGCACATGTAATGATACACTGAATCAGTGTGAAGCCTCAAATAATGATTTCTGTTGGCACTATAAAAGGAATGTAATTTTTCTTGTTGAAATACCATTTTTCAGTTACTGCATGAGTGATGTGGTAATTATCCCCTACACCTGGGATTTAAATCCAATCCTACAAGCCCATTTTCTGTTTGCAAGCTGTCAGGCTGATGCATAGGCTTTGTTCTTATCTGGCAGTAGGCAAGGAATCGGTAATTCAGAAACAACAAAGCCACTGATGGGTCATCATGTAATCTGCACTGAAAATTGCAATCTGTAATGAGATTGGAAACACAGATGAGGTGACGAAAATTGATTACCCACCATATCTGGAAATTTCAATTTTATTGCACAAATATGATCAAAGAAGTAGTCCATAGGTTTGGGGATTTGTCGAGAAAGAATAAAGATGACTTTTACATTAGGTGAAAGAAGATAAGTTATTTAAATGTAAATTATTTGTTTTAAAGCAATATGGTTCATCTGCAAAGTAATTCACAGGGCCACAAATTTTAGCCCAGTTCAAGTTTTCCTGTTCCTCCTATGTGCTCTGTTCTGGAATGGAATGTGCCCTTATGCGTCCTGATGATAACCCAACAAAAATGCCCATTAATGAAACCTGTGCCTATTTTTAGACCACAGATGTTGTACCTTTCATATGATTGTGGTAAAAATTAAAAAAAAAATTAAAAAAAATAAGTAAACCTGAAACGTGGGCAAGAACCATGTTGTTGACAGTGATTTGGATCTTCTCTTTCTCCCAACCCTTTTAAAATTCATGCTTTAGCTATTAAGGACAACACTGAGGAAACAACCAGTCAACCAATATTTATTAAACACATATTCAGTGACAGGCATAGTACCTGTCATTTAGGAGTCATTCATGATCAATTTGCAGAGAAATATAATTCTCAGAGTCTTATACTTTGCATTCTCTAGTCTGTGTCTATATGTATGCTTTAGTACGGGTATAAACTCTGAAAATATCAAACTGGGAGGGAAGACCCTCAGGGTTCCTGGGTAAAAGAGAAACAATTATTATTTATTATATTCTATGCTAGGTGGGTCGGGATTTATGGTCCAGTCTATGAGCTCAGGAATGAATTGGGTTTAAGACTTGATCTTTGAGCAAGAAATATAGCCAGTAAACCCAAAGAACTCTTGAGTAACTTAAAGAAACTTTTCATTGAATGACTATATCTCACTCAAAGTGAGAATGTGGTAAGACCTTAACCTGAAAGGTCCAGCATCTCACATTGCATCCTTGGCCATCTCCAGTCATGCTGATGAATATCTAGCCACTGGACCCAGATGGCTCCGGAGAAGAAAGCGAAGTTGGTGATTGCGTAGCCCTTGATCACTCAAATCAAAGTAAGTGGCAAGTCGTCATCATCTTGATATGATCCTCTTCCATAACGAAGGACAAATACAACAACAGTATCAATATATTCTGAAAAAAGAAAGAATTTATTTTTCTTCCACAAGAACTTTTTCCCTTTGTTGGTTCCTAACTACTAAGAGAAAAGGAGTTTAGAGCAAGTTTCTAGGCTGGATAAGACAGTGACGATTCTTGTAAGGAAGGTAAAATAAAACCCACAGGATGAGAGAAGTCAACTCACAAGGTCTAATTTTCTAATCATGTTGAAGTTTCAGAGGGGAGGGCCTTGTGACATGAGTATAGCCATTTGTGTCAACCCGCAGGCATCAGAGCCAATCCTAACTCACCAGGTGATCTGAATGGTCCCCTCTCTGCCTAACCTAATTTCTACTAGGCATTCTACTGCAGTTATTAATTTTGCTTCTATTTATTTTTTTCCTCATAAAGTGGGAAGAGGACAGCTGTTTCTTTGTCTGCTATTACTTTTCAGGCTGTGGACAGGTCTGTGATTTTCTCAATGTAATTTTTTTCTCCTTTTCTCAGTCTTTTTAATGTTTCCTTTGTTCAAACTCTGAGTCCTTTCATCCCAAATAGTCTTTGACAGAATGCTTGCTTCCTGAAAACTTGCTAGTCACTTTACCTAAAAGCAACTGAAACAGACTTCCCATCTACTAAGTAATTCTTTCCCCCCCCTACCTTCTGCCTCCAGGAGAGAAACATATGCAAAAGTACACACAGAGTGTGGGCTAGGTGTGCTTAGGTGTATCAACATATGTGGTCCAGGTTCTATGCTTGCCTCTGAGCAAATGAATGACATTCTCTTAACTTTTCAAAGTTAGATTTCTTATCTGTAGGCATTATGGTGAATATCTTTTTTCCCTCCTTCTTCTTTTTCATCTATTTTCTCTTTTGCACTTTAGGCTACAGATGAGATGTTAATTAGCATGATTAGAGAAAGTTTCTACATTGGGAATTTCTCACATCATTGAAATCACAAGACCAAAATCTCTCATACCCTAAAAAAACCAGAATGTTTTTAGCCTTAGTAGAGCTTTTTACAGTATTGATCAGCCTCATCTATTCTTCAAGACATATTTCAAAGGGAAAGACCAGAGAGAATAAAGAGTAGGGATCAAAAAATTGAACTTTGAGGACTATCTTTCTAACACATATCTACACATACACACATGCACAGATACATATATTATATCTACATATATAAAACTTTTTAAACATATGTATGTCCTTTTTTATTCCAAACAAACTGTAAGCACTATGAAGATAAGACCAGAGTTTTTATCCTTCTGTGTAGTCAGGAAGATTCAAATTCCTGAGTTCAAATCTGGCCTCAGACTCTTAAAAGTTGTGTGACCCTGGGCAAGTCACTTAACCCTGTTTGCCTCTGTTTCCTCATCTGAAAGGAGATGGCAAACCACTCCTGTATCTTTGCCAAGAAAATCCCAAATGGATTCCCAAAGAATCTGACATGATTAAAACGACTGAATACCAACAATATCCCCCACAGAGCCGAATATGAAACTAATCAACAGTACATTCTTGTTACTGATTGATGTGCAGATGGTGGCAGAGACCCATGCTTATTCTTTGGGAGACTCTAGCAGTTCTTTTCATTCATTGCCTTTAGCTACCTAAATATCTTTGTGACCAGGCCCTGCTTGTGACTTGCTGCCCCTATTCCAATGATACTAAGCCTTCAAATACTATTTTTGAGACTCCTGGTCCTCTAATAGGTGAGGAAAGGAACATTTTATGAAAGTTTCCACCAGCCAATGTTATACTTGTGTGTGTGTGTGTGTGATAAATTGGGACTTTCTTCCTGAGTGTATGAATGAATGTTTCCACGTGTTTATGGAGATGAGAATATAAGCTATCTACAACCCTTCCATATGTCAACCCATCCCTTTGGAATAGTTCTTGGAGTCTAGGCAGCCTCTTTCTGAGTTGTGTATTGCTTTAAACCCAGAAAGGGAGTCATCTGATTAGATTGCCTTGTCTCACGGCACTCAACAGCCCTTGTCCCTTGTCCAGTTCTTTCATTATCCACTCAAGCATTTGTAAGGCTGGCCAGAGCCCTCACCATGAGAGTCTGAGTAGTCAGGCAATTCAGGTACCTCTATCTATCTCTTGCTAAAAGCTCTGAGCATTGTCCCGAATGCCTGAAAAAGGATGAAACCAAATTGTAATGTCTCTAGATTTCTGTTAAGGCAGGGATTCTTAACTTAAGGTTCATGAACCTCAAAGAGTTTTGTGGAAAGCTTCCAGCGAGTCCTGAATTTAGAAAATGAACAAATATATCTGAATGTAGTTTGTTTCCTTTGTAATCCTATATATTTGATTTTATGCTTTTAAAACATTAATCTGAGAAGGCATCTATAGGCTTTTCCAGACTTCTAATTGGAGCCATAATGCACATTAAAAAGGTGTACTCTTGCCTTATAGAAAGGCATTTTGATAAGACTGGACTAGTATATTTAAAATACTTGCTGTGTAATAGTTGATGAAACTAAATTTTATTTAATTATCTAAGGCAATACCAAAAAAAGGACTTAAAGGTAATGAGCATTAACAATTTGGAAGCAGTAATAACATACAATATATTTTTGTGTGAATATGTTTTTTTAAGAACATAAAATATGTTAGTGCCAAGGAAGAAATACAAGTAAGTTGCAACCAACACAGTCTCTAAGGGATAATGGGACATGGGGTGAAATTAACTAAGCATCCTTGAGTCTTACTTAGAAAATATTACTTTGTTGGTCAAGTGGGAAATCGTTTCATATTTGAGACTCATCCAATTAACTTGGTGCTTTACCTGTTAAGCTTTATCAAAAGCATAATACTGTCATTGGAAGCTTTGCAAATGAAATATATATGGTGGCATAGAGGCTAAAATGAGTTGTTTAATGTACATAGAGATAACAATGTGTAGTCACCTGTGTTTTGGTTTTCATTTAATTGGTAATGGACACTGATCCATTCATATTTTCTCATCCAATCATAGGCTAGATGAATGAATGAAAATTCATTTATAAAAATAGCATTCATAAAGTAATTTAAGATTTGCAATAAATTTCATGTATATTTTCTCATTTGAATCCCACAAAAACTCACTGAAGTAGAAGTTATTATTAAGTATTTACTATTTGCCAACCACTCTGTTAAGCACTGGGAATAAACATAAAAAGAAAAGGAAGTTCCTTAATACAGTCTAATGGGAGTAGACAATACACATAGAAAAGTTGTGGCCAGAAAAGCATTTTAGTTTGAAAAGTAATATGAATAGAGAAATAGACTGTTCTTCCCCATCCAGGAAGTATGGCAGAGTTGACTTGATTATGGTTTATGACTGTAGTACTAGAGAAGTAAGGGAAAGGGGGTAAAAGGTACATGCTAAGCTTGTTAAGAAAGAGAGTAGGGGAGGAGTCAAGTAAGCTTTTACTGACATAGTGCTATTCTGGAAGAGGCAATCACCAATTAGTATACTAAGGCCTCAAAGCAGAAGTTTCTCCAGAGAATGGTCTCTGGTGTGGGAAGCAAGTTAGTGGCCCAAGCTGTGGAACAAATGATCAGAGAGGACTTTGGGAAATGAAGTATGAAGAGGCCTTTCCTGAAAGAGTGGTCCAAGAAAGGCAGTCACCAACAAGGGCAACAGGGTTCAAGGACAGAAGTACATTGAGGGCATGGCCTCTTCTATGAGTAAGGCATTTATTGAGGAAATGACCAGAGAGCTCTAGAATTACAAAGGACCTCAGAGACCACCAAGCTCTTTTTTGGATAAGGATACATGGCTAAGGGATGAAGATCTAGAAGCAAGGTTGCAGGAGTCAGTGATCACTGAATCTTGACCTTTATCTCATAATTAGATTTCTTTTGAAAAAAATAGGAAAAAT
Source organism: Bettongia penicillata ogilbyi (assembly GCA_023548195.1). Classification (NCBI taxonomy): domain Eukaryota; kingdom Metazoa; phylum Chordata; class Mammalia; order Diprotodontia; family Potoroidae; genus Bettongia; species Bettongia penicillata. The sequence continues at coordinate 144,326 of JAJHZJ010000724.1, forward strand.
AATAGTCCATTATGTGACATAAATCAATTCTACCTGAGAATATAATTCATAGAACATAATTTAGAACAGAAAGAAATTAGATGAAAAAGCAAGAATTTGAATAAAAATTGGTATTTCAACCTACTGCTCTGAAAGAACTCCATGAAAGTAACAATGCAATGGAAAGAGAAAGGGATTGAGAAAAGGGGGCTTGGGTTCATGTCTTAACTTTGCCACTTAGCAGTTTTGTGACCTTAATAAAGTACTTTAAGCTAAGTGTCAACTTCTTCATACTTACAATGAGCACAATCCCCTTTACCCCATGTACCTTGTAGGATTACAAGGAGAAGCAAATATAAAGGTATTTTCTGAACCCAAATATACCATATAAATACAATAATTGGTGCCCAAAATGATTATTTTCCCTCTCGGATGCACTGCTGGGCTTGAATAGAAGATTATTGAAATGAGAATCAAAAGATAATATTTCTAGTCCTAGCCCACCACTAGCTAGAATTGTAATGGGGGCAAATCACTTTACTTCTCTGTGACATAATGCAAAAATGAGAGGATTGGACTAAATGATCTATTGTTTTGAGGCAACTGGTTAGCTCTGTAGATACAGGGATGTTCCTAGAGTCAGGAAAACCTATGTTCAAAAACAGCCTCAGACACTTGCTGTGTGATGCTGGACAAGTCATTTAACCTCCATTTGCCTCCATTTCCACAACTGTAAAATGAGGGTAATAAGAGCACCTAATTCACAAGGTGTTTTAAGAACCAAATAAGATAAGATCTATAGAACATGTAGCAACATTGACTGGAGTATAGTATTCACTTGATAAATGCTTATTTCCTTCCTCATTTCCCTTCTAAGTTAATGTAATTCCTGTGACTGTATCATGTCAAAAAACAAAAGCTGAGAGAATAGAAGAAAGTTTGGTGAAAATTTGGGCACTCTGAAGAAAGTATGTGTAAGCTGAGATCTTTTGCATTTCTTTGTATAACTTAGAGGCAATTTTCTACTTCAAATTTGGGAATATTTTTCTTATTCATAAATTTTGTTTTGACACAATAATCAAAAACAATCCTCCCCCCATAGTACTTTCATTTAAAAAAAAAGTTTAGCAAAGCAGCTGATACAGTAATATATTTAAGGACACATGTGACTTTATAATTATAGGTTAGCAAAGAGGAAGGAAATATATTCTAATATCTGTCATTCTGAACAAATTTAAACACCTTAAGAACAATTACTGTTTTGTTCTGTCTTTATATCCTGAGTGCCTAGCACAGAGTTTGATACGTAGTTTTGATGAAAGCTTGTGTATTGATTGGAAGCATCTTTGATTATTATGTTTGACCTGAATTCTAATTTCAAGGACAATTATCTTTGTGTATATTAATGTGGTCAATGTGTGCATTGTTCTTTGACCTCTGTGTTCTATGTTGTGCATGACATTGGACACACCATTCCATGTTCTCTGATTCTTATTCTATTATATTAATGTACTACCATAATTTGTACAGCCATTCTCTGTCAACTGGCAGTTTGCTTTTTTTGCTATTTCAAATAATGATCTAATGAGTATTATGTATGTGTTTGTGTATGTTTCATTAAGAATTCTAGGCATTGTATAAAAACACTGTTACTAGGGATTTTGAATATCCAAAATGGACAAGATTATGAAAGCTTTTAAAATTCACATATGGGGAGAAAGACAAATTTCCCTACATAAGCTAGTGTTTGCAGTTCCTTGAGAGAGGTGGGAGAACCTTAGGGCAAACAGATAAATATTGTATATTAATGGGTCCATTGAAGCCAATGACTCACTGGAAGTAGCTTCAATAATTAACTTAAGACTCTCACTAGACAACGTTAAGAACAATTAAAATAAATTGTAGGAAAGCACATCAAACTCATTATTTATAACAATGAAGCTAAACGGTCACTTTTGGTGATCATTGCTATGAATCCTACCATTGAAAAAAACACAGTTTTCTCATATAAATGTTAAAAAAAATAAAAAGAACTAATGTAAGTCCCCAAAATAGAGGAATGGTTAAACAAATTGTAACACATTCATGGGATAGAATATTATACTGATAAGGAAAAGGCATTTTTGAAAAAAGCAAGGGAAAAGCAAAAGTACCAGGATAAAGAAATACACATTAATTCTAATCATGCAAGATGAAAATTCAATGGAAATGGACAATTCTGATGAGCATTTTATGTGGAGCAGCTAAAAATTGTTGTGATGCTTTTATGCATTAAAATTCATTCATTTAAATGCAAATAGTCACCAAGCCAGTTAAGTTGGGTGTTTTGATATTCAATGTTGAGTTTTTAATAAAGTATTCAATTTTAAAGAGCAATTAATGCAGGAGCTGAAGGGAAATGGTTTGATGGAGGCTAAATGAGAGGATGTGACAGACCTATAGAATTTCATGTTAGCATATAAGACAAAGGAAAAGAGACATCATGGTACAGGAGGAAGAGCTCTAACTTTAGAGTCAGATGGCATGGGTTCAAACCCTGATTCTTCTATTTAATAATAAACATTTATTACACACAGACATTGTGCCAGGCACTGTGCAAAACTCTGGAGTTATTAAAAGAAAAGGACAGTCTCTACTTTCAAGGAATTTAAAGCCTATTAGGAGAGGTAACGTGAAGAAATACATACAAAGTCAGCTATATACAAGAAAAATAGGAAATTAACAGGTTAAAGTCCTGGAATTAAGAAGAGTTAGGCCAGCTAGGTGGCTCTGTGGGTGGAACACTGACCCTGGAGTCAGGAGGATTTAAATTCAAATCTGGCCTTAGACACTTACTAGCTATGTGACTCTGGGGCAATTCACTTAACCCCAATTATCTAATAATTTAAAAAAAGAGGCATTGGAGAAGGCTTCCAATAAAAGATGGAATTGTAACTGTGACAAAAAGAAAGCCAGGCTGTCAATAGTAGAAACAAATAAAGGAGAACATTCCAGGCATGGGAGCAGAAAGATGGAGTGTCTTGTTCATGGAACAGCGAGGAAGCGCTGTAGTGCTGTAGTCTTTGAATGATCTTGGACAATGCACATAACCTAGCTTGACCTCAGTTTCATCAAATGTCAAGTGATAGTTTCATATTGTACAAATTCATTCTCAATCTCTGATCCCATGATTGTAAGTCTTATTAAGGCCAATGGTACAAGCAGCAAAGAAGGGAAGAGATAGGAGTAGGGACAGAATAGATAGGAACTGCTTATAGATATATTCCAATCTAGTTAGTAGATAGAATAAAGCTCTCTCAAATGAAGATGAAAACTCACCTATAGAAAATATAGCTATGTTCTATCTACCTTTTCCCACCCCTCACTATCTCATTTCCTTCCTATATAACATCTCATTTAAGGCAGCAAAATAACAACAGATGATGAACTGCTCTAGCCTCACTGAAAAACACAAAAAGTCCTTTGATCCTGAGTCCACTCTTGTTCAGAGAAGACTTAAAGGACCCCACTAAGTCAGGAGGCAAGGAAATGATAGAAGGAAAAATCACTCATTGAAAACCATTAGTTTCACGTACAATCATCTTTTTTTAATTGTTCTATGTTATGAAATACTTGCTTTATTTCATAAATTAAAAGTTAAATTACATTTTAAAAAGAAAACTATTAGGTTTCAGTAATTCTGGGACTGAATAGTGTCGCGCTCTTATTTTGTTTGTTTAAAGTGTATTTTGCTATCTAGCTCTGGCTACATGAGCAGGAGCCATACTCTGCTGACCCTACTGTTAATTTGTTTAAATCTTTGACCTACTCTATTTGTCACCTGGCCTAACTGGTCTTTCCTTAGGCATCCCGGTGGCTTTCCAGTCCTGGAGTCTCCTAATATTGGTGTTAGACTTAGTGAAGACATCAGATATGTTCTGGTCCCACTGCAGCTCTGAATTCCCAGACTCTAGTGATCCACCAGCCTTAGCAGCAGGCCTGTATTCACAAACCCAATTGGTCCTATAGCATTTTAGTTATATTTTCTGAATTAGCAAATAATTAAGAGAGGTTAGAAGAAGCATGGTATTGTGAATAAAAAGCCAGATACTGAGTTAGGGAGACCTGAATTCAAGTTCCATCCTTGATACGTATTATCTTGATGATCTTGAGCAAAACACTAAGAGAAATATGTGTGCATGCGTGTGTATACACACATATATAATATGTATATATATACATACATATATCAGACATTTATTAAGCATCTACTGTATACCAGGCACTGTACTAAGTGTGTATTTTATAAATATCAAATCATTTTATCTTTGCAACCACTCTGGGAGGGGAATGTTGCTATTATCTTTACTTAATAGAGGAAAAAACTAAAGCAGACAGAGATTAAGTGACTTGCCCAGGATCATACTGCAAGTTACTGTTCAGGGTTCCATTTGAACTCAGATCTTTCTGACCCCAAGTTCAGTGTTCTATTCACTATGCCACCTAGTTACCCCTATGGACTCAAAGAACTATTTAAGACAGTTTTTTTTTTAATTTTGGTGAGGTCTTCGACCCCTTAGACAGCCTGTTGAAAGCTATGTACTGGTTTTGAAAATAATATTTTAAATATATAAAATAAAAGACATAAGATTACAAAGGAAACAAATTATATTGAAATACAGGTATATACTTATATATGATGTGTACATACAGATATGTAGGTGTACTATGCAAATATCCATATACATACATATTGCCACACATACACATAAGTATATGCTATATATATAAATATATGCATTTATGTTATATAATTATAGCTTCCGCCCCGGGTTAAATACTCTTGCTTTAAGACTGCAAATTGCAGAACAGTTACCAATCTGCATTGTCAAAGGGAGTTTCCCTCACTTGGAGTTCCCTTCATCAATGAAATCACAGGTGTGCCCCTGCCCAGATTAGACAAAGAGAAGCTAGCAGGAATGGCAAAAGAAGCACAATGTAAAAGGTAAGCAATAGCCCACAAGACAAAGCAGCCAATATGAGAGGCCCAGCTGCCATCAAACAGGCAGCTCTTCCACAGTGATTATATCTTCTGAGCCTTCTATTTTAGTTTCCCTAAGTACCTTCAAATTAACAGCATGAGAAAAGGAAAGGGATTAGGTGTAGTAGAAAACAGCTAGACCATGAGGAATTGCTGAGCACAACGGAGAAATGATTTAAGTTAGATATCTGCAAAGAGCTTTTCTTAGTCACTGCAATGGTGTTCCCAGGGCCAGAAGTTTTCCTTTGAATCCTTACTTCTTTTGATCTCCTGTAGTCTTATTCTTGAATAGATGCCTACGTGAATCTACCATACACTGTGGTTACTGCACTTAGTTTATCTACATATTTCTAGAAATCATATTATCCAAGTAAAAATAGCCTTTTTTTCTTCATACTGTTTTTTCAAATTCTGTTTGTGGATTTGGATTTGAGTCTCAGACATCTAACTGACTTCCTAAATATCCTTGGGTAAAAATGCAGCAAGCATGAGGAGAGCTGTGGAAATTCCTAGTACTTTCCAGAGATTGAACAATCCCTTTCTTTTTGCTTAGCAGTGGTGTTACATGGTAGTGGTTATAAATGGTGCTGTCTTAATTGTAAAAAAAAAAGACAATCCTCCCTCTGTTTTGAGACCTGACTGGTGAGGAAATGTCAACCAGTGACAGTGGCATGAAGTATTACAGACAACTTCTTGTCAATATTATTCTTTGAGACACAGAAATGGGGGAGAGGGGAAGGGATATGTGTATCACAGGAAGATCCTATTAGCTATTTATTTTATGCCTCTGAGGCAGTACCTTGCAATTCAATAACACTATGGAATTAGGCAAGGGGGTTGATTTTTGTCATTCATTGGTGTCATGGTATAATTTTGCCTTTCATTATTTCATCTGGAAGTGGCATTTAGGCACTCATTAGTGATAAATCTAGCCTTCCATTGCACAGAGAAGATACTCAGTATTTAAGAAAAACACTCCGTTGAGACTGGCACTTCCCCTCCCCTTCCAATTTCTTTTTTAAAAAAAGCTAGTGGAGAATTTTATTAAGAAATGTGTATTTCATGTAAATTTGTCACCAATGCATCCCATCCAATGATTCTAAAACATAACCCTCTCCCAGAGAGCTTCATTTCACTATCGAAAGGGAACAGTGCCTATGAGGTACAAGAACATTTTTACAATTTTTCACCCTTGTCATTCCTTTTTATGCTTTGTTCATAAAGGCAACCATCTTGCTTGGTTCCTTGGTGCTGTATTTTCACCTGCTTTTTGTCATTCAGGTGCTAAATGAGGAGAATGAATATGTATTATTCTTTCAAAAGTACATTAGAATGACCCAGTCTGGCATATTTCATTACACATCCCACCAGACCCTGATAATTTTGTGAAGTTGCATTCAAGTTACATGAGTTGGCTTTTGATAGCTTTTGCCAACTTCTCTGAGCATATGATTAATCAGTACAATAAAATGAGAAATGCAGAATTGATGCGTGGATGAGGATTTTAAAACTTTTATTCCTTTATCAGTCATTTGAGACAGTTTTAGTGGCTCATTACTGGAAAGTATTTTAGGATCTTTGTTTCTGCCTTGAACACTGAACAATGCTGCGGAGACTCTCTGGGGAGTATTGGGCCTTTTGATTTTGATAACTTTTCTTTCAATCTTGGAATGTAGTATTTTCCTCTTTACAAGAACTGCAGATGCTTTTAGATTAAAGTTACCATCTTAGAGAGTGAAGTCCTGGCTAATTCATAGTTAGGAATCTAACACATACACTAACATTATTTTCAATCTGAAGCCAAAGTCTAATTCCAGGTCCTCATCATTGCTCCCTACACCTGATATCTCTGCTTGGAATAGAGGAAATATTGAGACAACACAGACCCCCATCATGGGATCATAGTTTAAGAGCTCGTGTCAATTAAAGAGACTGTTTACTCCAACCCCTGCATTTAATTGAAGAGGAATCTGAGACCCCAGTGAAGTTAAATGACTTGCCTAAGGAGTCACAGGTAATGAGTGTCGGAGGTAAGATTTTAAAACAAATCATTTGACTGCAAAACCAGCACTTATTTTTCAATGCCGTTGAATGCACTCTCACCACATCAAGTTCCTGTGTACTTGCTGGGAATGCAGAACCATCTTTAACACATAATAATTCTCAGTCTTAACACAGAATGATCCTTCCCCTCGCCTTCCTCTCTCTTACACAGACCAATTCTTCCCATTCCAACCTCTCTATTCCCTCTTCCTTTATAATATTTCTTATACCTAGGGGCTAGTATCCCTTCCTGTCCCCTCCACCGAGTCTTTAATACCAGCCTCAAAATACTTCTTAAACAAGCCTGAGTCATAACGGGCTACTGAGAACAGCTGGGTCCCTGCAGTCTTGGGGCTTAGCTGGCTGTTCTTTGCCAGGCTTTAACAGGTCCCTTTTGGAACAGAGAACAGGGTGGAAATCAGAGGAATATCTTAAGACAACTTTCTACCACCTATAACCAGCTCATCCAAAAAGTGTTTGAAGTCCAGGATTGATAAAGGTGGGTTATCAAAATCAAATCTCAGCCTATAATCTTCACTATAGATTATTATATGTGCCATTTCTTATAGATCATTATTGTTAACAAAGCTGTTTACATTTGACCCTCCTATTTCTGAGCTGGGCGATATTGTTATTATGAGAAACTAAAACTAAGTGTCATAGTAGATAAAGTGTCTGGAGTCAGGAAGATTCATTTTCCTGAATTCAAATCTGGTCTCAGGTACTTAGTAGCTGTATGATCCTGGGTAAATTGTTCAATGCTGTTTTGTGTCAGTTTCTTCACCTGTAAAATGAACTGGGGAAGGAAATGGTTAATCAGTCCAGTATCTTTGTATAGAAAACCCCAAATGGGATCATGAAGAGATAAACATACTGAAAAATGACTGATGCTCAGTGAGATGAATTTGTGTGTGCACAGGAATAAAATGTAGAAAGGTAGAGTAGGGACTCACATTCAAATCTTCTGGGTTCAAATCCAGTCCAGTCCAATCCAATGACTAAACATGGGTGCCTTCTAATATATTGCCTAGCAAGGACATTGGAGTGGTAGGGTAGGATGTTTAGGATTTGACTTCTTTTTTATGGGACCCTACGTAAACACTTCCTTTTAGAAAAACATCACCAAAGCACAAAACTGGGTGTTCAAAGCTTATTCTCAGAATTTCAGACAGTGTTCCACAAATAAAGCATGTGCAATTATGTAGTAGTTTGGATATATGCATTTATACATTTAAAAGTGAATGCCTATATTTACATATAATAGTTTGCCTTTCCCTAAAATTTTTAGCTATGATATCCGGAGTATAAAAATTACAACATGATGAAGCAAGGAAACATATGAAACATGACCTAAATACATGTTGCTAAATGCCATGTGCATGATGATGGGGAGAACAAGGTACATTTTATACCCTGGGTAGGTTTAAAAATGGTTCAAAGATTACCTGGGAGACAACTTGACATAGTAGATAGAAAGCTGTATTGGAAACCAAGAAATCCTAGGTCCAAGTCCCTCCTTTGACACATATTGATCGCATGACCCTTGGAAAGTCATTAAACCTCTCAGTGCTCTGGACAACTCTCTAAGACTATAAATTGTAGAGAACATAGGTGGCACAGTGCATTGAGTGCTGGGTCAGGAGTCAGAAATACCTGAATTCAGATCTGGTCTCACAGTCACTTTGTGACCTTGGGCAAGTCACTTAAGCTTTTTGGCCCCAGTTTCCTCATCTATTTTATAAAATAAGCTGGAGAAGGAAATGGCAAGCCACTCCAGCATCTTTGTCAAGAAAATGTCAAATGGTATCATGAAGAACCAGATACACCTGGACAAAATGCTGACCTGCCCTGGTAGGAGAAGGTGGTTCCTCTCCTGGAAGTGTCCCAAACCATGGAAATCACAGGACCAATGCATACCCAGTCCCTACTAAAGATTTAGAACCAGAACAAACTTTAGTGGTCATATATTTCAACCCCTTCCTTTTCACAGAAGAGGGAACTGAGATCAAATGAGAGATAATGACTTCTTCAAGGTCCCATAGCAAACAGCTGATATTGATGGCAGACCTAGTCTTTGATCCTGTGTTTTCTGATCCAAAATTCAGGGTCCTTTCCACTATACCACCCTCTTTTCTTGATCCTGCCTTCCACCCCTGCCCCTCAAATAGGACTCCATTTTGGGGGCCAAAAGAGTTTCCATCCTGGTTGTTATCTGTCACAAAAAGAAAGCAACTCAAAGGGGTAGAAAGTGAAATGAATCCTGGGAACTGAAGAAGTATAATGAAAAGAGTTCACAGAGATTGAGTAGTTGGAAAAGAAACTGGATCTGTAGCTCTGCTTTCAGTCAATATGTTACTGCTATATATGTTTCCCCTATCTGGTTTCTGAATGTCAATTGAATTTAGACAGTGAGCACCTCATGGACAGAGGCCATAATGACCCTCCCTCTCTAGTCCAGTGCAATAAGTAACATGAAATCAATCAACAATCCCCACCACAACCCATACACAACGGGAGACATCCAGCATAAGCAGATCACTTCTCCATGCTTTGAGCCCTTCAGTGGGAAGCGGCTGCAGAAATGTCTGATTTCTTATTTCTCTCACTCACAAAGAATAATAAATGGAGGTGCCTCAAATTTACACACAGTGTTCAAAACAGGAGCTAGGAGAACCTACTGATAAGAGGAGCCTGACTTTTCTAAAAGCAAATACAGAGACTTTCAGAAAGAGCCATGAAACAAAAGTCTGAACTGCTTTGCTCAGTTAAATAGTTACATTTTGAAAGAGGCAATCACAACCAGAAAGGCATTTATTTTTTTTTCTTTTTTATCTGTAGGGAAAAGCTGTCTGATACCAACTATCCTCAGCTGTCTGAGCTTTTCAGCTCATTTTCGGAATCCATACACTAAGACGGCAGAGAATACAGTAGAATAAATGTGTCCAGGGGAGAAATAAGTGCACTGGGGAATTAAATAGAGATGATAAGAATCTCTCTCACACTTCTTCATTGAAATAATTAAATATGAAGTGGAGTGGAGAGTAGCAGATGAATTCTAATAGTAATTGAATTGGCACTTAGGAGTTACCTTATCTTCATTGCCACAATTGGAAATCTCCCACAGTGTTTCCTATCATCCACATAATATTAATTATGACTCCCTTGCACTGGCTCATCTGGGAGTGGGGTAGTTAATATGTACTGTGCAATGGCCAGCTACCCTTTTGGGGCTCAGAATTCATATGGTCCCTCATAAACAATGGCATCCATCTTGAAAGAGAATGAACCGCCGCCAACCTGGGTACCAAATACCACATGGGATTCTCTTTTCCCATCAAATCCCAAAAGCGAAATTTCATGCCACATAATTCAGACTGATGTTCCTACTTTCTCTTCTACAAAGAAAATCTTACAGATGAATTCTCATCCACTTTGTCCATCATCTGAGGACCCTGACAGGCCACAAGCAATTTTATTTATTTTTGACTCAATCCCATGTACTTTTGGTATTTTTTGTATATAATGTTTGAAAGAGGTTTCTGTTTAAATAAGTGCTTCTATACGATTCTCAGTTTTGTTTTCTCTTCTAAATGTAAAAATCCTTCCAGTGTTCCTGGGGCACAGACATACATTTCAGCAGCATGGTATATGATATGAAGTAAGGTGAGAATAACTTAAAGGAAGGAATGAACATGAGGAGTCAACATATCAGGAGTTCTGGCAGGGTTTTCACACAGTAGACATCAAATAGAGAAGCATTTTAGTTATCTTTGGTCCCTAAAAAAGCATGATCTTTTTTCCACATAAGAAATGAATTCTTCTCATTAACACCCAATGAATCATGATTTGGAATGGTATGGCTAGGTCAAGGCTAGCCAGAAAGACAGCAGATTCTAACCATTTATAACCATCATCCTGATAGATTTAATAAAGAAAAAGTGTTGTAATAACATCTATGAATAAAAGCAAAATATTTGAGTGGTGACATTTTGTTAGTTTAAATTTGTCAGGAGCAACTGGGTGTTCTGAGGACTTGAATTCAAATCCAGCCTCAGATACTTACAAGCTGGGTACCCTGGGAAAGTCACTCAACCTCCACCTCAATTTTCTCATTTGTAAAATTGGGATAATAATAGCGCCAGCCTTGGAGATTTGTTGCAAAAGTCAAATGAGATAAAAATGTAAACACTTAGCACAACACTTAGGCACATAGAAAGCACTATATCAATGTTAGCTAGAATTATTATCATCAGACTTGGGAGGCGTGGTCATATTCAGGTGAAAGAGATCATAGCAGCCTACTCTAAGACTAACTGATGAGCTCTTCCCTTAAAGAAAAAAAAGGGACAAATTAGAGATAAAAGTAAAACAAAGGCTCTTCTTATGGAAGAATAGATCTGCCTTTACCCAAAGAAGTGGAATAGGTGAGTTGAGGGCTACAAGCAATATCATGAGATCAAAATATTTCTCCCACTGACTTGTTTCACTGACATTCCCATTAATCCAAAGACTCATTCCTTTGGGTTAAGGTATTGAAAGGTCCTATAAAAGTGGAAATATTAGGAAGAAGATGACATGAGGATTTAGGTTTATTTGTTTAGCTAATAATCACTTATTTAGTAAAGATATAAACAATGGAAACACAGAAAAGGCAAAATTCGATGGAAGGAAAGAGACAAGGTGGGTAAGAGAGCGACATGCATGGAGTGAGTCCTGGTAAGTTGAGGCAATGTGAAAATGTCAGCCCCACTGTGGATGGTGTGATGCAAAAAGGGAGCTTATTGAAGACAAGTTGACTGGGGCATAGTAACAAATACTTGTTGGTAATTGATTTACAATTTACCTTAAATAATCATTGCCCGCCACAGCTGTATCTCCAAGACTCCTTTCCTTCTTAATATGTTAGCTTATATAATGGTTATATTTCTCACAACTCTTGTCCTATATTATTAATCTATGCTTCTTTCTAAGGTCAAGAAGTCCATCTGCATACAGTATGTTCTATCAAATAATTGATTTTCATCTATCATTATGACCCTGGAAACCTATTTTGTTTTCTTTTCTAAAGTTTGGTTGATGTCTTTCTGTTTTTATACCACTGTTACTTGTAATACCCCACTCCTCAGTCTAGCCTCTCTTGTACCAAAAAAAGGGAAATACATCTAACATTGGGTGCAGCTTTTGAACTCATATTTCCCCATCTCATTATCAAGAGAGGGAAGTGAATTTCATTATCTGTTCTCAGGGTCCTATATTGGAGACTTTATTTTCTAAATTTATATGCCAGAATGAAAGATGAACTTGAAATTTTCTCTGTTATTTATTGAAAAAAGAAATACTCTCATATGTTAAATTAATATGATCTGTGGAGACAGCTGAACCAGACCAATCAGGCTAAAATTTCAACTTAAAGTATTTAATTCATTTTACCATTTCAAAGCTGTTTTTCTCAGGATCCCTCGCCCTCTAAATCTGCCTCCTTCAACGTGATTCCTTGTGACTTGGTAATCATTCTCTTACTATTCTCAGGTGCTGAAAACTCTGTCTCAAAGTAGAAGACTGGGCCTGAATTATCTATTTAATTATCTCACCAAACCAAATTAAATTTTCTAAAATTAAATTTACTAAATTTTCAATTCATCCTGTACTGTGTAGACATAGCCACAATTATTCAGAATTTTGTCCAGAAGACTTAATGACTAAAACACCACTGGAGATGGGTACAAATTAGGAGGTTGTCCTGCACCTATGATGTCTCTTAATAGTATGATTAACTGACAGTAATACTTTGTAAATGGCATCATGTTGGGAAAATCCTCACAATACTAAAAAGAAAAAAATAAGAATGGAAAAATGAATTAAATCCCACAAATGAAAGGGGGAAAATAGTATGGAAAAGAGCTTAAATTCTAGTGCAGGAAAAGCAGCTTAGTGAAAATTGAAATAGCATGTAATAAAACTAATTCAGGCAGGATATTAATCTTGTGTAAAAAAGATAAAAGCATGTTAAAGCCTGATTGTAAAATATTAATGTGCTAAACCATCATAAAACTTAACATATGCCCTTTAGTGATAGTACTGTTAATGATGATAAAAAACTTATTTGCAAATGCCTCTTTTATGAAGTCTGGAAACAGAAAATCTAAAAGGCAAACTCTGGTGTGGACTTCAACTGTGCAAAAGAGAGGAGTCAGGGTGGGTGCTGGGGGGTTGAGGACCACTGTACTCTACTCTTTCATAGCCATATGGCCAGAGGGAGACAAAGTGCTCCCCAAGGGAGATTTTGATCAATTGGGCAGACAAAAATCCTATTCCTTGATGGCTTTAGGCTCCTTAAAGCCTCTTTCTTATATGATTTTTTTCAGTGCTTTTGGGACTTAGTTCATTTTTTTATTCTGATTTTTTTCTCATAGTAATATAAGGGTTCCATAACTTTTTCTCTACTTTGTAGAATGATAGAATTAGAAAGGACTTACAAGCTCTTATAGCCCAATTTGATCAAGTGTCCCATTTCTAACATTCCCCAAAAGGACCATCAAGTCTTCAACTATTGAGTTCCAAGGATAACCCTGAGGCTTCCCATTCTATCTAATTTTAAGATATTTCTTACATGGAACCCAAATCAGCACCTTTTTGCCAATAATTCTTCATTCTAGAGCCCAAGAACAATATATTTAACTCTTATTCCATGCACCAGCCCTTTCAAACCCTTGAAGATAGCTACAATTTCCCTCCCAAGTTCTTCTCCAGTGTCACTATTATGAGTTCTTTCAACTCCATATCATATCATAGGCATGTTTTTCCATATCTTCCATATCCATATTCCATATCCATATCCAACTCCATATCAACCCCATATGGCATGTTTTTCAGTCCCCTTGCCCCTCTGGATGACCTATCTATGGTCTAATTTGCTAAAAGGAATAGGGACTAAACCTGTGATTTCATTGACATAAGGAATGCCACATAAAGAAATTCCCTTTACTTATGAAGTCTGGAATATTCTTCCCAACTAGAGCTCTTAGAAGCTAAGTTATCTTATGTGTCAAAGGCAGAACTTGAATGAAGGTCTTTCTGGCTCTTTCCCAAAATGTGAGACTCTAAACTCTACATAACAACTAAAATGTAGATGACCAGGCAGAGTATAGTGGGACAGTTATTTCCCTCATTCTGACCCCTGTTCCTTAGTTATAGTAATCTACAATCAATTTATTCATTTATTTTTTTTACTATCGTCTATGCCCTCTCCTTTTTTTTACCTTTCCCCCATATCTCAAGTATTACTTTACTGATTCAAATTTAAGAGAAGGAAGAATGACGCACCAGAAGAGATTTCATGGGGAAGTTAGTTTATCATAGGAACAACGCAGGATTTGCGGTTACCTTGTAATGGTAAAGATGCAATAGTGAAGGTTTGTGTGCTTTGTATTTTGTTGATAAGCAGATATAAAGAAGAAAGAAATTGTTTGTTACCAGAGCCATGTCATCAGAAGTGCCCTCTTCTGATAAATCATTTGTAGCCTTTGGTATAAGGTCTATCCACTATTCAGTAATGGTTAAAATAATGAGAGCTGTTCTCTCCTCATAACCTTTGACTAAGCTTCTTGTAGGTGAGAAAGAAGAATGAGTTCTAGCTGACAAGGAGGTATTGTGGCTCATTAAGCTAGTGATGCAGAATTCACAGATTATATTTTAAATGGTGTTAATACACCTCGAGGACTCATATAGCTACTATAAAAAGAAATCTTTTCTCAATGGGTGAGAAAACTAATCCAGTTGCATTCAACATATACACACCTACTATGTGCCAGATGTTTATAATGCAATAGAGATATATACATAAAAGTGAAACAACTCTTTTCCACTTCTACTGAGGAAAAATGGCATGTTCAGAGATAGGGACAAGACTATCTTTTATTTCACTGCTATATAATAACATAGGTCTGATCATGGTTCTCTCAGTAAGCTTCAGGGGCTCCCTGTGGCCTTTTGGATGAAATATAAACTCTTGTTTAGAAATTGAAGCCATTTACAGTCTGACTTCAAACTATATTTTCAGACTGATTTCATGCACATGAATATATGTACATGTGATATATCTATATATGTAAATGTCTACATAATTTGGAGGCAGCAAGGTAGTGTCGTGGATAGAGTGCTAGACCTGAAGTCAGGAAGCCTCATCTGTGTGTGCTCAGATCTGGCCTCAGACACTTACTAGCTGCGTGATCCTGGGGCAAGTCATATAACCCTATTTGCCTCAGTTTCCTCAACTATAAAATGAGCTGGAGTAGGAAATATCAAACCATTCCAATATCTTTGCCAAGAAAACCTTTAATAGGATCAGAAAGAGTTGGCCATGACTGAAAAGTAACTAAACAAATTTATGAAAGTGAATGTTGAAAACTAAAAATAAATTAATTAATTTTAAAAAGAAATAGAGGGAGACAGATTATGCCAAGGAATAGAAACTGGAGGTGAAAGGCCATGAGGAACAAAAAAAATACCATTTTGTCTGGATAGGGTTGGTGGGGAAGGGGAATATGAAAATCACTCTGGAAATGTAGATTAAAGATAGATTGTAAAGGATTTTAATTTCCCTGACCTGGAATGTCTCCTCTCTAAATCTCCCTTTTATCTAAATTCTCTAGTTTTCTTTCTAGTCCCTTGTTGATTTAAACATTTTCTGGGAAACTTTCTCCAGTAATTCTAATTATTCTCAGACCATTGCACAGTCATTAATACAATCACCTAAATCATTTTGGGGGCCTTCTTACCTGGGTGCATCTCTTCACAACACAGCTTCCCTTCTCCCCTTCTTGAGTTTCTATTGGGGTCTCTCTTTTGGGGGAGGAACCTTGGCCAGCCAACCTCAATTCCCTTCATATCTCTGTTTCTAAATTTCCAGATGCCTGCACTGTGCTCCAGAGCAGGAACTTTCCCCCAACGTCTACCCCTTTAGCTCTCTTTTGTGGTTTGTTTTCCTGTTAAAATACATGCTCCTTGAGGGCAGGAATTATATTTTTAGCTATTATTTGTACCCCACATTTATCACAACTCCTGCACATAGCAAGTGCTTCATAAATGTGTGCTACCTTGCTTCAATAGAAAAGATTGCTAGTTTTGTTTTTGAAGTGAGATTATGAGTTCCCCTAAGGGCAAAAGTCATACCTCATATTCTTTTTCATTTTCTATGCCACCTAACACACTCAACGTATCCTTGATCCAGTGATAAGAACAGGAGCATGGGACAAACTTGGATAAAGAACTGTCTGAGGACACAGGGCTACGTTTTTGATCGAGACCCCAGGCTGCTCTCAAATCATATGGATACTACTAAAGCACAGATCTGATCATGTTATTCTCATTCTTCAAAAGTTTTGGTGTCTCCTTATCGCCTGTATGATAAAACATAATTTCTTGATTGGAAATTAAAATTCTTGACAATCTGTCTTTAATCTACATTTCCAGAGTGATTTCATATTCCCCTCCCCCACCAGTCCTATCAGACAAAATGACCTGCTTGTTATTCCTCATAATGATATTTCATCTCTAGTTTCTATTCCTTTGCATCATCTGTCCCTTGTTGCTGAAATGTAATTCCTCTTTATCCATATTTCTTTGTAAACTAATTTATTTTTTAGTTTTCAACATTCACTTTTATAAATTTTAAATTTTCTCTACCTTCCTCCTCTACCCCCTCCCAAAGATGGCACACAATCTGATATTGATTCTACATATACATTCTTATTAAACATATTTTCACAATACTCATGTTGTACAGAAGAATTAGAATACATGGGAGGAATCATGAGAAAGAAACAAACCAAAACAAAAAAGAGTAAATAGTAGGCTTCTACCTGTATTTAGACTTCATATATTTTATCTCTATCTCTTAAAACCCTAAGCTACTTCCAAGGTTCAAATCAAGTACCTCCTCCTACATGAGGAATTTCCTGATCCCTCACCTCAGATGTCAGTGTCCTCCTCTCTAAATTTTATTGTATTTACTTTATATTTTTAAATTTGTTTAACAGTGTACAAGTTGAATCTCCCCAGTAGAAAGGGATATTCCTAAGGACAGGGTCTAGTTCATGTTTTGCTCTTACATTTATCCTCAGTGCCTAGCACAAGACCTGACTTACACAAATCACGAATATATGCTGAATTGAAATGACTTAAATTAACAGTGGTGGGCCCATTTGGATCTCCAGTCTATTAGTAGGACCTTTGTCAATAATTCTATTAAATCCCATAACCCATATGGGGTTGGGGAGGAGAAAAGAGGTGCGACTGAGTTATTTCAAAAAGTTTCCAGTGTTTTATTTATTACACATTTATTTTTGCTTGTATTTTTCCCTTTCATTTCCCTCTTGCCTTGACTGTTGACTCTGTTCCAGGGCTGACCCCTATACAGCTGCTCTTCCTCTCCATCTCCTGTCAAGCCATCACCCCAAGTAATAGGATGATGTACATGGAGACAGGGACTCTACTTTTCTCATTCCCAAATCATTCCCCCTCCTCTGCCCCAATGGTCATTTCTTCTTCAGAAACCAGAGTCCTTCACTAGAGTGGGAGAAGACAGCTGCCACATGAACAGCTAAGACTTGAGAGATGTAAAAATTCAGGCTGAATAATCCAAATGAGGGCAGCTACTCCCATAAATGAGCCTAGCTATAGACTGCTGTGATTTTTTATCTACAAAATGTCTCCATGCAGACATCAGGCAAGGAAGAAATCCCTGGCAGCATGCCTGGGTCTTTCTTAAGGAGGGAGGGTTTCCTGAATCTTGTCTCAGAGAGAAATTGATGGTGGTAGGGGGAGGGGATAGATGAGGGAAAGTGAAGACAGGATTTCATCTTATTTTGTGGAAACTTGAACATGAAATTTCAGACCAACTAGAGGCAACTCAAAGCATTATTTCTATCATTGATTCTAATAACTTCTGAATCACTCTCCAGCATTGCGGGTAGGGGTGGGAGAAAGTTAGGGTTAAGATGGCATAGTGCTAGAGCATTGGATATAAAGCCAGGAGACCTGGGTTAAAGTGCCAATTTTGCCAAACACTAACTGTAACTTTAGAAAAATCAGTTCATTTCTTTGGACTTCAAAATTAGTAGGAATGAAAGAGCTCTAAGGTCTCTTCAATCTCTAACACTGACTTTAATTCATACAGGATATTCTAAAAGTTTTAGTGTGGTATTAAGTTTTTACTTTTGGGAGAACTCTGAATTTCAATGCAAGAACACAGTGCCTGGTATATAGTAAATGCTTGATAATTTCTCATCCTTGTCATATTCCATCCTTAAAAGTGAGGGCTGTCCATGTTTTACTTTCTCTCTACCAGCACCAAATGACCTATTTGCACAGAAAATCCACTTAATCAATGTCTGTCAAATTAAATTGAATTAAGCATTAACAGTATGATGATAATAATACCTACCACTTACTCAGTGTGTGACTTTGGAAAAGACACTCAACTTCTGTCAGTCTTAGTTTTCTTATCTGTAAAATGGGTATAATAGCACCTATCTCACAGAGTTATGAGGGTCAAATAAGAAAACATATGTAAAGTGCTTTGAAGACCTTAAGAACTATGTAAATGTTATTTATGTATGTTATTATACTATATTAATTACATATTTCATATTCAACACTTCAGATAAGTCATTAAGAACCATGAGTTTTTCCTTATATGCTCTTTAGTATGCTTCCCTATCCCCTTCCCTGGTCAACAAATTTTATTCAATTCAATTTAATATACACTTATTACACATCTACAATGTTCATGGCATCGTATTAGCTTTGGAGGCACACACACAAAAACAGAATAGTCCCTACCCTTAAGGAACTTAAACCATACCCAGACAAAGATGTTCCTTTTGGTCTGTGGATGACTGTCTTTACACTTTTTGGAATCTCTCATGCATATTCGTGTTGACATTATATTATATTTCATTTATAAAATAATAGATTTAGACTGGAAGGTGACTTGGAGTCCATTAAGTTAAAAGGTCTCATTTTATAAATGTGGAAACTGAGGCCCAGACTGGTTAAGGGGCTTCCCAGTGTTATACAGCTTTTAAATGACTAAGGAGGGATTTGAACTCTTATCTTTCTGACTCCAAATCTAGTGCTGCTCCACTATGCAACGCTGCCTGAATTGTAAAATCTCTTAAGCTAGGAGCTATTTTCTTCTCCTTCTTCTTCTCCTCCTCCTCCTCCTTCTCCTCCTTCCTCTTCTTTTTTGCTCTAGTGTTACATACTTGCCTTCTAGAAACTCAGAACAGAAACTTAAAAGGGAAGACTTTCAGTGGTTTACAAGTTTTCACAACAAAGATAAATAAATTTGATCGTGGTGTCCCAAAATCTGCTTTATACCCTTTTGTCTCTATTGACTAATGTCTTCATCTCTAGAGATGCTATAACTATTGCATTCCCTAAACACACACACATACACACACAGACACACATACACACACATGCACACACACACACACACGCGCACACACACACACACACATTGCATGGATCCTGGTGAAACAGACTTTTTCAGGGAGAGGGAGAAGAAGCTGCTTCTGCAAATCACTCACCACCTTGACATACAATTTTTCAATTTATTAAATGCTATCACATGTGTTCTTTTATTGTTTTCTGTATTGGTCAATTCAATTTAAAAACACTTCTTAAGTAACCGCCACATAAATCACAGATTTTTAAGTACCGAAAGAGTTTTAGAGGTCAAAATACCTCATAACAAATATAAATAAACTGAAGCCTGGGTGGCTTAAGTATTTTAATAAAAGTCACATAAATAGTAAGTAGCATAACTAGATTTCAAAGCAAAGTCTTTTTATTCCAAATCTTTCACTTTTTCCAACATATCACTTCACTTCACTGGCCCTGTCCTGAAATAAGCTTACATTCTACTCTATCAAAAGACTAGAACACATATATACATGGAACATGAGTACTGAAATGCATGTAGATAGCAAAACTTTATTATATATGTCATTTTTTCTTGTACTTTTAAACATAATGATGTTTCCCTGTTTTATTTTTTCAACCCAAGACCATTTTTACCCTTGCCTTTTTTTGAGATTCATGATTTTAATCTCTACTTTTAAAATTTTCCTGAGACATTATAAATTATTTTTCAGTCTTTCATTTTTACTCTATGTTTCTTGTGTTTCTATTTCTCATAATATTCCAATATACTGTTGATTTCTTCTTTGTAATCCACTCCACAATTTGTTTCTTATGCGCCCCAGACTATGAAACAGTATATTCTTTTCCCTTCTTCCTCATTTCTTCTCCTTTGCATTCCATTTTCTCTCCCTTGTTTTTCCTCTCTTAAGAGCAAGACAGAGTCAACCCTCTGTCCCCAGCTCTTGCATTTTTTTCTTTTTTCCCTATTTCTTTTGAAGATAGTGGGATTCAGAAGGACACGTATCTTTTCTTCCTTTTCTTTCACTGTTTAGCCATTTTCAATAACTCAAATTCACTTTTTTTTAACCAGTCTAAATTTCTTTTGCATTAAAAGCATTCTATTTCTGCCTTTTTCATCAGGAATTGTTAATACAGTTCTAAATGGAGTGGCTCAATTGCTCAATTGCAATCCCTGGTTTCTTCCTTGGTCTGCATAGTGGTCCACTAGGAGTGCTGGTCTCAGTCTATCTGTATTACCTTCTCTTTGCATGATCCCTGATTGGGAGTTGGGTTCATTCTCCGATCTACCCTTACAGGAATCGAAAGTCAAGATCATGCTGGTCTCAGGCATCTTGAGGTACCTACCACTCAGGACCACCACTTGTAGGTTGGTGTGACCAGTAATTTCACTTGCTTTGTCTCCTACTTTGGCTCAGAATTCCCCGATGAGCAGGTTTGAGGATGAAGGGAAGAGGGGAGGACCCTGTCTCCCTTTCTCCAGTGACTTATGGGAATTGACAATGTCTCTCATTGCTGCTCTGACAAACCAGGGCCAATATCTTGCTGGTTCTGGCCCCTGTTTATGGGAGTTCATGTAGCCTTCATGCCCCTGTCTCCTGTCCTGACTAGAGAGTCCCCACAGTTTTACCCCCTCATTATTATAAATCAGGTCAGAGGCTTTAAGCTCTGCATACCCAAGGACAAGTTAGATTCTATTGTATCCCATCCCCATCACTCACTCTCAATTTCAGCACAGATAGACTGCATGTTCCAGTCCCTGATCAACAGATGCTGAGCTGCGTTCAGGTTACCTAGTACGACTCCCCTCCAGAACTAAAACTGGCTTCTACCTTTCCTGCTATAAACTTCTGGCTGAGTTCTCATGCAGTTCTGGCTGGATAAAAGTGCTTCTTTTTAGTCTCCTCACTCATTGTTCCATTTACTTTCCTTTTAGCTGTTTGATGATGAGTTTGTTGGAGACCTAGCCCCTCATAGGACCTCTTATGTCACCATCTTAACCATGAGTAATGAGGAGTTTGTATTTCATTTTAGAGGCAATAGGAAACCTCTAAAGTTTTGTAAATGAGCATGTGTAGTGGGAGAGTGGGGGTGGGAGTGGGGCCTGGAGCAAAGCAATATAACATGATCAGAGCACTCATATATGTGTGTATTATATATGTATATATGTGTGCATATACATACATGTGTATGTATATTACACATATATGCATATATATTTCATTTTCTATTAATCCTACCTGTAAGGTCTCCAAGGACAGTGCCACTTCTACTGCAACACTGAACAGTATTGCTCATATCATAAATATTCAATAAATACTGAAACATTTTTAAGTCTTTAAAAATCAGAAATTTACTATTTATTGCACTGAAGCAGTCTTTTAAGCATAGAGGTCTGGTGACCTGAACCAGTAAGTAATCTTTAACAATGCCTAGTTTTCTTTCAACTGTGTCTTGCACATGGTAAGGGTGCCTTATTTTACTTAATTCTTGTCATTCTTAAGATAGAATCAATTTCATGCTCTAGGAATCAAAGCATCTTACTTTCTTTTTAAACATCATTGTCATTCTTTCCCTGTGGTCTATCAACAAACGCATGAATGTTAGTATGATAGAAATATTTAGCCTCAGGATGTTTAGCTTGGAGAAGACCAGGCTTATAGAGGACATGATGTCTGACTTCCAATGTTTGAAGAGCTGTCATGTGAAAGGGGGACTAGTCTTCTTCAGCTTGGTCCCATGGGGAAGAATTAGAAGCAGTGGATGGATGTTGCAAAGAGCAAGATTTAGATTTAATGTAAGAAAGAAATTGTCTAACAACGAGAGAGACAGACATTTTGAATGGATTGCCTCAAGAAGCAGTGAGCCCTGCTCACTAGAAATCTTCAGGAAAAGGCAGAGCAATGACTTGTCAGCTATATTATAGTGGAGAGTTTTGTTCAGCTATACGTTAGACTACAAGTGACTCAAAGTCTCTTGTAATTGAGAAACACTAAAGTCCTGTGACATAGTATCTTGGTACTCTCCAAGATAATTTGTTATTGTTTTGTTTTTAAATAAAACATTTTCTCTTCTTAATTCCAAAGAACTGACATTATAATAAATCTACATGAATAAATTAGCTATTAAGAGCTTATCCTATTTATTGTTAGGAGGTATGAGGAAACCAATTCCAATTTCTGGAATTTACCATCTAGTACATGGTAGGGAAGAATAGGGCTCAAGGTTCATTGCTTGTTTTGTTTGTTTGTTTTGTTGGGGATTTTTTTGGCAGGGACTGGGTCTTCCCCAGTTGTGGCCATTCACAAACAAGCCTGATCTCACTGCTGATCAGAATATCTAACAATCTGAGCTGACTCACTCCTCCTTAGGCAGCCTGGAGGCCCTCCCATTCTCAGGGATTCAGCATATTAGTACTGGACTTAAGGTGGACACCTGAATTGATTTCACATACTGTAGCACAGAACTCCTAGACTCCAGCAATCCACCAGCCTCAGCCTCCCCCAGAGCAGGGATTAGAACGATGTACCACCACACCCAGCTGTCATTGTATATATATTTCAATAATAGCCAACCACTGCCAGATTTGCTGAATTTATGTCTTTGCCTGAGTCACTAGGCAGCATGTGTGTGGTACCAAAATGAGAAATGTAAAAAGAGAAGGTGTCTAACTTATAAAAGTTTCTGACTTGTCGAAATAAGACAACTCTGACCAGTTTCAGTGAACTGAAAAATTAAATGATATTTTGGATGGGGAGTGGAGTGGAGGAAGCTGCCACAAAGAGGAAAAATGTCATTTTCTTTTATCTTTTTATTCTTCTTCAGGGATTTTTAATTTATGGTCCATTTTGATAGCTGTATTTCAAAGTAATAAATTTCCCTTGTAATTCTGTATGTTTTGCTTAATGCATTAAAATATTGTCCATTGGCTTCAACATAGTGCCCAAAGGTTCTAAAACACACGCACGCGCACACACACAAACACACACACACACAGAGAATATAAGAACCTCTATTCTAGATTACCTTTAGACATTATCAAGAGCAGTTAATTCAGTTCTCAGAATGTTCGGTGATTTCCTAGTTGCAAAAACTATTATTTTTTTTCCTGAAATTATGCATAAGTATTAGTATAAATAAATATAATAAAGGAATTATTTTCTGGCGGTGAGAATACATTACTTCATCCTCTTTTTGAAAGATTCAGTGTTTCAACAATTTAAAAAAGTGGAACTGGAAATACCCTCAGAGGTCATTCTGTTCAACTCTGTTTTTTGACAGATAAAAGATAATAAAAACATAGGGAGATAAAATGAATAGTTCTTTGTCCAACAGTAAGCAAGTTACAGAGCTAAGATTAGAGCCAAGATTTTCTGATCTTCTATTTTAGAACTTCTAAAAATTCTCATTCTCTCTCGCTCCCTCTCTCTCTCTCTTTCCCCTCTCTCTGTCTCCTCTCCTCCTCCTCCTTCCCTTCCCAACTATATCACACTGCTTTCACCAGACTTTGTGCCTTCTTGTGTCTGAGAATTTCTGCAGACATATCAGATCTCTGACCAAAAGACTCAGCTATTTTGAAGGTAAGGGGAAATGACAGATCAGAATAATAAGAACAGGTATACTTTATATAGAATTTTAAGGTTTACAAAACTTTTTTCGTTTACTATCTCATTTGATCATAGTGACAACCCATGAGGTAGGTATTATTATTATTGTCCCCAAATTTCTAAAGAGGAAACTGAGGGTGAGAGTGTTTGAGTGACTTGCCCAGGGTCACAACATAAGTGTCTGAGGCCAGAGTCCAACTTAGATCTTGCTGACACCAAGTCTAGGACTCAAGACACTGCATCATCTTGCCTATCCTCTCTATAGTGAATCATTCTCTCAACATTTATATAGGTAATAACAATTTTAGTATTTCCCTCAGCTGTTTCGTAGAGTAACTTAAGTTTATTTAATCCCTTATATCAGTCTTCATGACAATCAATTAATTTTCCAGGCAAAAGGGTAAATTTGAAGGGCTTTGCTCTAATTTACTTTGGGTGCAGTCAACTTCACAATTTTTTCAGCTTTTACCACTGGATGCTTTCCATGCTTGGCATAGTCTAACTAACTTAAAGCCCGACCAATATTGCACCCAGAAAAATGGACCTCAAAATGTTTCTCTCTTTGAAAGTTGACTAAAAACCTGGCTATCAAGTACTTGGTTTACTTTGTCTTTTTAATTGATTCAGATTTGAACTAAACAGTCACAGTTTCTAAAAATCCCTCCTTAATTTCCTCATTATAATAGATGCACGAGCAAATTATAGGAAAAGTTATCACTCCAGTAAGAGGGGGAATTTTACTGGTAGGAAAAACAGGGAAGGAGGGGCAATTACCATCATTTTCAGACATGCAATTGATTGTTCATTCAAAGAAGAGACATAATCCCAATGAAATTTAAGGACTATAGGATCCTAGATATAGAAGAAGGAAAGACTTAAGGGATCTGCTACCCTAACTCTCTCATTTTAAACATGAGGAAACTGTCGCAAAGAACTGAGGCTGAAAACTGAGGCTAAAAGAATTGTCCAAGGTCACCCCTTAAGCAAGTGGCCGAGCAGTCAGTAGACAAACATTCAGGAAGCACTATCTTTGTGCCAGGCATCGTGATGGAGATAATAATAACAGATTAATAATAGTGCAGTAAAAGTAATGATGATGATGGTAACTTCATTATTTTTTTTTTAGTAATAATAGTAGCTGTAGCAGCAGCAGCTAGCATTTGAAGCAATTAAAAATTTAATTAAAAATTAAAGCATTATATTGCTTTAAGGTTTGCAAAGAGTTTTGCAAATATTGTATCTTTGTATCCTCACTACAACCCTAGCAGGTAGGTTCTACCATTATCCCTATTTTATGAATGAGTAAACTGAGACTAGGAGAAGTTAAGTGACTTGCCCAGGGTTATTCAATGATTAAGTATCTTAGACCACATTTAAAGTCTTCTTCCGAACTACTAGATCTTCACTCTATCCATTGGATCCCTTTGCAAGGGATAGGAAAGAAAAAACCCACCACTACCACGACCAACAAAAAAAAAGCCAAAACGTTCCTGACCCCACAGTACATATTTTCTTTTTTTAATTAATTTTATTTATTTTTAGTGTTCTACAGTTACTTCCATACAACTTAGATTTATTTTCCCCTCCCTCCCTCTACCTTCCACTTCCCTCCCCAAGATGGCATGCAATTTTACATAGATTCTACATATACATTCCTATTAAATACATTTTCACTGTAGTCTTGCTGGGTAGAAGAATTAAAATGAATGGGAGAAATCATATAACAAACCAAAAATGTAATACAAAAGAAAATGATCTGCTACATTCTGTGACTGAATTCCATAGTTCTTTCTCTGGGTGTGGAAGGCATTTTGCCTTAAAAGACCATTGGGATTTCTTTAAGTTCTTGCATTGTAATGAAGTTCCAAATCTACCAGAAAAATCTCTCATGCATTTCGGTCATTGCTGCAAAAAGTTCTCCTGGTTCTGCTCCTTTTGCTCAGCATCAGATCATATAAGTCTTTCCAGGCCTCTCTGAAGTCTTCCTGCTCATCATTTCTTATAGCACAACAGTATTCCATTACATTCGTATGCCATAATTTATTCAGCAATTCCCCAATTGATGGGCATCCCCCTGATTTACAGTTTTTGGCCACCACAAAGAGTGCGGCTATAAATATTTTTGTATATGTGGGATCCATTCCTAATTTTATGATCTCTTGGGGATATGGTCCAGGAAGTGATATTGCTGGGTCAAAGGGTATGCATATTTTTGTAGCCCTTTGGGCACAGTTCCAAATTGCTCTCCAGAATGGTTGGATTAACTTACAGCTCCAACAACAATGAATCAGTGTTCCAACTCTCCTACATCCTCTCCAACATTTATCATCTTCCTGTTCTGTCATGTTTGCCAATCTGATAGGTGTGAGGTGGTACTTCAGAGTTGTTTTGATTTGCATCTCTCTAATCAATAGTGATTTAGAACATTTTATCATATGACTATAGATATCTTTAGTTTCTTCCTCTGAAAACTGTCTGTTCATATCCTTTGACCATTTATCAATTGGGGAATGACTTGTATTTTTGTACATTTAACTCAGTTCTCCATATATTTTAGAAATAAGGCCATTATCACAGACAGTGGCAGAAAAAATTCTTTCCCAGTTTCCCTCCTAATCTTGGTTGCATTGGGTTTGGTTGTGCAAAAATTTTTTAGTTTAATGTAATCAGAATTATCCATCTTGCACTTCAGAATGCTTTCTATCTCTTCTTTTAGATAAAAATTCTTCCCTTCTCCATAAATCTGATAAATACACTATTTCTTCTCTGCCAATTTGTCTGTAGTATCAATCTTTATACCTAGATAATGTGCCCATTTGGACTTTATTCTTGTGTATGGTGTCAGGAATTGGTCTATGCCCAGTTTCTGCCACACTGTTATCCAATTTCCCCAGCAATTTTTGTCAAACAGTGAGTTCTTATCCCAGAAGCTAGGGTCCTTGGGTTTATAAAACAGTAGATTGCTATATTCATTGCCTACTGTGTCTTCAATACCTAGCCTATTCCACTTCTCTACCCTTCTGTTAGCCAATACCAAGTAGTGTTGATAATTGCTGCTTTATAATACAATTTGAGATCTGGTAGCTCTCGCCCACCTTCCCTAGCATTTCTTTTCATTAGTCCCTTTGATATTCTGGACATTTTGTTCTTTCAAATGAATTTTGATATTATTTTTTCCAGCTCTAAAAAATAATTATCTGATAGTCTGTTTAGTATAGCACTAAATAAGTAAATTAATATAGGTAGATGGTCATTTTTATTATATTGGCTTGTCCTCCCCACAAGTAACTGATGTTTTTCCACTTACTTATATCTGACTTTATTTGTGTGAAAAGGGTCTTGTAATTGTGTTCATGTAGTCCTTGGGTTTGTTTTGGCAGGTAAACTCACAAATATTTTATAGTGTCTACCCTTGCTTTAAATGGGATTTTTCTTTCTATCTCTTGATGTTGGGCTTTGATACTAATATATAAAAATGCAGAAGATTTCTTTGAGTTTATTTTGTAACCTGCAACTTTGTCAAAGTTGTTTATTATTTTAAGTAATCTTTTTTACTTGAGTCTCTGGGATTCTCTAAGTATATCAGCATATCATCTGCAAAGAGTGATAACTTAGTTTCTTCTTTGCTTATTCAATTCCATCAATTTTTTTAATCCTCTCTAATTGCTACAGTTAACATTTCTAGTACCATATTGAACAACAGCAGTCATAATGGACATCGTTGTTTCGCCCCTAATCTTACTGAGAATGCATCTAGCTTATATCTCCATTGCATATAATGCTTACTTAAGGTTTTAGCTGGATGTTGTTTATTATTTTATGAAAAGTTCCTTTTATTCCTATGCTCTCCAGTGTTTTTAATAGGAATGGGTATTGTGTTTTGTCAAAAACTTTTCTGTATCTATTGAGATAATTGTGTTGTTTCTGTTAGTTTTGTTGTTGATATGATCAATAAAGCTAATAGTTGTACTAATATTGAGACAAGCCTGCATTTCTGGTTTGAATCCTATCTGATCATAATGTATTATTCTTGTGATAAGTTGCTATATTCTTTTTCCTAAATTGTATTTAAATTTTTTGCATCTGTATTCATTAGAGAAACTGGTCTGTAATTTTCTTTCTCTGTTTTGTCTCTTCGTGGTTTAGGTATCAAAACCATATTTGTATCACAAAAAGAATTTGGGAGGACTCCTTCTTCCCCACTTTTCCCAAATAATCTATATAATATTAGAATTAACTGTTCTTTAAATCTTTGATAGAATTCACTTGTAATTCCATCTACCCAGGAAATTTTTTGCTAAGGAGTTCATTGATGATTTGTTCAATTTATTTTTCTGAGATGGGGATATTTAAGTATTCAACTTCAACTTCTGATAATCTGGGCTATTTATATTTTTTAAAATACTCATCCATCTCACTTAGATTGTTGAATTTATGGGCATAAAATTGGACCAAGTAATTTCTAATTATTGTTTTAATTTCCTCCTTATTGGAGGTGAATTCACACCTTTCATTTTTGATATTGGTAATTTGGTTTACTTCTTTCTTTTTTAAATGAAATTGACCAAAGGTTTAACAATTTTGTTAGTTTTTTCATAAAACCAACTATTAGTTTAATTAATTAGTTCAATAGTTTTATTAATTTCAATTTTATCAATCTCTCCTTTGGTCTTCAGTATTTTTAATTTGGTATTTACTAGGGGATTTTTAATTTGTTCTTTTTCTAGCTTTTTCAGCTGCCTGTCCAAGTCATTGAACTCTTTCTCTATATTATTCATGTAGCCTTTCAGAGATATAAAACTTCCCTTAAGAGCGGCCCATAAGACTTGACAGGTTGTCTGATTATTGTCATTCTCTTGAATGAAGTTGTTGATTGTTTCTATGATTTGTTGTTTAACCCACTCCTTATTTAGGATTAGGTTAGTTTCCAATTAATTTTTGTTTTAGTTTTCCATGGCCTTTTATTACACATAATTTTTATTGCATCATGATCTGAGGAGGATGCATTGACTATCTCTGCCTTTCTGCACTGGATTGTGAGGGTTTTATGTCCTAGTACATGGTCAATTTTTGTACATGTGCCATATACTGCTGAGAAAAAGATATATTCCTTTCTATCCCCATTCAATTTTCTCTAGAGATCTATCATATCTACTTTATCCAGAGTTTTATTCACCTCCTTAACTTCTTGTTTATTTTGAAGTTAGATTTATCAAGTTGAGAGGGAGAGGTTGAGGCTCCCCACTAGTATAGTCTTGCTGTCCATTTCTTCCTGCAACTCCCCCAACTTCTCCTCTAAGAATTTGGATGCTACACCACTTGGAGCATACATGTTTAGTAATGATATTGCTTCATTGTCTATGGTGCCTTTTAACAAGATATAGTTTCCTTCCTTATCTCTTTTGATTAGATCTATTTCTGCTTTTGCTTTGTCTGAGATTAGGATTGCTACCTATGCTTTTCTTACATCAGCTGAAGCACAATATATTCTGCTCCAACCTTTTACCTTTACCTTGTATGTATTCCCCCCTTTTCAAGTGTGTTTCTTGTAAACAACATATTGTTGGATTATGGTTTTTAATCCATTCTGCTATCCAACTGCATTCTGTGGAGAGTTCATTCCATTCACATTCACAGTTATGATTACAATCTGTGTCTTTCCCTCCATCCTCTTTTCCACCATTTGTGCTTTTAGTTCTCCTGTCTCCCTTACCCTCCTCAATAGAATTTTCACTTTTCATCACCACCTCCCACAGTCTTCCTTTCCTTCTTTCAGCCCCCCTCCCTCTTATTCCCCTTCACCCTTACTTTTTTTCCCTCTCTTTTAGCTTCTCCCCTTTCTTCCCCCTTCCCCTCCTACTGCCTATAGAGCTAGTTAGATTTATATACTTAAGTTCATCGTTCCTTCCTTGAATCAAATCAGATAAGAGTACCTCTCAAACAATGCTTATGTCCCTCCCCTCCTTCTCTCTACTATAATATGATTTTGTACTTCTTCCTGTGATGTAATTTACCATTTTCTGTTCCTCCTTTTCACATCTCTGGTTACAATCCCTTCACATGCTTTAACCACTTTTTTAATCATCACATCATTTAATTTGTATCTTTTCCCTATATTTCATAATAGATGTACAATTCTCAAGATTAACAAGTATCATTTTCCCTTATAGGGAGGTAAACAATTTATCAAAATGGAGTAACAAGTTTTTCTTTTCCCATTTACCTTTTTATGCCTCTCTTTAGACCTGTGCTTAAAGATTAAATATTCTATTGATTTCTGGTCTTTTTGTCAAGAAGATCTGGAAATCCCTTATTTCATGGAATGTCTGGTCCATCTCCTTGCCTGGAATGTTATGCTGAACTTTGCTGAGTAACTGATCCTTGGTGCTAGTCCCAACTCCTTTGCTTTATGGAATATCATATTCCAATTCCTTCAATCTTTTAACGTAGAAGCTGCAAGATTCCATATGATCCTGACTGTAGCTCCTCGATATTTGAATGATTTCTTTCTGGCTGCCTTTTTCTTCTTCACTGATAGTTTTGGAATTTGGCTTCAATATTTCTTGGTGTTTTTAGTTTGAGATCCCTTTGGGAAGGTGAACAGTGGATTTTTTCAATGACTATTTTGCCCTCTGGGTCTAGCACTTCTGGGCAGTTTTCCTTGATGATTTCTTGGAAGATATTGTCCAGACTCTTTTTTACATCATGGCTTTCTGGTAGGCCAATAATTCTTAAATTTTCTCTCCTAGATCTATTTTCCAGGTCAGTTGATTTTTTCCAATTAGATATTTTACATTTTCTTCTATCTTTTCATTCTTTAGACTTTGTTTGACTGATTCTTGATGTCTCATAGAGTCATTAGTTTCTACTTGCCCAGTTCTAATTTTTATCAAATTGTTTTCTTCAGTTAACTTTTGTATCTCCTTTTCCACTTATCCAATTATTCCTTTTAAGGAATTATTTTCTCCAGTTGGTTTTTGTACTTCCTTTTCCTTTTGTCCAATTTTCCCATTAAGGTTTTGTGCTTCCTTTCCATTTGTTCCATTTTCCTTCGTAAAGAGCACTTCTCTTCATAGAATTCTTTTTTCATGCTTTTCAAATCATTGGCCAGTTTTTCTTCTATTTCCTTCTTCAGCTGTTCCAGGAGAGCTCTTTGTGCATGCAAGCAATTCATAGTCCTTTCTAAAGCTTCAGATGGGAGTACAGTTTTGATATGGACCTCTTTGGTATACGTGATTGGATCATTGTCCCCAAAGACAGATTCTATGGTCTTTTCCTTCTTGCTTTGCTTCTTGCTCATGATGATGAGGCTTTGTGTGTTGTGGCCTCTGGTTCTTTCAGAACCTGCTATTGAGCTGGCTGGTTTGGGAAAGTCAAGGGCTAGTGCATTTTTTTTTCTTTTTGTTTTGTGTGTCCCTGGATTAGCCCTGGGACTAGCTTGTTAAATGTGAGGGAGAGGTGCTCTGGTCTTGGGAAATCTCCTCAGCTGAGCAAGAGCTTGGTAGTCCCGGCTTCTCTATTTTCTTCCTATATCCCCTGGAGTGCTGAGGCATGCCTGCATCCTAGTGAAATGCTCCACCCCCCTGGAGCTCTGGTTGTCTGGGACAGCTCTATTCCTCTGTCACTGTAAGAGGAATATTCTTTATCTATTTTCCTAGCCTCAGGTTCTAACAGACTGTGTCGCTTCTTTTGATCCCCATGTTCCAGGATTTTTCTGGGGAAATATTTTATGAGTCTTTTAAGGTCAACAAGGGGAGGGGGAGAGAGCATTTACTGATCACTCCACCATTTTGGTGACCAGAAGATCAAGTAGTTGACTTACAGACATTTAATCTGCAGGCTGATAGTCTCAGGAGTGGCTGTCCTTGATGCCTGGGGCTCAGCAGCTGTCACTCACTCAGCTCCACTGGTGTCCTGCCCTGGGCTACCACTCAGCCTTTTCACAGTGCTGCTGCTGCCTCAGGCCAGTCCTGGGCTTTCCTGCTCTGTTGGACCATAATGTGCTTTATGCTGTTGGCTCTTCCCACCCCCACCCCCTTACAGAACAAATCCTTCCTGTTGACCTTCAAGTGTGTACTGGTCTGTGAATATGCCACAGTCTGCCTCTTATTGGATTCTGTATCTCCAAAATTTGGCCAGATTTTCTTTTTAGAGGTATCTGAAGGAGTTTGTCTAAGAGTCTAGGTGAGTAGTTGTTCTCACTCTGCCATCTTGGCTCCGCCCTCCAGTCATACATTCTAATGGCATGTCCTTAGACTCCAACATCAAGATTCTTTCCACTTCATCACATTGTTTTTGTTTCTGTACCCCTGGCACCCAGCACAGTGCTATCACCTGGTAGGAACATTGTAAATAGTTACTCATTTAATGAATGTAAAGAGTTAGCACTAGACCTGTTGATTTGAAGGCTACTTCAAGCACTTTGATTTTGAGTAAACCATACATCATCTTTGAAGTTTTTGATACATTTACAAAAGAGGGATAGATATTTTTATATACCTAGTGAGGTATTTGAAAGTAAGAAAATATTGGAAACTGCAGCAAACTATGTAAATGTGAATTATTGTTATTATTAATTTCCAGTGGAACACTGGAAAAGAATTGTGGTATGGAGGAAATATGTTTTCATGAAAGTATACAATGAAATTGTCATCTAATTATTATGCTTATGCCAATAAAATAAGAATTTGGATTAAATGGCCTTTTCTTTGATTGCCTTCCTTCCTTCCTTTGCTCTTCCATCCATTTTTTTCTTCTTTGCTTTCTTTCAATCTTTTTTTTTTAGTTGAGTCTCTCTATCTCACCTAGTTTGTAAGTATGGTGATCACTCGTGGGCTTACACCATTTCTTATGAACATAAAAATGTTGACCTTTTTAATTTCCAAACTGGAACAGTTTGCCCCATCTTAATCACCCTTTTGATATCGGCAAATGGGGATCACCATGTTGGTACAAGCCTTATGGCTTCAGTTCCACTTCAGCTTAGAATTCTTGAACTCAAGTGATTCATCAAACTCAGCCTCACCTACTAGAAGAGATTACTGGACTTTCTCACTATGTCTGATGACTAAATGGTTGTTGTGACTCTACCATCAAACTTTTATGAGTTCTTATCTGGAAAATAGATAAATCAACCTGCCTTTCTCATAACAGCAATCTATTTTGAGAATCATATCAGATGATAATCTTTTTAAAAGTCTTGCATTCTCTACAAACATAATAAATGAAATGGACTGTATGAATAGACACAGATTCATCAATTTATTACAATTTTGTTTAATAAATATATAACTTATGTCAATGAATCCATTTTTTCTGACAATTTGACTTGATCTAATCTTGGGCTTTCTTTACTAATAATTATTGACTGATTTCCCTCACTCTGAGAAGAGTCAAAACATCTCTCATGACTCTTGATGCATCCCCTCTTCTTCATATTCTCCCAAATCACTTGTAAAAAATTAGATTTCCAAAGGTAGAAAAACAAGATGATGGAAGATAAAGTACTCCCACTTACCCCTTTGAAAAGTATTAGTTATAGTCCCTAGTCAAGGGGTTTCAATTCTTCTTTTTTTGACCAGATGTTTAGTCACTGTTTCTGAAAAATCACATTACACATTTAGAAAGCAGATGGAATTGTGTGCCAGTCCTTGGTTTCAGAGCCCTTCTGTTTAATTTTTCCTCTCTTTGGCCAGGTAATTGTTTAGATCAAGAAATTTCTACAGCTATTTTATCACCTGCAGTAACTTTTTCTTAGCATGAGTCTCCACATCTTGGTGGACACTCCAAGTATGGAAGTGATCACTATGCTCCTTCTGCATGGTCACCATCTGGGAACACAAGTCCAATTGCAAAAAATATATAGATTTTTGTTTATTTTTACACATATAGAGCACAGAAATCTCATAAAATCTCAAATCTCACAGAATATAAAGAAGCCTCAACTAGCATAATGCAATCCTTAAAAAAAGTATGACACTTGGAAATAGTTAATTTCTGGATTCTTTTCTTTGGATGAAATATTTTGGCCTTCTGAAAATGATTGTTTTTCACTTGGGTGAATTTTTCTTTTGATATTATGGATTTCTCTCTTTATTTCTCAGACCTTCCATATTTGCATTTTGATTTTGAATGGAAAGGGAAATGACTGTCCAGAAATGGAGATGGTTGCTTACTGACCCAGGAGTTCATGGTAAAGGATTGAATTTAAAGGAACTAAAATTTTACACAAAGGTTGGCAATGTGAAAGAATCTGCTGGAAAGATACATATGGCAAAATCCTGAGCAGAATCCAGCTGGATCATGCATTGGGACACAGGACCATTTCAATGGGTTTGACAAAGCAAGCACCAGAAAAAGCAGATACACAAAGAATGATGCTGAGGAGGAAATTCCTGAGAGAGATTTTGGCACAAGCTGAGTTCATTTCAGCTCATTTTGCTTCACATGATCAAACAGATCTGACTTGATTTTGTTTGTCTTCTTTATTTGCAAAGTGTTTTCACAATTTTCAATTACAGAGTTACTGCCAATACAAAGAATATATGTATAAGTATACATGTATATATATACGTATATATATATACATATATACGTATATGTGTACACACACACACACACACACACACTCATAGAAAGACGTAGGGAAGGATGAAAGAGAAAGAGGAGGGCCTACGCATAAATGGAAAAAAACAAAAGAGACGGAGCAAGAGGAGATTTGACACACATTAAAATAGTATCCTATTTATTTTTTGTTTGTCCACTGCTTAAAAAAAATACTTGAATCATTAATTTATAATAATGTAGAAATTAATTGCTATTCTTCTTATAGGTGTTACATGCACATATATGAATGTGTATATATATTTAAATATCTATCATTATCTCTCTCCAAATATATGTGTGTATGTGTATATATATATACATATATATGTATATACATATATATAGAGGAATATAGAAATAATACCTATATTTAATAATATACATATATAATATATAACATATAATATACATATATAATATATACATATTGCAATACATATATAATACATATATATGCAATATATAATATATAATTCATATACCCCTATTTTCTAGGCAAATAGCTGACACAGTGGATAGAGTGCTGGGCCTTGAGTCAGGAAGACCTGACTTCAAATCTGGAGTCAGACTCTTACTAGCTGTACAACCCTGGGCGAGTCACTTAATCCTGTTTACATCAATTTTCTTATTTGTAAAATTTGTAAAATGAGTTGGAGACGGAAATGTCTAACCACTCTGGTATCTCCGCAAAAAAACCAAAACAGAGCAAAACAAAGCAGAAAAACACCCAAATGGAGTTGTGAAGAGTCACACGTGACTGAAAAGTTATTGAACAGCAACCAATATCCACATTTAGCTAGTTGGCCTTATAGCCAGTTAACTAGCTATTTAGGCATTTAGTAGCTCATTGAATAAAGTAATGGCCCTGGAATAAGAAGAATGGAGTTTAGATCTGGCCTCAGATAATAACTCTCTATGTGATCCTGGGTGAGTCACTTTAATCCTGTTTTCCTCAGTTTCCTCATCTGCAAGATAAGAACAATAGTAATACCTGCCTGCCAGGATAATTGTGAAGACACTATGAGAAAAAATTTATAAAGAAAGTGCTTTCCAAACCTTAAAGCACTATATAAATGCTAGCTATTATATAATGATAACTATATATTACACACATATATATGTATGATCACATGATGATATCTGTGTTTGTGTGTGTGTGTGTGTGTGAGAGAGAGACAGAGACAGAGAGAGACAGAGTTACCTATTATGTGTGTGTGGGGGGATCTCCAGACATGCAATTTCATCAGAATTAGGAATTTATGGGGTAAAAATTTCTTCCACCAATGCAGATCTTCAGCTGGGCTCTTCAATGTAGTCCCAAATAGCATCCTGAGACACAAAAAAGGTCAAGTAACTTGCCCTCCTTTGTTGGTCTGTATAGATCAGAAGTCAGACTTGAATCCAGTTCTTTCTGACTCTATGATCAGTCATCCCTTTACCACAATATATTCATGTTCATTGATAAGCAAGTGACCCTGAAAATAGAGAATGGTTTTTTTTGTAAATATTGAGTACAAACATGATATATCCCCAATATGCTTTTGAGAGATCCCTCTCAGTGCCAAATGTGATAATGTACAAGAGAGTATACTGTGCATCTATTTGTACATCCCTGACAATGGAAAAAACTAGAAATTTCCCATTTCAGGCTAGTTCTGACTGTTGCCCTTCTGAGGGAGACAGTTGGGGAGACAGAATAATGGTGCCTAATAATTTCAGTCAACCTCAGTATTTATCACAGCTTCCAACAGGCGGTAATTCACTTATATTTATTGTCCAAGAATGTAACACCCGCCTGAATTAAACACAATGATACATACCTGTGCGGGTATAAACTATTTTCTCAAATTTTCCTAGTCAAGATTTCTTTTCCAAAGAAGGAAATTAGACAGGTGCAGCACACCAAATGAGATGAACTTTGTCCTCAAAGAAAATTGGTTTTTCCCTTTCAATTTCATTTCAAAGAGATCTGACAAGTGTGGCTTTGAACAAACTTTAACAGCATAATATCCTTTGTGTAAGTTTTCCCCTGTCAGCTTTTCCATTCCAGTAGGAACTTAGAACAAAGTGGATGCTGCCCTTTGAGTTGAGAACTTCATCAGCTGAATGAACACCAGTACACTGCAGTGAAATTGAGGGCATACTCTCCCTGAATCTCAACAGGGCAGTCTCTCAACACAGAATTTCTCTATCTGGCACAAGGGTAGTCACTCCCTAAACATTCTGTCTCACACACTCCCCTTGTCCCTCGTTCATTGAAAAAATCCAAGCCACTTGGCAATATACCCACTCAAACTACTTATGGATTATGCTAAGAACCCCATCACTGAATGCACATGAGGGAAGAACTTTATTTTAAAATGATACTTATTGTCCTACACAAGTAAATATAGAAATCATAAAGATACCTTCCTGGGGAAGCAGTATGAAATTTTCGGATGTGTTCTGCCCAACCTATGCATGAAAAGTGCTGTGTGTATATGTGTACGTGTGTGTGTGTGTGTGAGTGCATGCGCTTGCATGAGCACACACACAGATGTGTGTTTCATTTTTTTTTCAACCTCTAAACTATATGGAAGGCTATTTAAAAGTAAAATTCAGAACAGAAAAACACCAAAAGAAATTGTTGCTTCAGAGAGATTCTAATCTTTATAGTACAAAAGCTTGCTGTGGATATCCATTCCTTAGAGCCTCAAATTGCATATAAATGGTCCCCCCTGTATGTTGGTAACTGTTTGCCTGACAAGTTTATTTTTCTTTGCATCCTTTGCTGAAGTTTCCAAAGTTTTTTTTCTAGTGTCCCTTGCTATTGCTTTTACCTTCTGTTGACTCCAACTGTTACTTTCATTTTTTTTCATTTTCTTTCTCTCCTTTTTCTTTCCTTTCTTCTTTCTTTTCTTTCTTTTTCTTTTTTGGCTTGGCATTAATATTTAAAGACTGTACCAGTGTCAAGCATTCATGTAGAGACAACTTGAATGCCGAGTGGATAAGGTTAGTGAAGAAGTCCATGCTCAATTTAATTACAGCATTTTGATTAACACAGATTGTAAGTAATCTGAACTAAGAATTTTAAGTTGTTCAGCCTGAATATTACAAAGGCTAACAGAGGATGAAGTGTAACTTTGATGCAGAAACTGCCAAAAAACACTCTGATTAACCAATTTGGATGTTCTATCTAATTAAGAATCTAAATATCTTTGGATCACTGAAATTCATGTTTATTGATAAGATAAAATATTTATTACCCAGAGAGCTGAATTAGCACAAAAAAAGCAGGTCTAATCAGGCACAAACTTGTAGGAAAGAGGAATGTTGGTGAAAATGGGAATAGTGAAACTTATGGCTGAAGCTAGCTTTCTATTGCCAGGTTTGTGCTTCCTGGGAAAGAGAATACTTTCTCCTTGAAAGGTTGGAGTTGGTAAGTTCAAGGCCAAGCTTATAAGTAGAATCAATGTGTAATGAATGACTGGGCAAAGATAAATGGTTATGGAAGAGAGAGTGTAGATAACTTCATATTAGAGAAAAAAGAAACACCTACCTAGAGATCCAAAGAATTGGAAGTTAAGGCTACTGTTTTGTTTGCCTGGATGGTACTATTTTGTTGCCTGGATGGCATTGGCCGAAGAGTTTCATGTGTATTAGGGTTGAAAAGAGGCTCTGTTCTTCAACATAATGGTAAATTCTTCTATGAAAGTAACCATGCCCTTTCCATTTCTGTGTTGTCCACAGAGACTAGCAATGATACTTACACCTTAGATGCTCACTAAATACTTAGGAGTTGAAGAATCCTGTACAGTTCAGTTCAACAAACATGCATTAAGTACTTCAATTGTACAAGTCCCCCTACTAGTAATTGGGAAAGCAAAAACAAAGACGAAACAAATTTTGCTCTTAAGACACTTCCATCTATTAGGGGGAAATGATACATATTAATGGGTTCTAGATCTGTGATTTCATTGCTATTAGAGCTACCTAGGTGAAAAAACTCCCTTTATTAATGCAGGTCTTCATCTTCTCTGTAATTTAGAATCTTAGAGAATTGACCAGAGCAGTGAGAGGTTATAATGATTTTCCTAGGAGCAAACACTCAGTATATGTTAGAAATGGGACTTGAACCTAGGGGCAGAACAATAGAACAGTGAACTCTGAGTCAGAATGCTGGAAAAACTTCACTATGATGTTCCTAAAGAAGCCAAGATCAGTGTTATACAATGGAAAAGATAACTGAATGTGAAGTTAGAGGACCTGGATTGGAATCCCAGCTCCCCTGCTAAGAACTTGTATCACCTAAAGCAAGTTGTTTACACTCATTGGGTTGAATTAGATCATCTTGAAGAACCCTCTAAAGCTATGATCTTAACTACTTTTAGCAAAAGAATAGTAAAGAACTTGTTTGACCTGACATTCAAGGAATTTGGGACTTAATGGATGTCATGAAGCCCTGGAAAGCAAACAAATAAGCAAAGTCCAATTTAAATTTTGCTTTGGTGCTTACTACCTTTGAGAACTTGGGCAAGTCAACTAACTTCCATGGATTTCAACTTCCTGTAAAATGGGAAGAGGTGATTGGAGTTCCTTCCCAGTCCTAGATCTATGATTGCCAATGACTTTCCTGGCAGTCAGAGTCATTAAACTCTAAAATGAATTGTTTAGCTTTACAGGATTTCCTAATTAGAGTTATTTAAAAGTATAAATTTCTCAAAATTCTGAGACAGCTTAAGTGTCTCTGCTTCAAGTAAGGGACAAGGACTAAATAACCTCAGCTCCTCTCCCAGACCAAGAATCTATGACTGGGTCAACACAGGTCAAATGAAGTAGAGAATTAAGGCAATTATCCAGACCATTTAGGCAATAAACCATGAGGAGGTTTTAGACCTTGATTTTTTCCTCATTGATTTTCTAAATTCACTGGCTCATTGCTGAACTCTTTTATCCATTTGACCTATGTAGACAGTATTTTTATGCCACTAATGTGTACACTACCTAAGTGACCTTGAACAAGTCACTTCATTTCTATGAGCCTCAGTTATAAAACGAAAGAGTAGGAGAAAATTACCCTTTAGAACCTGTTGGACTTTAAACCTATGCATAAATACAAATGCAGCAAATGAGAAGGCCAGATGACAGAAACTAACAGTACACATTAGAAATGGGTCTGGAACCCAGGGGCAGAACAATAGCAAAGTGAACTACAGGGAAGATTTGTTCTAGATTATTTCTTGAAGTTCATTCCAGAATCAGTCCTAAAACACAGATCAGACCCTGCCCCCAAATCTTCAATGGCTCCCTATTGTTTCTAAAATAAACTCCATATAAAACTGCTTACCATCTCAGGAGTGGGGAGGGAGAGAATTTGGAACTCAAAAATCTTAAAAAAAATGAATATTTAAAATTCTCTTTACATGTAATTAGGAAAGAAATAAAATATTATAGAATAAAATACAGAATCCTAGGGCTGATATTTAAAGGTTTTTACAATCTGACTCCAATTTACTTCTCTAATTTTATTTCCAAACTCTCCCCCTTTTGTTGTTCAGTCATTTGTGACTCTTGTTGACCCCATTTGGGGTTTTCTTGGTGAAGATACTGGAGTGGTTTGATATTACCTTCTCCAGCTCATTGTACAGAAGAGGAAACTGAGGCAAACAGGGTTAAGTGACTTGCCCAGGGTCACATAGCTAAGAAATATCTGAGGCCAAATTTCAAGCTAGGCTTCCTGACTCCAAGCCCAGTGCTCTATCCATTGTATCACCCAGCTAATTTTTAGCTGTGCACAACTCTGATGTCCTGCCTCTATGCCTTTGTACAAATACACCCATATCTGGAATGAATCCCTATTTCAATGCTATCTCATTATCTTTAGCTTGAAAACACAGTTCATCTTCTACATGATGCATTCTTGATCTCTTGTCTACCTACTCAATTTGGAACTCTAGCTCTCTTGAAGTCCCTTTGGCATATGTGTTTTTATATATGTATATGCATATGTATATTATGTATACATATAATATACACATATGTCTATATATGTATTATATATGTGTGTATATTTTTGCAAACATACATATGTATATAATATAGAGGGAGAGTTATATGTTATTTCAATGGTATAGGAAACCCCTAGGTTAGGAAATTCTCTTTACCAATTCAGGGTAGCAGTTTTTCTGCTATTTATAGTTTTGGAGAATTGCTCAGAGCACTGAGGAGTTAAGTGACATACTTAAAGGAACAGAGACAAGATGTGTGAGAGGTGATGCTGAAATACACATTTTCTTGACTTTGAGGTCACCTCTTTACCCGTTATACTGCAGCCAAAGAAGATCCACCCAACACGCTAGGCACCTTCCTTGAACTCTGTTGACATAAAGACAATATCAGTGGAGCACATGATCTGGTCTGTTCCTCTTTTATCCTTTGTTCTTGACAGAGAATCAGCCCATTTTCTTCAAATATACATTACCTTTTGACATCCTTTATCTCTTTCCTTGTCTAAAATGTATAGCAGTCTACTCACAGCCATCATGTATCTCTCTCCATTACTCTGTGGGAAAGCTCTAAATCTTTAAAGACTTTATACTTTTTCTTTTCATATTTGTGTCATTGTTTCATGACAACTAAAACTATGAATCAACATGTATACAGTAAGGTAAATATAAAATAAATACAGAGTAAGGCAAACAATATATATTGAATACAATATGTATTTAATATTTTCTTTTTCATTTACTATGTGATTACAGGTAATTTCAAAAAGTAAAGAAATTCCAAGCTTGGACCTCATGCTCATCATAATGGTAAAGAGAACAAGAAACCAAAATGACAAATATTGAAGGGCTGTTGGAAAATAGGTACATGTATGCACATTAGTGGAACAGTGAATTAATACAGTCATTCTGGAAAGCAATTTGGAACTATGCTCCATAAATTATTAAACTTTTCATCCTCTTAATCTGCAATGCCATTACCAGGCCTATACCCCAGTTATTTTTTAAGAGGATAAGACCCAACTGTATTAAAAATATTTGTAGCATCTCTTTATAGTGGCAAAAACCTAAAAACTAAGATGGCGCACATTTGTTAAGGTCTCTGTCAATGTTGTTTGCTCTTTGTTTTTGAAGAGGACCAGAGACATTAAGATGTAACGGGTGATGTCTTGACATGCATGTGAATTGGATTTAAGTAAGGCCTCACTCTCTCTTTCAGAGTCATTGAAGTCCAATGGCAAGACAAAAGTGAAATTGACTGGCAAATGCCCCGAGATGCAGTGGATGACCTTGACCTTTTTGATGTCTGACCAGACTGTAAGTATTCCATAGTGGCTCTTTCAGTCACCATCATGGACGTTGGAGCAGATTATTCTTATCCACCCTCTCCACCTAAGGAAGTATTCAGATGCTTAGCGTAGATATCCCCCTAACCCACTAAAGGGTTTGAAGCCTGTCAGTTACTCTTAATTTGATTTAGACTACAGCTTCGTGGAGCCACATGTGAGAGTTGGGTGACAGGTGTGCACTGAAGGTGGAACGATCAATCCTGAAAAATGCTCAGCAAGTCCACATACCAGAGGAGCTAAATCTCCCTGGACATCCCATTCACACTATCAATTATAGAATGCCTGAACAAATATTGGTATCTAAATTTAATGGGATATAATTGTGCATTATGAAATAATGAGATGGTTTTGAAGTAAACTGGAAAGATTTATATGATCTGATTCAGAATGAACAGAACCAGAATAGTAATATTTAAAGACAATCGA
Organism: Bettongia penicillata ogilbyi; assembly: GCA_023548195.1. Classification (NCBI taxonomy): domain Eukaryota; kingdom Metazoa; phylum Chordata; class Mammalia; order Diprotodontia; family Potoroidae; genus Bettongia; species Bettongia penicillata. The sequence goes on from JAJHZJ010000724.1 coordinate 186,786, forward strand.
CTTTGAAAGATTTAAAACATCGATGCAATGATGTACTCAGAGCCCAGAGAACTGATGATGAAACATGCTATTGAGAGGCAATAGACAACATGCAGAATGAGAAAGAGTTTTGGACATCACCCATATAGAAATTTGTTTTATTTGACAATTCTTATTTGTATCAAGTGTTGTGTTTTCTCCTTCCACTCCTACCAGCAGAGTATACAGGTGGTAGAATAAGAAAATTTAACCATTCACTCCATAAATTGGTACTTACACATAAGCTAAACAGAGACAAGGATTAGACCTGTGATTTCATTGCAGTAGCAAAGTTCCACGTGAGGAAATGCTCTCTACTGATGTATGTCAGAAGCTGTAACTTACAGTGTTAGAGAGAAGCTTCGAGCACTGAGAAGCTCAGGGAACTGCCCAGGGTTACATAGCTAGTATGAATCAGAGATGGGACTTGAACTCTGGTCTGCCCTATGTTAAAGTCATCTTTCTATCCACTCTGTCAGGCCTCCTTTCATAGTCTCAGTAAGACTTTCTTATCCCTTTGCTCAGACCTCACTGGGACCATAACTTGGTGCCCTGTGAGAGGGTTGAAGAATATATTTATACTCTAGAAATTAGAGTTCAGAGCATTATCCTATTAGAATAATATATTACAACATTACCAGCATCATTATGAGAAAAGTGGATTCAGAGCCACAAGCCAAATTTGACCAAGGTGCTGAGTAGCCATAAATCTAATGGAATAGCTCAAGGTGAAGCTTTTCTCACAAGAAATTCCTATCTACTGTCCTCTGGGGGCATATGAGTTAGATTCTTAGGCATGCACCATGAGAATATCAAACACTCCTGTCTTAATAGTAAAGAGAATACATCGAAGAAGACATTCCCCTTAAAGACAGATAAAGATAAAATGCCTTCATATCCTGTGAAAGAATTCATTAATTTCTACAATTCAAGGAAGTTTGCATGCAGGAGGTACATGAGGTTGGGAACATAATATGACAATATAATACTTTACTGATATCTAAACATTGTCACACTTCTGAGTAACAAGCCTCACAGTTAATTTCAACACTCCAGATATGCAAAGTACAAAACATGAGAGTGGAGGTGGCTTCAAAACTAACAAGAACTGAATTCGAGTCCAGCTCCAGACACATACTGGCTACACGACCTTGGACAAGGTGCAACCTGTTGATGCTATAGGCACCGAGGCTATCAGACTCATTTCTAAGATTACAAGATGCAGAAAAGTTACTGATATACGTTGGCAAAATGAATTTCTTCTTCCAAGAGTCCCCAGGTATATGTAAGTGTGAAATAATAGCTCTTTTCCCCAAGATAAGAAGGAACAGCAGCCTCCAACTCAGCACCTCTAGCCAAAAGGTCATGACAAGGGCCAACCCTCGACACAATTGCCAGGTGTTGTCCTTCAGTTGTACTATCTTTCCTTACTTAGTAGCTTGCCCCAGTTTAGACCCTAGCTTAAAAGGGCCATCTCTTATTGCATCCAGGACCATCTCCAGTCATACTGATCTATATCTTGCCAGTGGCCCCAAATGGTTCCAGAGGAGACAGTGGGGCTGGTGACTCTTCACATCCTTTCCTCACTTAAATCCAATTCACTTGCATATCATGGCATCACCTCCCTGATATCATTGCCCTCTTTGAGAATGGACAAATAACAATCCCAGTTGAATACTCATCTCTTTCCCATCCTGCTCCTTGATACCTATTTTCCTCAGGTCCTTTCCACCCTACTCTGTTGCAAAATTAATTCTTTATTCTTTCTTTTTTTAATATAAATTTATTTATTTAACTTTTTACATTCATTTTCACAAAATTTTGGGTTCCAAATTTTCTCCCCTTTTGTCCCCTCCCCCCACCCCAATACACCAAGCATTCTAATTTTCCCTATCACCAATCTGCCCTCTCTTCTATCATCCCTCCCTTCTCTTGACCCCATCTTCTCTTTTGTCCTGTAGGGCCAGATGACTTTCTATTCCCCACTAACTGTATTTCTTATTTCCTAGTAGCAAGAACAGTACTGAACAGCTGTTCCTAAAACTTTGAGTTCCAAATTCTCCCCATCCCTCCCTCCCCACCCCTTCCCTTTGGGAAGGCAGGCAATTCAATGTAGGCCATATCTGTGTAGTTTTGCAAATGACTTCGACAATAGTCGTGTTGTGTAAGACTAACTGTATTTCCCTCCATCCTATCCTGCCCCCCATTGTTTCTATTCTCTGTTTTGATCCTGTCCCTCCCCAAGTGTTGATTTCAAATTGTTCCCTCCTCCCATTGCCCTCCCTTCCATCATCCCCCCCCCACCTGCTTATCTCCGCCACTTCCCTGTATTGTAAGATAGATTTTCATACCAAAATGAGTGTGCATTTTATTCCTTCCTTTAGTCAAATGTGATGAGGGTAAACTTCTTGTTTTTTTCTCAGCTCTCCTCTTTTTCCCTCCACTAAAAAGTCTTCTGCTAGCCTCTTGAATGAGATATAATTTACCCCATTCTATTACACCCTCTTTCCTCCCACTACATTTCTCTGTCACCATTTACCTTAATTTCTTTTCAGATATGGTCCCATCCTATTCAATTCACTCTGTGCTCTCTGACTCTGTATGTGCGTGCATGTGTGTATGAATGTGTTCATGCATGTGTATACGTGTGTGTGTGTGTGTGTGTGTGTGTGTGTGTGTGGTCCCACCAACTACCCAGATACTGAAAAGTTTTAAGAGTTACAAATATTGTCTTTCCATGTAGGAATGTAAACAGTTCACTTTTGGTAAGTCCCTTATGACTTCTCTTTGCTGTTTACTTTTTCATGCTTCTTCTCATTCTCGTGTTTGAAAGTCAAATTTTCTTTTCATCTCTGGTCTTTTCATCAAGACTTGAAAGTCCTCAATTTCATTGAAAGACCATATTTTCCCCTGAAGTATTACACTCAGTTTTGCTGGGTAGGTGATTCTTGGTTTGAGTCCTAGTTCCTTTGACTTCTAGAATATCCTATTCCACGCCCTTTGATCTCTTAATGTAGAAGCTCCTAGATCTTGAGTTATCCTGATTTTATTTCCACAATACTGGAATTGTTTCTTTCTACCTGCTTACAATATTTTCTCCTTGACCTGGGAATTCTGGAATTTGGCCACAATGTTCCTAGGAGTTTCTCTTTTTGGATCTCTTTCAGGTGGTGATCAAAGGATTCTTTCAATACTCATTTTGCCCTCTGGTTGTAGAATATCAGGGCAGTTTTCCTCAATAATTTCATGGAAGATGATGTCTAGGCTCTTTTTTTGATCATGGCTTTCAAGTAGTCCCATAATTTTTAAATTGTCTCTCCTAGGTCTATTTTCCAGGTCAGTTGTTTTTCCAATGAGATATTTTACATTCTCTTCCATTTTTTCATTCTTTTGGTTTTGTTTTGTGATTTCTTGGTTTCTCAGAAAGTCATTAGCCTCCATCTGTTCCATTCTAATTTTGAGAGAACTCTTTTCTTCAGTGAGCTTGTGAATCTCTTTTTCCATTTGGCTAAATCTGTTTTTGAAAGCATTCTTCTCCTCATTGGCTTTTTGAACCTCTTTTGCCAATTGAGTGAGCCTATTTTTCAAGGTGTTATTTTCTTCAGCATTTTTTTGGGTCACCTTTACCAAGGTATTGACCTGTTTTTCATGCTTTTCTTGCATCTCTCTCATTTCTCTTCCCAATTTTTCCTCCACCTGTCTAATTTGATTTTCAAAATCCTTTTTGAGCTCTTCCATGGCCTGAGCCCACCGGACATCCACCTGGGATGTCCGGGATATTCTGTGTCTCAATAAATGTTTTTCTTCTGCTTTCTAGATGGAGAGTCTGTTATACTTTGTGATTCAGAACTATGCTAACGTATTGACCATCACCATCAGTGCTATGAATATTGTGATACAAGGGGATAATACCTGTGATGAGCTGGTGAGGTTGTAGAATGTCAGACCTAAGTAGTACTCCTGCCATAGGATGATCACCCACCCTCCACATTTTTCCCTGATGGTAAGAATTGTTCCTCGTCATCAGAATTGAAAGGTGGGAACATCTGTACCCCATCAAAGTAGCTTTCTATAGTCTTATTTTTCTTCCCTTTTCTGGGCATTTTGCCAGCCAGTTACTTGACTTCTGAGATTCCTGTCCACCCCCGTCTAGATCCACCCAGCTAGTGCTTGGGGTCTGAGATTCAAATGGACTTTCCGTTGTGGGCGTGGCTGCTATTCAATGTGTGCTTAAGTTATGGTGCTGGGGTGGGGGCAGGGCTACCTCCCAGGCTCAGTTCCCTCAGGGACTTTATGCAGAGACCTTCAGTAATGGAGTGGGTGGGGGCAGGGCCGTCTCCCAGGCTCAGTTCCCTCAGGGACTTTATGCAGAGACCTTCAGTAATGGAGTGGGTGGGGGCAGGGTCGTCTCCCAGACTCAGTTCCCTCAGGGGTTATGCACAGACCTTAGCCATTACCTCCACCACTGCCTCCCGAGGGGGCCTGAGTCACAGAGACACCCTGCACCCCTCTTGGCCAGCTCAGATGTCTCTCTCACTGACCTGTAGCGCCTGTGCACGGAGGGACCTTTGCGGCCACCAGAGATTCCGTCCCTGAAGCCTGCTCGGATCTGCTCCTCTGGGGCTGTGTGGCCAGGGTAGCACAGGGGTGGACTCCGCTGTCCGAAGAGTGTCGGACTCCTGGGGATGGCTCTTCAGGGATCTCTGGAATGGAGATCTTTTCCACTGTGTTTCTGTGTGCCTTGCAGTGCTCCAGAATTTGTGGGGAGTTCTTTTTGCAGGAAATATATGGGCTGTGGGTTCGGAGCTAGCATACATGAGTCTTTCTACTCTGCCATCTTGGCTCCTCCCCCTGCAAAATTAATTCTTGGGAAAAGGAATTTATAAAAATCATTCAGACCAGTATGCAAAATAAAGTGGGGAAAAAAAAGTCATCTGGGAAGGGACCTCTGATATCATCTCTATACCTATCAGTTTCCTAACTAGAAAACTGAGTGCTTGAGAAAGGAAGAGAAGAACTTTTTATTGACAAAACCAGGACTTGAATTCAGTGTCTTTAATTCTAAGTCTAATGTGTGGCTACCAACTCTCCCTAAGTGTGGTGAAAAAGGCTTATTGTGTTCTACTCCCTATAAGCACTTATACTTTAAAATAGCAGGTGTGTGTGGGGGGCGCAGTCTTAGTTCTAATAAGTACTACAGCTCATTACTTGTATTTGAAGAACACTTATACTCTCTAATCATCACTACTTTTATCTGTAAAAGGAGGCCCTCAGAACAGATGATCTCTAAAGTCCGTATCAACTATATATCCTATGTTGCCCTGATAAAGCCAAAAAAAAAAAATTCTTAATTGTGGAATACCCACAGTAATAAAACTGGAAGGAAGAGAAATTTCACATTTTCTAAAAGCCTATGATTATAATGATGATCAATTTCAATATAATATTTCATGTATATTCTCTCACTTGATGCAGAAAGCAACAACTCTCTGAGATAAGAATGACTGGTATTATCATTTCTATTTCATGATGATGGAACAGAGGGTCAGACAAGTTAGGTAACTTGCCCAAGGTCACATATCTAGAAAATGGTCAGCACTTAAGTCCAGATTTTCTTATTTCAATATTATTACTCTTTCCATTATGACATTGTTTCCTACATACTATCTCTTTCATTTTCAGTCTTTAATATACTTTCTTTCATGCTAATTTCTTTACTTAATGAACATCTATTGAGTAAATCTTCATTCTGAAATGACTATACAATATGGGACAGCTACATAATATGATGAATAGAAAGCTGAATCCAAAGTCAGGAACATCTGAGTTCAAATGTGACCTCAGGCACTAACTAGTTCTGGAACTCCTGGAAAGCTATTTTGTTTGCCTTAGTTTTCTCATTCATAAAATGTGCTGTAAAAGGAAACGGTAAGCCACTCTAGCATCTCTGCCAAGAAAACCCCAAATGGGGCCACCAAGAGTAGGACACAACTGAAATGACTGAACAAATCCTAGATGTTGGTGACATAAAGATTTAACAGTTTTCACAAAACTTAGGAATTCTCTAGTCCAATCTTTTCACTCTAAAGTAGTACTTAAAATGAGCCCTGAATGCTATCCATAACACAAGGCTGTGTTTGAGTGTGGTAGTCCAAAACACCTCTCTGGTTTTTTGGTCCGTTGTTACTGTTGTTGCTCTGGCCTGATAGTAACCTAATTACTCTATACACTCTCAATTCCTTTTATCTTGCCTTTATCTGGCATCCTCTACTACTGAAATGTCCATGCCCATTGTTTTAAAACTGGGTCTTGCCAGTCAATCTGTGGCATTCCACTTTTCTGTGACATCAGAATTGGGAAACCCATCAAGCTCATTCCAGTGAGATACCACCCTGGACTATTGCCTGCTTTATCACTGCTACTATAGGTGAGGTGTCCTAAGCTAACCTAGAATGCAATATTGTCCTGATAGCTACATAATTGGGTATTAGTCTAATGCCATTGTTTCAGAGGGACTCTAGCTCAGAGTTTAATAAACGTTCTTGATTAGAGGAAATGAAATTCCAGACATCTGCCATGTCAATTAAGAGATACCTGTGATGAGCTGGTGAGGTTGTAGAATGTCAGACCTAAGTAGTACTCCTGCCATAGGATGATCACTAAATCTCATTCCTGTTTTTCTAACATTTCTGGTGTGGTCTGAATGCTATTCTGTCTGATAACCCATTGGTTCTATTTCTTCCCCATTATTCCTTCTGGTCTACCTTCTGTTCTTTATCCCCTTGTATCACAATATTCATAGCACTGATGGTGATGGTCAATACGTTAGCATAGTTCTGAATCACAAAGTATAACAGACTCTCCATATAGAAAGCAGAAGAAAAACATTTATTGAGACACCAGAAAGTCATATCTCAACACCAGAAAGCCAAGTCCATCATAGTAACCAAGAAGTCAATACACATTAACACTGCAAGGGACAATTCTATTCCCAAGTCTTCGCCCCTTGTGGGGTCCTTCCCACAATCAAACACAAGACTAGCTAAGCCTGCCTGTGTCCTCACCCTTCTGCTTCAATTACTCTCACAAACTTCCTTTCAGCTCTTCTCCACCCTTCCTGTTCCAACCTTTCAGCTACCTCCTCTTACCACATGTCACTTAGGCTTCCATGTGATTTAAGCAGGTAACATGGGCCTTTTAATGGATGAGAAAGATCTTCAAATTAAGCAAAAATACATTCACAATACACTCTTTAAGTCCTGCATTTTCCTTTGTGTGAATTAAAATCTACCCAATAAAATTCTAATGATCTTAGCATTCACTGACTGGTAAGACTATTGAAAGTTGAATCCCCCAAAGCCATTCTAATGAAATGACACATTGATAAATGTCATAAGAAGTACATATAAAGAAGTATTGGAGAAAGAAGTCATTTCCAACTGGGATGGTAAAAGAAGGTTTCATGGAGAGGGTAGCATTTGAGCTTAACTTTGAATATTTTGAAAAATGGAAATACAAGAAGTATTCCAAGTAAAGGAACCAGAATGAACAAAGGCATGGAGGGAAGAAAGCATGACTCATGTTCAAAGAAATGGCAAATTTAACTAGAACATATGTGTAGGAGAGTAATAGGAGACAACACTAGGAACTTAGGTTAGGGCCAGATTGTGGTGGTGCTAGGCCAAGAATTTTAGATTTTATTGTATATGTACACAGTGAGTGAGAGAACCACTGAAGATTATTTTGAGTAAAAAGTTATGCAATCAAAGTAGTTCTATTGAAAAATTGATGCTGTAACAGGATGCAGCATGAACTAAAGAAGGGAAAGATAGGGGACAGAGAGATTAATAAAGAAGTCATAATTTTATAATGAGAACATTGCAAAAACAATTTTGAAAGATTTAAGAACTCTGATCAACACACTGAGCAAAAATAGTTCCAAAGTAGAATGATAAAGAATACAACCACCTCTAGATGATGTGGTCAAGATTACGGTTTGAGATGATGACTCAAGATGTAGAATGAGACATACATTTCTGGTTATGGCCAATGAGCAAATTCATTTTGCTTGACTATGCATATTTGTTATAAGGGTTTTCATTTCTTTTCATTTTCATCCTCAGTGGGAGTGGGGAGAGAAAATTATTAATTGCATGTTAATTAAATAAAATAAATTTTAAAAAAGAAACTAGTACATTAGACTAGGTTTGACATAACAAGGACTAAAGAGCGGAGATTAAAGGGTGGGAGTGGATTTGAGATTATAAATAACAATCAGCAGAATTTATTAATTAATTGCCTTTCAAAGACAAGGGTCAAGGAAAGTTAAACATGACTTTAAGATTTTATATCTATATTCAGAATTGAAGAATGTGGTTATGAGAATCATACTACTATTAACAGAAATGGGAAGGTCAGGAAGGGGAGATAATTTGATGGGAAGAATATTATCAGTTTTTGTTTAGGAATATCCATTATGAAAGTTAGCAAGAAAGTTACATGGAAATGTAGACTAGCACTTGGGGAGGGGAAGGCAGCTCTAATAAGGAGATATTACTTTGAATGTTATCTGCTTAGACATGATAATGGAAATCATGACCGAGAAGTTTCAGGGTCTGCAGAGGAAACTGACCAGGAAGGTGAAACTTCCAAAGACCATGTCAGATAAGAAATGTTTGAAGAAACTAGAAATGTTCAGCCTAGAAGAGAGAAGATGTAGTTGGGGTACAGTAACTGTCTTTCAGAGTGTTTAACTTGGAATCAGATGACCTAAGCTCATGTCCCTAATTTTTTTATTATCTATGTGATTAGGGGTAATTCACTTGACCATTCTGGGCTTCCATTTTACCATGTGTAAAATGAAGAGTTAGGGGACCTCTGGAGTTCCTTTAGACTCTGAATCTAATATTCTATAATATGAGAATCATTGTGATCAGAGAGTGAATAAAGAGAGGGCCCCAGAATTAGAAATATCTGGGTTAAAACCTTTATTCTCTGCCAATCTGACATATATTCAAGCAACAATTTAAGACTGTAAATTGTAGAACAAGATGCTGTTCCAGTTTGTAGAGGTAGTTTCCATACCTAGAGCTCCCTGTTACCAATGATCTTAGGTCTATTAAAAATAGGTATCCCAGAGACAGGTAAAATCACTGAGGGAAAATCTCCAAAGAAGGAGGTTAGAGAAAGAACTTTGGGGAATATATCTGCATTTAAGAAATGATGGAAGAGAAGCTAAAGCCTGGAAAATTAGGTTCATCTAGAGGGAGTTGGAATCTCAACTCTCAGTGTACATTTCTCCCTCCTCATTGAGGTACCCAATGAATTTAATAACATATATGTAAAACACTTAGAAGCTGGCACAAAACAATGCTTATCTTAGACCTCATTTAACATTTAGTAATTGACCTTCTCCCAATGTGTATGATTCTCCACGTGGATGTCATAGCTTTTCTTCTAAGTCACCAAGGTAGCATTTGTTAAATTAGGGTTCTGATATACTAGTTCAAGCTTGGCAGCCTGTACTTGCTATGCCTTACATGAAAATGACCTTGGTGACAAGGCAAAACCATTGCTGGCATGGTGAGGCAGAAGAAGCTGTGTCTTATTCTAGGGAGATGCTGACTAACTTACTGACAGTGACATTCCAGGGTCACAGCAGCTAGAAATAGGATTTCTTGGTGGTAAATCTGACAGACTTTTGACTTCACCATCCTTGTCCCCAGCAGTAGCAAGGTCCCAATTCATTGAATGCCAAACTTGACTCAGTGCTATGATGAATAAAACACAAGGTTACTGATAGACTTCATTTCCTGCGTAGACATGGAATAGTAGATTTACACAAAAATATTAAATGAGAAAGAAAAAAAATGGGTGAATATGAGCAACTATGTTTTATCAAAAACTCCAGTAATCTAGAATTTCAATTCAATTTTCACTGATTGAACATGTATTATATGTGAGGCACTCTGATAAATGCCAAGGGTACAAAGACAAAAAACAAACCAACAGTGTTTCCCACAAGCTGCTTATATTCTACCTGAGAATATACTCCAGATGACTAAATAATTTGAAGGAGGGGGAAAAGAGCAACTACGGCCCATCAGTAATGGATATAAGAATTGATAATTCATCTATTGCCATCCCCTCCCAGATTGATATTTTTGTGATGGAAAATTAGACTACCTTTTTCTCAATTCTTACCTAGCCCTTAGTAATTCAGTGGGTATTACGTCAGACAAACAGAGATCCAGGAAAGACCTTAATTTAGAAAGGTCAGTCACCCACTGCATCTAAGGTCATTACCAGTTGTCTTGATTTTTGTCTTGCCACTGGACTTTGATGACTAGAAGAGAGCGTGAGGTTGAAGAATTTGCTTAGCTCTGCCTCACTTAAATGAATTTCATGCCCAAGTCAAGACACCATCTTAGTTATGTCTTTTGTCTTTTTCAAGAATGAATGATGGACAATAGCTAGACTAAAACTTAGAAGGCATTGCAAGAGGCAGAAGTGAGGAAGGCTTAGGAGACAATCAGTGTCCTCCTTAAAGATCTCTTGGAATAACTTACTGTGTTTTGGGCAACTCTAGTTACTAGTAAGTTGATTTCCCTTCATTAAATTGATATGTGAGACAGAGATGGGTAATGATCCGCCTTCACAGAAGTGAATTCTACAACGTCACAAATAGGCAATAACAGCTGGGTCAGTTGTATTAGAATGCAGATTGTGTGAAGGAAACTAATGTGAAACATTTCAAAATAGCAGACTGGTAAGGGCAGGTAGGTGGCATAGTAGATAGAGCACTGGCCCTGGCATCAGGAATACCTTTCTTCAAATCTGGCATTCGAGACTTCCTAGCTATGTGACCCTGGGCAAATTGCTTAACTCAAATTGCCTCAAAAAAAAAAAGAAAAAGAAAGAAAGAAAACTGAAGGCTGGAGTCAGATTATAGAGGGTTAGAAGTCATTATTTAAAAAGTATTTTATCCAAGGGTTAACTGAAATTCACTAAAAGTAATGAAGCAGTAGAGTGACATGGTCAAGACTTGCTTTAGAAATATCAATCTGGGGGAGGAGCGAAGATGGTAGAGTAGAAAGATTCACATATGCAAGCTCTGAACCCACAACCCATGAATTTCCTGTGGAAAGAACTCCCAACAAATTCTAGAGCAGTGGAAGCCACACAGCAATGGAGTGGAGGAGATTTCCGTTCCAGAGAGCCCTGAAAAACCAGCGCCAGGGGTCCATCGCGCACTGAGCCCAGAGCAGAGCCCAACTGCGCCTTGGTCGCATGGCCCAGAGAGGAGCAGACCCAAGCAGTCTTCAGGGACGGAACCTCCGGCAGCCATAAAGTTCCCTCCACCTACAGGCGCTCCAGGTCAGTGAGAGAGACTTCTGGGCTGGCTGACGGGGGGAGCGGGGTGTCTCCATAACTCAGGCCCCCTCAGGAGACAGCGGTGGAGACAGCGACAGCAGCACACCCAGGCTCCCCAAGCAGAAAGGAGCTCTGCTCCATTACTGAAGGTCTCCTCATAAATCCCCTGAGGGAATTGAGCCTGGGAGGCGGTCCTGCCCCCAGAACTTAAGCTCACATTGAATAGCAGTTGTGCCCCGCAGCTGAAAGCCCTGAGGCTGGGAAGCAGCATTTGAATCTCAGACCCCAAGCACTAGCTGGGCAGATCTAGGTGGGGTGGACAGGAATCTCAGAAGTCAAGTAACTGGCTGGGAAAATGCCCAGAAAAGGGAAAAAAAAATAAGACCATAGAAGGCTACTTTCTTGGTGAACAGATGTTTCCTTCTTTCCTTTCTGATGAGGAAGAACAATGCTCACCATCAGGTAAAGACATAGAAGCCAAGGCCTCTGCATCCTAAACATCCAAAATAGATATCCAATGGGCTCAGGCCATGGAAGAGCTCAAAAAGGATTTTGAAAATCAAGCTAAACAGGTGGAGGAAAAACTGGAAAGAGAAATGAGAGAGATGTAAGAAAAGCATAAAAAATGGGTCAATACCTTGCTCAAGGAGACCCAAAAATGCTGAAGAAAATAACACCTTGAAAAATAGGCTAACTCAATTGGCAAAAGAGGTTAAAAAAGCCAATGAGGAGAAGAATGCTTTCAAAAGCAGAATTAGTCAAATGGAAAAAGAGGTTCAAAAGCTCACTGAAGAAAATAGTTCTCTCAAAATTAGAATGGAATAGATGGAGGCTAATGACTTTCTGAGAGACCAAGAAATCACAAAACAAAACTAAAAGAATGAAAAAATGGAAGAGAATGTGAAATATCTCATTGGAAAAACACTGACCTGGAAAATAGATCCAGGAGAGACAATTTAAAAATTATGGGACTACCTGAAAGCCATGATCAAAAAAAGAGCCTTGACATCATCTTTCATGAAATTATCAAGGAAAACTGCCCTGATATTCTAGAACCAGAGGGCAAAATAAGTATTGAAGGAATCCATCAATCACCACCTGAAAGAGATCCAAAAAGAGAAACTCCTAGGAATATTGTGGCCAAATTCCAGAACTCCCAGGTCAAGGAGAAAAATTGCAAGCAGCTAGAAAGAAACAATTCCAGTACTGTGGAAATACAATTAGGATAACACAAGATCTAGCAGCTTCTACATTAAGGGATTGAAGGGCGTGGAATAGGATATTCCAGAAGGCAAAGGAACTAGGACTCAAACCAAGAATCACCTACCCAGCAAAACTGAGTATAATACTTCAGGGGAAAATATGGTCTTTCAATGAAATTGAGGACTTTCAAGTATTCTTGATGAAAAGACCAGAGATGAAAAGAAAATGTGACTTTCAAACATAAGAATGAGAAGAAGCATGAAAAAGTAAATAGCAAAGAGAAGGCATAAGTGACTTACCAAAGGTGAACTGTTTACATTCCTACATGGAAAGACAATATTTGTAACTCTTAAAACTTTTCAGTATCTGCGTAGTTGGTGGGACCACATACACACACACACACACGTACACACGTGCACGCACATACAGAGACAGAGAACACAGAGTGAATTGAATAGGATGGGACCATATCTTAAAAGAAATTAAGGTAAACGGTAAGAGAGAAATGTATTGGGAGGAGAGAGAGTGAAATGGAATGGGTTAAATTATGTATCATTCAAGAGGCAAGCAGGAGACATTTTAGTGACGGGAAAAAGAGGAGAGCTGAGAAAAAACATGAAGTTTACTCTCATTACATTAGACTAATGGAAGGAATAAAATGCACACTCATTTTGGTATGAAAACCTATCTTACAATACAGGAAAGTGGGGGAGAAGGAGATAAGCAGGGTGGGGTGGATGATGGAAGGGAGGGGCAATGGGAGGAGGGAGCAATTTGAAGTCAACACTCAGGGAGGGACAGGATCAAAAGATAGAATAGAAACAATGGGGGGCAGGATAGGATGGAGGGAAATACAGTTAGTCTTATACCACACAACTATTATCAAAGTCATTTGCAAAACTACACAGATAGGGACTATATTGAATTGTCTGCCTTCCCAAAGGGAATGGGTGGGGAGGGAAGGATGGGGAGAAGTTGAAATTCAAAGTTTTAGGAACAACTGTCAAGTATTGTTCTTGCTACTAGGAAAGAAGACATACAGTTAATGAGGAATAGAAAGTCATCTGGCCCTACAGGACAAAAGAGAAGATGGGGACAAGAGAAGGGAGGGATGATAGAAGGGAGGGCAGATTGGTGATAGGGAAAATTAGAATGCTCGGTGTATTGGGATGGGGGAAGGGACAAATGGGGAGAAAATTTGGAACCCAAAATTTTGTGAAAATGAATGTAAAAAGTTAAATAAATAAATTTATATTAAATGTCAAACTGACTGATCTATGGAGGGTAGACCTAATTGAGGATTGTAGCAGGGTGGGAGATGCTTGAGAAACTATAAATTTTTTTCCCCATAGCTACAAGGAATGACTTAGGAAGAGCCACTTAAAAAGGAATGTCAAAAGACACTGAGGCAACAGGATGGAATCTATTTGACACTGAAAATTTTTGCTTTGTCTTAGATTTCTCTCATGTAAGATGAAGTAATAGTGTTACATGCTCTCAAAGACACCTTCCATTTCCATTTTAGATTTGATTTTTCAGTATTACAATACTTCTTTCTTCTAGCCACCTGCCTGCAAATGAGGCTAAATAAATCAGTAACTTGTGGTTTTGTTGGTGTGGAAACTCCCTCCACTGACAGAGATTGCTGCATATTTGCAGCTTAGAGTTATCAAGAATTGTCTAAGATAAATGAGGCAACATTAAAGTGATACGTTCTGGGTCCCCAGAAGAGGCAATCCCATCCACTGAGAGAGAGTGTCGTGAAAGGAGCGTGAAGGGAAGAAAGAAATGAGGGAGAGCATACTCACAGGAAAAGAATGATGGACAGTCTTCCAGACGAGCGATTTAAAAATCATCAAAGAACACAAAGGACCAAGAGTAGGTCTTAAAGGAGGCATTTTAGGTGATGAAAGAGGGCGATGATTTTAACATTTTAAGTTGGCTGAAAGAAAAGAGATGCTCATACAGCCAGGAAATAAAGCATTTGAAATTAAAGACAGTTTTGAGAAATGTTGGGTCTGGAGCAATAGAGCATGAGTGACCTCCTGGACTTCCACATGGAAGTAGAGAGCCAAAGTTTGGAGATGGAGGGGCTCCTGCACTTTGATTTTTTTCTATCCTTTAGTCCAGTCACGGACCCCTGACTAGCCAGACATTAGGATAATATAAAGGTCTTTCAGCACATAAAACTTCTTGCAGAAACTTTGGATATCCTTGCCTCCAGAACCTTCTGTGACTGCCCAAATTTCATTCAGGACACTTTCCTCTGCTTTGGAATGGAAGTAGTATTGGAGTTGGTGACCTCTAAGATACAAAGACTCCAGGAAAACCTAGGTTCATATCCTGCATTGAATACTTACCAACATTATTACTTGTCTCACTCATCAACCAAAAGATATTTGTCAAATATCTAGCCTATCCCAAGAACTGTGGGATCTATAGACAAAAACTGAACTGTCCCCTCAAGTAACTTAATTTTTCTGACCCTCAGTTTACTCATCTGAAAAATGGTAGATAGTAATACCTTTAGTACCTTCCTACAGAGAGGGCTGTGAGATTCAAATCACATAAGAAAAGCAAACAACTTTGAGAACTTCAAAGTGCCATATAATTTCAATGAGAATTATTATTATACTATATTAGTAGCAGCAGCAGCAGCAGCAGCAGTAGTAGTAGTAGTAATAGTAGTAGTAGTAGTAGTAGAAGTAATAGTAGTAGTACTAGTACTAGTACTACTGCTACCACTTTGGTCTGGCTTTCAGTAGTGAAACCATGAAATGATTGGGACAAAAGAGGAAATGAAGTAGATGTGCATGATAATAATATTAATAGTCAATTTTTATATAGAACTTACCGTATGTCAGGCACTTTGCTAAAAGCTTCACAATTATCGCCTTATTTGATGCTTACAACAACCCTACAAGGCAGGTGCTATAATTATCCTCATTTTAGAGTTGAGGAAACTGAGGCAGATAGAGGTTAAGTGACTTCCCCAGAATCATTCAGCTAGTAAGTGCCTAAGACTGGGTTTTAACTCAGATCTTCCTGACTCCAGGCCCAGAGTTTTATCTACTGAACCACCTAGCTGCCAATTAAGGGAAGATGAAACAAATTATAATATATTAATATAATGGAATACTCTGATTCTGTAGGAAATGAGGAGATAGTTTCAGGGAGACATGGAAAGAACTCTATGAACTGATGCAGATTGAGGTTAGCAGAGTCAGAAGAAAAATACATATTGAATGAACTATTATCAATATTATAGAAAGGAGCAATTTGAAATTCAATAAAATAAACAATGAAATGTGCAAAACCAGAAAACAATATGTATAATAACAAGAATATTCTACAAACAAATTTCAAAGCTGTAAGAACTATAATTAATAACCATTCATAATTCTAGAAGGCTATCTATGACAATTTTAGAAAGCTATCCATGAAAAAAGAGGTAATTAACTTAGGGTGCAGAATGATGGAATATGTTTTGTTTGACTATGGATATTTATTATAAGAAATTTGCTTTTCTTTTTTTTCCCCAAAGGTGTAGGGGTGAAGGGAAAACAAAATAGATCTATGTTAATTTATTTTTAATAGAGAAGTGGAGTGGGGTGTTGTTAGTATGAAATGTTGCATACCATTTCAAGTAAACACATTGTGTTACTAGTTTTGCCAATTTTACTTTGTTAGGAATCAGTTCTCCTGTAAAATTTTTAATGTGAAAAGAAACACACCGATAAACACTTTTTTCAGAAGAAATATTTGAAAGTAGAAGAAAACTGGAAAGCTGAGAAGAAAGATGAGTCTTCTCTCAGTTCATGTTGAATTATAGCAAGAGAAAGAGATGAAATGTCAGAGTGACTGGAGAAAGTTATTGACTAGCTTAAGGACAGACCAGTATAGGTTGGTCTCTGGCAAAAATCTATGTGGTAAGGTGAAGGAAAAAATGCATTTGGTATTATAAAATCTGAAATCTTCTTAAACTCTTTAAGTTATGGAGACATTGGGGGAAGGTTTGTATTTAAGTATTTTTCTTGTCTTTGTTTCTTTTTAGGGACACAAATTCTGGACCTGGGAGTTTTCTTTGTGATCTAATGGGTCAATATATGTTTTGGTAATACTAGAAAACATGTTTTATTTATTCTCCCAATCAACTCAAAAGGTCCCTCAGGATTCATTGAAGTCTACTGGTTAAATATGTTTTCATTCATATACTTCTTAAAAAGGTCTATCATTCACCCAAAAGACAGTAATGGCTTCAACTGAGCCAATCTAGTCAATCATGTCAATACGTATTTAGGACATGTCCTTATTATAGAAAAATTCCTCTGAGAACACACCGTGCCAGGATCCACTGTAGTATACTTTAAACTTGCTGGTATCCAAATTGATTGACATTTATTTGGGTTTTCTAAACAAGAAAAACAACCTTTTGATAACTCCTTTGCCTAGGAATCTCTATGGAAGAAACAGTTCAGTCCACCCTGTGTCTCCCCAGACCTCCTCACCTTGGCCAATCCTCCTACAAACAGGTAATGTTGGCCACAAAGGAGACAGGATGAAAGAACATGACTATATCAATGAAGTTTCATTCCCACTACTGGGAAAATAACTCCTAATTCATGTCCTACTAAAAGTAGGTCAGTAAACTGATTCCAAGTATAGAGTCCTTATATTAGCAGGGGAACAATTCTCACACTAATCTTTGCCTATTGTAGAGAAGGGGAGAGGGTCATTTCCCCCCCGAAGGGAGAATTAGCTTAAATGTATGTCACTATATATATATATATATATATATATATATATATATATGTATACACACACATATATATTTTAATCTACCTGAATTGAGAAACTCTACTCAAGTTTTTCTGACCATATCATTCCCTCCATCTCCATCACCTTCAGGATCAAATATAAAATCTGTGTTTGGCATTCAAAGCCCTTCATGACTCCCCTTTCCCCACTTTTCCGTTCTTTGTATACTGTCTACTTCTGCCACAAACTTTGCATTATGTTGCAATGAACTCCTAGCTATTCCTCCAACAAGAAACTTCTTCTCCTAGTTCAGGGCATTTTCACTGTCTGTTCCTTACTCCTGGAATATTTTCCTGCACCAACTTTGCCTCCTGTCTTCCCTGGCCTCCTTCAAGTTCCAGATAGCATCCTTTCTCCTGAAAGTCTTTCCTGACCCTACGCCACTAATTCTAATGCCTTTCCTCTGTTAACTATTTCCAGTTTATTCTGCATACAGCTGCCTTGTGCATTGTTGTTTCCAAGTTGTATACTCCATTACATTGTGAGCTCTTCTAGAGTTGGGACTGCCTTTTTGCCTTTCTTTGCATCCCTCCTCCCCCCAGCTCTATAGTTTACTGACAAGACTGTTTCTTCATAATGTAAAGGTGCCACCAAGTTCTCAAATGCTATAACAATGGAATGTCACATTTGACAGTTTCTTCCAGCAAGGAAAGGCATCAAATATAGGCCTAGAGACAGATGGCTCATAGGCAAGTGTCAATGGAGTAGAAACATAGCTAGGTTTGAGAAGGATGATTACCAGAAGGTTAGTCATGAAACTAAAGTATAGATGGAACAATATGTGATCTACATCAGTGATGGGACCCTCACACCAAATAAATTACAGGTCATTTGAAATATTGAATTAAGAAATAGGATAGCATTATGGTAAGTTGATTGAATTCTATCTATGCAAGATCTACAGTGGCCACTTTAAAATGGAAATTATCCAACCAGAGTTCTATTGGACCTTATATCATAAGGCAGATCATATCAGTGCGGACAATTAGAAGTTCTTAAAGACAATTAAACAAATGTGGTATGAAATAAATGTAAATTATAGAGCAGTCCATGATGATAAGTGCCTGGACTGAGGTATGAGTTAGGGGGCCTCCAAGTAGAGGGTTCTTAAAACCTATACCTACCTTTCTATTCTGGAATCAGGCTGAAGAAACAGGAGTTTGGGGGGTGAATTCTCAGAAAAGATACCATTTAACAAGACAACATGTTAACTATATTTGGGTATAGTAGGGACACAAAAGTGGGATCAGAATTATTATAACCACCCTTAGCAAACCATTGCCCCTTGTTGTTTGGTAACTTTTGAACCTTCAGGGTATCCACGATATGCCAACAGGAACCCCATACTTCATCCCCAAGGCTTTCTAAGTGAAGTTGGCAACTAAAATGTTTTTTCCTCCATGGACTCAATTTGGAGCCTTATTATAGGCCCTTGAAAGCTAATGAACTGGGAGAAAAAAAATGCCGAAAATGAAAGACTTGAAATAATCAGGATGAGGGAGGTATTGTATAATGCTAAGAACAATCGGCTATAAAGTGGGTTGTAATGGGAATACTTCAAAAGGAGAAATACCGAAAACTTCCAAAGCAAAGGTGGTTAGAGGTCATTTGTATTGATTGTCCTATCTCACTGATGCAGAATAAAGGGGAGGGAAATATTCATCAGCTTTAATTTTATGACCAGGCTATTAAAAGTCACATCATTTTTGTATCTTCTCTCCCCGCCCTCCCCAGTATACAGGTTTCAAAAACTGGATCAAGGAGACTAGAGCAAGTGTGAGTCTCTTGTGGGGGGGAGGTATAGGTGTTTAATATTTTTTTCATTCTCTGCATTTTTCTTTTGTTCCAGACAATTCCAGACTCAACTCCCACTTTTTTTCCCCCTCTGTGCAAAAACTAAGGCTTTCTGCACTCAGTTGCTATGGAAACAGAGGAGAGAAACAGTTTATGTATTTCAAAAGCTGTCAGCCTATATGCTGTGGATTTTGATAACTAAACCTACACACAAACCATCTTTCCTCCTCTCCCCCCCAACCCCCAGCAGCATGACATTTATTTTATACGCATATGCGTTGGTAGGGAAAATTAAGTATCTATTTGCCTAGCTTTCCTGCAATCAGTTTTCTATTTCATTTGGTGTCCAGGGGATAGGGATGGGGGTTGGTGACGTGGTTAGAGAAATATAAAATTGTTCTTAATAAACGTTTACTAAATCAGAAAGAAGACAGAGTTAGCAGGCATTAAGGCTCAGTTTATTGGCCAAACAAAAGATTGAAGCTCTATTAATTTTAAAATAGACCTGGATGTTGCCTGGCTTGTATTTCATATACATATAATGTCGGCTTTGCCCAAGCCAGGTCCCCTAATAAAAGAGCTATTGTGAAATTACAAAATGCATTGTGTTCTCCCCCAAAGGACCCAATTCAATAGCTTATTGATTTTTTCCTGGCTTTCTCAGCCTTGTAATAGTGGGCTTCTTGGTTACTGGACCTGGAAGTTTGTTTGTTTGTAATTGACTCAGACTCTCTCCCTTCCACCTAGAGCCTCCATCCTCGACCCCCAACTCCCAGAACAAATGGTCTCCATGAATTCCTACCCTGTTGCTTTCCATACTCAGTTACTTTTCAGCACTTCCTAATATTTCCAAGACAAGGGCTACAGGCACAAGGTCATTTTATCAGACTTAGATGATGCAGTTAAGTGGACCAAAAAAAAAATACATAAGATCTCTGACCTTCAAATCTGGAGTATGATGTAGTAGTTAAAGGGTCTGTCAGGCTTTCCATTATAATGCCCCTTTTACTGGTCTTTATAACTCTGTCTTAACAGCTCATTTAAGTCTGAAAATGAGGTCTTAGCCTGAGTGATATTTTCTTTATAAAGTTTTACCTAGCCATTATTTATCTATGTGTGCTATATTTTTAAAAGAAAAGAATGAGGGAGAGAAAAAGAAAAAAATAATAAAAATAGTGGCTTTTTCTCTTTTTTTCTACTAAAATATATTCCATTAATGTTGAAAAAAAGAGCATGCAAAATCCATTGTCTATAATGTGAATACTAGAGGTTATCACATTCTCCTTTGTCTTAATATCTATATACCCTATACATAATAATAATTGCAGGAAGATTATGGCAATCCATTATAAATCATTTTGTTTGTATTAATAAGAAGTAAGATCCACTCTTTCCCCCACTCTTTCCTCACCAAGGAACTCAAAGAATTTAACAGACCTTATCATATGTATACTCACTCTTCTCTTGAGTTAAGACAATTGAGGCTCAAAAAGTACCAAGTGATTTGCTTAAGGACATATAGTAAGTTATCAGTAGTACTATGACCAAAGCACTTACTTTCTTTATACTAAATAATTTGTCACCAAGGAAACAAAACGTATACTTTACCAGTATTTGGGAAGGGAATAGCTAGCATAACATGCCTGATCCCTAAATATAGGAAATCACAGCTATCTAATGGCTAATGCATGTGACAGTGGGCTCTAGTTTCTCTCCCCATCTGGGGAAGGTTTCAAAGATGCATCACTCACAGACAGGAAAAAAAAGCTTCTTTTTGAACTTCTATGGAGCTTTAACTGTCCTGCTCATATGGCAGTTCTCATATCTCACTTGGTGTTCTAATTATTTGTGTATATATCTTATGCGAGTTTGTAAACTCTACAAGACTGAAAATTCCCCAGGGCCAAAGAGCAAGTTTTATTTATCTTTGTATTTCCCTCAATGTTTAGCACACTTCTTTGAATATATAGGCACCCAATTAGTTCTTGTTGTTAAATAAATGGATGTCATACTTCCACTTTCTCCACTGCAGTTGATCTCATGCTTATGAACAATGAGTCACTCAATGCCACCTATAGAAGTCATATTTCTAGCCTCATGTCAGCTATACCTACTGTATTGTTTTTATATCATTGTCTAAAATTGTAATTGATTCCTTCCCCAAAGTTGTATAGAAGATCTAGTTAATTCACCCTGGGAATTTCTCATAAAATATAGGCAAGTTCTCAAGGTCTTCCTTGTTTTTGTGTATGTCTCAAGTTTTGCCTCCTCTTACATTATATACAACAGTGTATCATCACCACCATATGGTTACTATTAATTATCAATAATAACTGTTGCTGTTTCCCACCCAGCCTGATGTCTTTCTTTTCTTGATCTCATTAATGGGGCCATGACCTGACTACTTCTTAAACAGCCCTGTTCAATGAATGGGTGTTGCCTCACCCTAAGTGAGTGCCTGCAAAGACCTTGGCCTGAAGAACTCAAGGTCTCTCAGTGCATCTTGGGTCATCTGCAGTCATCCTGAGGAATATCAGTTCTCTGGATTCAGATGACTCTGGAGAAGTGAGGCTGGTGACCTGCAGAGCCCTCCCTCACTCAAAACAAAGTCAAGTGCAAGTCATGCCATCATTTTTCTGATGGCATGGTCTTCTTCGGCAACAAAGGACAAACACAAATCATCATATAGATATATATGTGTGTATATGGAGGAAAGGTATCTTTAAGCAAAAGGTACATGATCCAGCATTTTATATATCAGCCTTTATAACTAGGATGTTGCTGAAACTATTACCTGTATCACAGATTGACTGAGCTATAGCAAAATGGTAATGCAGTCATAGAGTTATAGATTAAGAGCCAAAAATGGATTTCTGCTTATTTTTGTAGGCCCCTCTCTCCAAGTCAAGTGGTGTCAACAAGTATCTACTATGTGTCAGGCATAGTACTATGCATGGCAGATAGAAAGAAAGGGAAAAAAATGAAGAAACAAACTTTACCTGCCTTCAAGAAGCTCACAGTCTAATGAGGGAGAAACAATATGGAAGTAACTATGTGCAAACAAGATACACACAAGATGAGTTGGAGATAATCTCAGACATAACTAGTCATTCACCAGGCCCTCCTTCCAAACTGGGCAAAGGTAAACTTAGCAACACAAAGCAACAAATACATATCTCAGAGGGTAAGTCCCATAATCAGGAAAATTCCTCAACTTCTTTCTACAGTAGTTAGTTCAAGATTACCACGCTCTTTTCTTTAGCTTTTTGGGCAGTTTAGGGGAGGAATGCAAATAAAAATTAATTCAAACTACATTTTAGGGAGTACAATCAGTCTGTGTTTCTTTCAATATGGGTTTGACTTCTGACACTTGTATTTGAGAGTTGTGGGGCCTTCTAAAAGACCTCTCTGAGCTTCAGGTGATTCATCTATAAAATGAGGATCATTACACTGGCACTCTCTCCCTCTCAGTGTTATTATGATGCCCCAATGAGATAATGTATGGAAAATACTTGGTAATCACAAAAATACTACACCAATATAATCTATTATCATTTGTTTATATAGCTTGAGCTCAGTTTCCCTCAATGACCAACAACTGTTCCCTGATTTTCAAAGCCCAATGGATCATGGTTAAAATGCTTAAAATGAAGACCTCATCACTGTAATTGCAAATAACCAAAAAAAAAAAAAATTAAGCCTTGTTATTAGGTGAGATACATATAAATAGAATGCCTTCAACAATTCTATGGCATATGTCAATTTTGAGGACACACACACACACATTTTATAAAGCAAGTAGCCCCCTTGATAACCAATTCTTTGCAGTATGAGTCAGTTTTCAGTGATTTTAGAAAATCACTTGTCTTTTAACTGGACCCTCATTCAGGTCTTTATTTTTCATACATTCATTCTAAAAAGACAGGTGTGGACTCTTTACCTACCACTGAGATCAGATGACAGTATTACTTAGCTGGGTAACATTAATAGTTCAGATATCCCCCGCTCCCTACCTCCTTTCTACTCTCCACTCCCCCCCCCCAAAAAAAAATAAGAGGAGAACAGATTCAAAGCCTTGGTCAATTTCCCAAGAAAGCAAAGCTGGGCATTTTAAATACCCTAAACCCCTTAGGTCAACCATGAAAAGCAAAGCAAGGTCTGTAGATAAACCTCTAATAAAAATGAAGGAGATTATTCATGGTGCACAAAAGGAGAATCAACATTTACTGGCATGTAGCAGTGAATTGTACAACCCAAAAGCTACGGCACTAACCTTGAAGCTCTCTCATGGGTGCTTTCAAACCTCAGTGAGGACAGTGATAAGGAAACTGCAGTGGAAATGGGAGGAACTGAGTGGCTCAGGTGAGTCGGTCAGAACCAGCAAATCATGCTTCAAATGGTCGGGTGCATTTGGAAAGGAACAAGGGAACAAAGGAGGAAAAGAGAGAGGTCTGTCTCTCTCAACTAAGTCTATCATGAAGGCTCTCCTTATCATTCCATTCCAGTTCCTGTGATTATGAGGAGGGAGGGAAAGCATCCACTAATCAGGGCAGTGTGTTGTGTTATTCACAAGCTCATAACTGGCAGTAAAACAGAAAGGCCCATGTCTACTGTGGTGAATAATTTCCACACTGAGGCCCTGAGCAGAGGAGTCATGTCATTTGTAACATCTGCCTCAGAACGTGAGCGCCAAAGTAAGCTAGTTAGAAACCTGCCCTGTTTCCCTAGCCCCACTTGGTGCAAAGGCCAAAGGAGCCGAAGGTTTGTATACATACGTACAAGCATGTAAATACATAAACGTGCATGTATATATATGCATACAGGGGTGTGCACATGATATAACAATATACACAAATACCTATGAATATAAACATTCAAATACATTTTTATATTTACATATATTAGTCACAGTCAAGGAGCTAGGGGTGCTCAAGAAAAGTCAGGGCCGAGGAGAATATGTGGGTGATTAGGAACCACACATACATATATATCTAATAAAAAGTGATATTATAGCTATATACCTGGAATTCTTTTCACACTCTGGAGAGAATTTTAGGGATTCTTCAGATTTCTTCCCCATATTTCCAGTGATGGTGAAAGTAGAAGCATACCTCTGCATAGCCTTGGTTCCCTGGTGGGCAAAAAAATAGGCCTCCTCACTGACGTTGACTCCTAGGAATTCTCCATCTTAGTATTTTAATCGAAGACACTCCCTTTTCTCTGATGCATCTCTGGGACACTGTATGATTCCTGACCCCACTGAAAGCATTGCTGGTCATCTGGGTCCAAATAAGCCGATGAATTATTTGGTCATCCTTTTCCTTTGCTTTCTCTCTCACACCTTTGGTCTGGGGAAGTCCCTTTGTGGTTTTGTACTTTTCACATGTTGAGTGACCAATTTATAGATTTTGTTGTTTTTTTTTTTAAGATCATTAGAATTCAAATGTACCATTCAAGGTCTGGTCAGTGTAAAGTTTGAATGGAGCATTTCCCCACACCCTTCAGATGACGCTGATCCAACAGATGGACTTCATAAAGAGTACCTTTGCCAACAGTCACCTTTACTCTTCTTCCTGAGGAGAGAAAATCTAGCACAATGTTATGAAGGAGGTTTTCCACCTGTCATGAAAAACAAGAGTCTGGTGGCCCATCTCCTCGTCAAAGTAAGTTGAAGTTTGACTCAGTGATAATAAAGCTCTTCTCCAGTGCAAACAAAAGTAGACTGATTGAGGGGGAGGAGAATTTGGAAGCTGCACAAAGGAAACCTTCCTCCTCCTCTCCCTCTTCCCCAACTAATCAGATCCTAGAGTTATTCCAATGGTAAATACAGAGACTAAGACTATGAGAGGCTTAAAAGGGATTTTTTAAGTTAACAGGTAATCTATAGTTTCTCTCTTCCATTAAATATATCGTCATCCTCATTATCAATGGTATTTATGAAATGTCAGCTATGTTCATAGAATTGTATTAGGTGCCATTTCTGAGAAGATGGAAAAGAAAGAGGGTAATTGTAGAATATATAGTTTCTTCCCTCGAGAAACCTCCATCTAAAGTGGGAGAGAATATCCATGACAATAATGGCATCACACAGTTTACCATCTTTCTCTCCTACTATACTCTCCATTTTAGAAAGGTAATTTTAGTACAACAACTAAATGCTACATTGTTGGTATCATTTTGTTCTGTCCCATATTTGCTAAGTAGAAATATACTGAAACACACACACACACACACACACACAGATTATACCCAATGGTGTCCTTGAAACAATTTTGAGCATTTGCATTGGCCTTTCTATTTCCAAAGAATTTAGTACTTATTGTGAATAACGTCTACTTCGCAGCTTCCCTATGAGGTTTGTCAGTATCTCTCTTTCCACTCTACAGATGGGAGAGACAGTCACTAAGAGGTTAAGTAACTGGCTTTGAGCAGGGGCTAGACTGTGAAACTGAATGATAGACAGAAACTTCCATAGCTAACCAATCAAGGCAAGTTGATTCTCTTACCCTATCTTCCTATGAATGCCAGGCAGTGCCAACCATTTCAACAGCCAGTGATAGACAAGTCATTATAAACAGCTATGTGGGGAAAAGGAAATAAAAGCCAGATTCTCATCCTATGTAACTCTAGGGGAACTTTAAATCGCCAGCTGTCAATCTGGAGCCATTCCTAAATGCTGCAGCACCGCTCTGTACCGTCCATACCACAAATGTGAAAGCACATTCCCCTTAGGGGAACAAGTGTAACTGAATAGAGGTGGGTCAAATTAAGCAAAACAAAGTTCAGACCTCTGGAAATCATCTTTAACTTTTCCAAATAAGAGGTTTTGTTGCCAATGGTATATAAGTTTCAGGAGGTCAGATAATATCATATGTATCTATTTCTTGTTTTTCCTTTATATCTCTAGCACCAAGATCACAGAAACATATACTTAGAACTAGAAGGACCCTTTGAGGCCATCTCTTCATTTTATAGTTAACTAAACGGAGGCAAACTGAGGTTAAGACACTTGGTCAGGGTTCCATCATTACCAAGTGTCAGAAGCAGGATTTAAACTCAGTTCTTCCTAACTCAGAGTCTGGAATGTCAGGTTTCCTCTTGGATCACAATAAATGTTTTTGGACTGGATTGGTCAGCAGAAGAAGTATCACTCATTCATCTGGCAGACATTTAATTTTATTCAATAAAATTTACTTAAAACACTTGACAAATATAAAACATAAACACTTCGATACTTTGAAGAGCTGTGACTTCATGGATATGGATTTTTCCTTCTACTAAGGTAGAATACAAATCCCCAAGGCTTCACTTTGGTACATGGTTTTTGAGAGCTATTGAAGCCAGGACATTTTTTCACGCTGTGGTTAACACTTTGATGAGTCTCTGACAACTGAATCCAATCCTAGGCCCGAGGATCCTTGGATCATTTTCACTTGGTAAAACCTACCGGATCCCTCCTCACCTTTGATTTTTAGAATCTTTAGCTGCTTTCAAGTGTTAATTTCGTTGCCAACAACTTACATGAGGTCTTTTGTGATAGCCCCAGAAGTTAATACTGCCTTCTCTTTAAAATGATGTTGTATTTGTTTTGTATATCTGATTTTATTTATCTATGTACAGGTATCACCATCCTCCTCTCAATAAAAAAAACAAGCTTCTTGAGGGGAGGTACTGTCACATTTTTGTCTCTATATTCTCAGGGCTTAATGGCTAGCCAATCAAACAAATAAGGATTTGCTAAGCACTTACCATGTGGAAGGCACTTTGAATTACACATAATAAGCCCTTAATAAATGCTTATTAGATCCAATTTTATGATTTTTTTGGTGGGTATTGTTGTCATTGTTTGTCCTTTGTTTTTGAAGAGGACCGATGATGTCTTTGGGTGATATCTTGACTTATGAGTAAATTGGACTTAAGTGAGACAGATTTGCACAGCTGTCAACCTCACTATGTCTTCCAGAGTCATCAAACTCTTGCACAGGACCAAAGTCAGGATGACCGGTGATGATGACTTTTATCGCTATGCAGATGACTCATAGATCCTGATGTCCTGTCCAAGTATCTCTCCTGACTTCTAGTCACACATCACCAACTGTTTATCAAACTCAACATGACTAGACCCATCCCTCTCTCAAAAATGTCTGTTTCTATACAGAGCACCATCATTTTTCCAGGCTCCCAGGTTCTCTCCCTCACATGTGTAATAATTTGCTAAATATTTCAATGAATTAAAAAATAATTAATAAGCATTTATTTTCTTTCCCTCTGTAACAGAAAGGATCCCTGCATACACAGGAGGGCCTGCTGTATAGGGTCATGGATCCGTTTTTCTAAAAGGAAAACAACTTTTGAGGGGGTCAACAATCTAGCACATATATCATTCATTTAGTTATGGAGAAAAAGTCAGCACCCTGAACTTTAGAGAAAATACTAATAAAAACCAACTGACAGGGCTTCCAACTGTCTGACCATAAGCAATACATACATCACAGATCAACAGACAGATTCAGCTGTCTGACCACATACATAGTTATCAGAGAGAATAGTGCCAATATGTGGGTTTTCAAAGCAGGAGTGCTCCTTAGCAACTTCCCAGAGTCTCATCTGGCGCACAAACCTTCTTCTAAAAACTAAGCCCCAAAGTAAAAACCTCAGGTCAGAAAATATATATATATATATATATATATATATATATATATATATATATATATATATACAAACTTTTCAGAGCCAGAGGGCATCACAAACTTTGAGAACCAGTGCCTCATTACAAATTAACAAAAAGTGAAGGCCTTCCAAAAAAAAAAAAAACACAACTCGTGTAATCAAGCTTCTCTTAATGGATTGGCCCATTAATGGGTGGAAAAGATAATTAACTCTCATTAACATTACACTCTCCTATCTTCCTCATATTAGAGAAACAGAAAAACCAAAACTATATAATGAATATAAAGTGAAACAAAATAAATTTCTGCACTGGCCATGTTCTAAAAGATATGTCCCTTCTTGTATATTTAGTCCATTATCTCTTTGTCAGAAAGTTTGTTCTGTTTTTTATTACTTGTCCTTTGGAATCATGGGTAATCTCTGTATTGATCAGAATGCAGGACTTTGAATAAGTCATGTTACTTTTCCTCACCTCAGTTCTCCCATCTCTTAAATAAATCCTTGTACAAGAAACTAGAAGTAAAGTCCTTTCCTACTCTGAATTTCTTGAATTACTTGAAATATCTAGCCCTGTTAGAAATCAGAAATGAACTATAAAAAATAAATTCACATGCAACTTTCTAACAGTGTTCTACTATGCAAACTGATGTAAGTACCAATTTCCATCTTTTTAAAAACAATTTGATGGTAATCTTTCTGGAAGAAGAAAGCATGGGGTATAGATCATCTCAAAGTCACTCCTAGCTCCAAAATAATTTCTCCCTGATTATATACCTGAAAGAAGATTTTAATAGGAAGTATGTCTGAGCAGCCAGAATCATAATGTAACCTTTTGGAATTAAACTCCAAATTCAGAGGTGTGCTGAAGCCAACTCTAACCAGTTTACTATATAGATTATTTAATTTTCCATTTAAGGCTGTTGTTGTTTTTCCTACTGTCTCAAAGAGTACCATGATATCAGGGAGGTAATGCCATGACATGCAAGTGAACTGTATTTAAGTGAGAGAGGGCTGTGCAAAGCCACTAGCCTCACTTTCTCTTCTGGAGCCATCTGGATTCACTGACAAGATATAGAGCAGGATAACTGGAGATGGCGCAGGATTCGATGGGAAACCTTGGCCTTTTTAAGCTTAGATCTTTAACAGATTTCAGTCAAACTGAGGCAATGCCCATTCAGTGATTACGGCGAGGTAAGAAAGAAGTAAGACACAGAATTACCTAGTCAGTAAAAACAAAGAAGCAAAATAAATCTGGGAGGTAAAAACCCTAAAGGTTTCTAGATAAAACAGAAACAGTTGTTACTTATATTCACTCTGAGCCAATCAAGGCGCAAACAATGACCAAAAGGCTCTTGACTTTCCTCTTATGTATGAATCCTCTGCCCAAAAAAACACAATTTTGGACATGGAAATTTAGTTTGTTTATGGGCTAGATTACTAAGGACCATTCCTTAAACTCATATTACCCAAACCAAGCCCCACTTGGTCATTGTTTGGTCCCTGATTGCTCAGAGTAAATGTAAATAGTAATTATTTCTGTTTTGACCAGAAACTCTGAGTGTCTTCCACGACCAGGTTAATTTTTTTTAACTTTTACTTTTATTGACTAGGTCATAGAGGCCATTCTCTGTTCTTTTCTTACCTAGTCTTTAATCATTGAATGGGTGTTGCTTCGGTCAAACTGAGATCTCTTATAGACCTTAGCTTAAAAAGACTAAGGTTTCCCATGGAATTCAGGGCCATGTGCAGTCATCCTGATCTATATCTTGCCACTGGATCCAGATGGCTCCAGAGGAGAAAGTGAGGCCAGTAGCTTTGTACAACCCTCCCTCTCTTAAATACAATTCATCTGTGAGTCATGACATTACCTTTCTGATGTCAGGATTCTCTATGAGAACAAAGAATCACCACCAAAAAAAATAAACCTATATACCTGGGAAATTGGCCATCTCTACAAATCAATGCTTAATATATTGTCTTATTACTGTCCTTACTTAACAAAGTGTTAATTATGCATATTAAATTTAAAAGTCTATGTGTATATTCTTCTATTCCCTCCCACCCACCAGATTCTGGTAATTAAATATTTACCAGCCCAACCATGTATTCCTCCATAAGCATTTCTCAAATTATCAATTGTGTATTTGTGAGTCTGTTCCTGTGTTGTATCTTTCAGGTAAAAGTTTGAACTCCTGAAGGGCAAAAATTGGGTTTTTGGTTTTGTCTTTTTACTTCTGGGTCCTAGAATAGAGCCTTATATCTATTAAGTGTTTAACTCATTCCTGTTGGGTTGCATTGAATTTTAAGTAACATTTCTAGAAATAATTTCATATATTATTATAAACATTTGTTATTGTATGAAAAGTTAAAAAAAAAAGGAGCCAACATTGCCATAGTACTTTATAATTGCAAAGTGTTCTGCACATGTGGATTGATTTTAGTCTCACAATTATTTGTGAAGCAGAAATTATTATTATGCTGATATTTTTTCAGATGAGGCAACTGAGGGTTAGAGGGATTGTGATTTGTTGGTAGAACCCGGACTAGACCCGCAAACATGCTGCCTCTCAGTACAACATTTACAGGATATGTATGAATACCATATTTTGCTATTTAGGAATCTCTGAATTGGACTGTAACCTTCTAAAGGCAGAACAGAATTTTCTATTGGTCTTTGCGGATCATTGAAACCCTCTAAGACCAATTTCCTCATTTTAGAGATGAGAAAAGTATAACGCAGCAGGTAAATTACCTACCCAAGGTCACACAGATAGCAAGCTTATGAGCTGGGTTTTGAACATATGTCATCTGTCTCCTGAACCATACTGCTTCACCACAGAAAGATGAATTCTGAAGCAAGTAGTTAGTACATTAAGTATCTCCCACTTTAGATCAGAAAGATATTTTGAATGAAGTGAAGAAGCACTGAATTGTCCATTGTCCATCTCTACTAAGAAAAGAGAAATAGGAACAGATAGGGAATGAAAGCAAAGGCAGAAGCTCAGCAGGGTCTTCAAACGCAGGTGGCCAAACAAATCAGTTGACTTAGAAAACTTAAAAGGCAAAGCAAAAAACAAGTCTGTTTTCAGTGGGTAAGTCATTCTATAGGTTTCCTTCCTACAAATGGTATTGTCACAGAGTCTGCTGAAGTTATTTTATCCATGCTTAAAAAAACCCAAAACATTGCAAGACTTCTTTTCAGAAGACAGACCCCTAAGGAATGCAACACAAATTATGGTTTCTTTTCATCACCACTGCTACCAGCTCTACTGCCCCCCAGCACTAATTACTATAGCTCACAGACCCCATGTTCTATCTCCTTTTTAAGGTTTAAAAAATACTCAGAGATAAATAGTGGAAATCCAAAACTGATTTGGACTTGTCGCTCTCATTTTGAAATACATTATGTAAGAGGGAGAATCCTTATCTGAAACTACAGGTTTGAAATCTCTCTCTCTCTCTCTGTCTCTTGTCTCTGTCTCTGTCTCTCTCTGTCTCTGTCTCTCCCTTTCCTTCTCACTTTTGTTCTCGCTCTCTTTTTGGTTACTCTATGATTCCATGTCCATTTTTTAAGAACTTTTTTCTGAAATTCATTTACAAGGATTGTGTCCCTAGGAGAAGTCAGAAGGAAGCTCTCTGGGAGAAAAATAGAATCTTTCTCCACATGAGGGGAATTAACTCTTTCAAGGAATCAAGATGCTAATTAGCATCCCAAAGGCAAAATGTCTCCAATGCTAAGCAAAGAAGTAAAACTTCTTTGGGGAACCATGATCATTCTTCCTTGACAAAGGAAAATCCTGTACTTGAAAAGTACTTTATATCTATTCAGAAAGAAAATATAAGACTGGAATCATAAAATTCCTACAGCTTACTATTTTCAAAATAGTTTATGTCATTAACAGAACTCAACATGCTCCTCCTATGAAAAAGGCAATACATAAAGGCACTGAGATGGTATTGCGGAAAAATGCTGGAGCTTGAGTCAAGAAAACCTTTGTTCAAATCTTGCCACAGACATTTAATAGTTGTAAAATCCTGGATAAGTCACTTTGCCTCTATCAACCTTAGTTTCCTCATCTGTAAAATGAATACTATAACAGCCTCTATCTTACACCGTTTATTATTGCATCATTATATTTAAAATTTTGCAAATATTTAAATACTAGGCAATCATTACTACAAAAAATAGACCATCAAGTATTAATATAAGATAGTGAGAGTCAACAGGAACTATATATATATATATATATATATATATATATATATATATATATATATATATATATATATATAATACAACCCTCCACCCCATCACCATTTTATAGGTGCACAAATTAAACCACAAAAGAAGTAACATGGTATACGTCAAAAAAAATTGGATTTGGAGTCAAAGAAGCTCCTAGAATCTTACTCTTGCTATTAACCTTAGGTAAGTCTCTTAACTTCTCTTGATCTCACTTTCCTCATTTTGCTTTTGTTTGTTTTAAATGAAGGCTTAGATAAAGTGAGCTTCAAAAATCTAAATTCTGTGTTGCTGTTACTTGTTCAAGGTCATGTCAAGAGCTGCAGATGTAGGACTAGTACCCCCGGAAACTATATGTCTAGTGTAATATGATTTATTCCTATACTGTATAGCCACTCATCTTTTGTGGATGAGCAAATAGTAACGTTGAATGATTCACCAAGTTTCTCATAGCTAGCCAATGGTAAATACTGGGCTAGGACTCAAAATGATCTCTTTAATTAAAGGAATAAATAATAGATACTTTTCCCCCCCTCCTTATCTCTCAGAAATGAATTTGGATTTGCTTCTTTATACGTCAAAGTGATCTTGAAAAGGACCTAGCAAATATACACATATATGTATGTATTATGTATATTTATCTACATAAATCTGTATATGCATATATACATACATGTACACATATATGTGTATACTCATGTATATGTTGTTCTTGCCATTAGAATATAAGCTAATTGAAATCTGGGATTTTTTTTTCTTTTTGCTTTCCCCATAGCAAAATGCCTGGCTCATAATAGGAGATAATGGAATTGGATTAGATGGAATAGGATGAAAAGTGATCAATCAGAGCTGGGGAAAAAAACATTCAAGAGCATAACAACTGATAAATTTCACATATATGTACATATCCATATATACACATATATACATGCTAATGTATATATGCATATATACATACATTTATGTTATATATAAATATATACATATATGTGTGTATATGTATATGTGCATAATATTTCAATCCCAGCCCTCAATGCCTAACTACATTCTAAAAGCAAGAAATAATATATACATGAGTAAAATAAATGAAAAATATATAAAAAGTAAATATAATACAATTTTGGGGGTGGGAGATGAATAGGAAGTTTAAGTACAGTGTTGTATGAGGAAGTGATTTGATCAAGGAACCCTGAAAAGAACTAGAGTTTCCAAGAGGTGAGGAAAGAGAGCGCTCCAGGCATGAGGACAGCCTTTGTATGCATATGCAAACACAAATAGGACATTCTGGTTAAAGTATAAATAAAGTATGTGAGGAGAAGTGATAGGAATCAAGTCAATAATCCATTGTTAATGAGCAATTATATACAAACCATCCCTTAAATATTAGAGAAAACCATTCTTATATCACTTAAAAGCCTGTTCTTTATGTGTTGAGACCAAGAGGATCATAGATTATAGATTTAGAACTGGAAGACACCACAGAGATCATTTAGTATAATATTTTACATATTTTACATTTTTACATTTTACACATGAGGAAACTGAGCCCCAGAGAGATTAAGTGACTTTCATAATTCCAAAGAAGTGCTTTAACAATTTTTTTCCTGATTCTCTAGTTTCACTGTGGCAAAGACAGAAACATAATCACTGTTGGCAATATCTTTCAAGATCGTAGAATGGGTACATTTAGAGCCCTCTTTGTGTCACCTCTAAAAGTTCTGCTAGTCCAAGGAAACCCCAAATCTCTCTGGAACACTCATAGGGATTCTGAGCACAAGACAAACTGAGGATGACCTAACTCTCTTCTCTGCTTCCCACCATCTACCTGTCAGTCACTCTGTTGTAAATATAATTTCAGGTTGATTCTCCCAGGCAACATATATTGCAATTAAAGAGCTAACATACTGATGCAGATGAAAAGGAATGTTCTATCCTTATGTGATATGTGATCTTACAGGGGAAAGAATAGGGGTGACCAGCTTTAATGGGTAATTGTACACACACAGAATGGATGTTCAACCCTGATGAATGAAGATCATAAAGTACTTTTAAGTACAAAATGGACAGGAAGCAAATAGACCTTTCACATGTTGGTGTTTTATGGCTTATGAAATCAATATGAATCAACAGTGTGATATGGCATCCAAAAATGTATTAATGAAATTGATTTACTAAAATACTTCCAATATATATGATTTTATCTGTTACTACTCTCTCTTTTGATGCAGATCAAAACCTTATTATTCTTTATCAGATGGTCTATGAATTCCTGTGATCCAGGAAGGGAGATGTGGTAGGTAACAGATCAGAGAAAAGCTTATCTAGGGTGTGGTTTCTGGAAAATAAGATATAGGGCGTGGGAGAAATCCATTATTTGGTTGATTCCTATTTTAATTGGGTTGTTTTGGTCTTGGTTTGACTTGTTTTAGTTTGGTTTTGGTTTTGGTTTGGGGTTGTTTGCGGGTTTGTTTTGTGTTTTGGATGACTAGGTGCCACATTAGCAGGGACTGCTTGATGCTTAACAGAGTTAGTCAGGAGACAAACACATATTAAACACTTAACAGGCTCTAGAATGGGTTATAAATTAAGACTTGATTTGAAGGAATAGGAAGTCAAGAGGGAGGAATATGGGAAATGGAATGGTGACAGAAAAATCAATTGATTAACGGATCAATTCAAAGTCATCTCTAACACATTTGGGACATAGATTACTTACCCTGCACATCAATAATATAACTGACTGATTAATTTAATTTTATATTTTTCAATTGGGGGTTTTAGCATTTTGAAGATACAACTTTCATGGCTCACTGAATGCTGTTTTTTTTCCTACTCAGAGAAGGATTGGGAATAGCATGTACTGGCAATATATCAGGGGTATTCACACCAGCCTAAGCAGCAACTCTAAAATCAATGAACAGTTTGCTCTTAGGTAATATAATGCCAAGTATGCAGAAAGGTTAGTCAGGACCTCATAGGTCACCTCTTCTAACCTCTTTCTAAGCAGGGGTTATTGTTTCCCTGACAAATGACAGTCCAGAATCCTCTAGAAGGCTTCCAGTGACAAGAAACTCATCGCCTCATGAGGCAATCCATTCTAATTTTGGACAGCTCTAATCATCAGGGAGATTTTCCTTATGTTGAGCCAAAATATGTCTCCCCACAATTTCCACCCATTTCCTCTACCCTCCAGGGTAAACAGAAAAAAAAAATCTAATCTCTCTTTCACATGCCAACCCTTCAGATTTACACACTCATCCAACAGAACAACATTCATTTTCAATCTCTCTCTCTTTTTCAAATAAGGTATTAAATTTTATGTTACAGGGAAAAAAATTCCTCTGGCACAGAGATCAGCAACTGAATTTCTACATCCCGAGTGTCAACTAAAACAAAGTCTCATTTCAAAAAAATGTTCTCCATGCCTTTTTATATTTATATATTTCTGTCTTTTCTTGGTATAGTGCCCTCTCTATAATGCCCTCCCTTGTAACAAGAAAAAAAAATAGCTATTCAAAAATGTCTGTAAAAGCAATATTATCTGTCAGAATATGGAATGTCTTATCATCTTTACAACTGTCCCATCCCCTTCATCCTTCAAGAGGAGTAATAGGCTTCATCAACGATATTCTAGAACCAATATATGGCATTGTATTTAGTCACAATTCATTTCTTTTTAGTGTTATTTTAATTCACTTGATTGAATTCATTGCTAGATTTTTTTCTCTTAGTTCTGCCTTTTTTCTGTACGCATTTATTCAAATAAAAACTATAGGGGCAGAGGAACATAAATCTGGGAGAGAAAAGTACATCAAGTACTGGCTAGTCCTACCTACACATTTTACAGATGAGGAAGATGAAGTAATGCGTATCCATCAGACTGACAAAACTTAGAGACTAACTTGGGGCATCCAGATGGTACAGTGGATCACTGTGGTGCTACAGATGGTGCTGCACCTTTAATAAGGAAGACATCTTCCTGAGTTCAAATCTGGCTTCAGACACTTACTTATTAACTATGTGACCCTGGGAAAGTCACTTACCTCTCTTTGCTTCATTTTCCTCATCTACAAAATGAACTGGAGAAGAAATTGACAAGCCACTCTGGTATCTTTAACAAGAAAACCTCAAATGGGTTCATAAAGAGTTGGACATGAATGAAATGACTCAACAGCAGCAACAGAGAGTAATTTACTCAAGCACAGCAGAATTAGGATTAAAACCCAGGTCCTCAGACTCCCAAACCAGCACTTTTCCATTACAAATTCTTTCCTGCTTTTTCTGGATTCCTTATTTCTCATTTTTCTTATGACACAAAGGTATTCCATTGAATCCATATGCCAAAGTTTGTTCAGTCATTCCCCAATACATGGGCAACCACCTTGTTTCCTTTTCTTTATTTCTTTTTTTTCTACCACAAATAATACTACTATGAATTATTTTGGTAAGTACAGGTCTTTCTCTCTTTTTTCATTTAACTTCTGTCAGATAGATCTAAAGGTTCTTTACCCTTGGCTTTAGGGAGGGGAAAAAATGATTGTTTGTCAAGGGTTAGCTATGTGCCAGACTTGACAAATATGTCATTAGATCTTCACAACAGTGTTGGGGAAGTAAGAGCTATTATTTTGCTAGCTGTGTGACCCAGGCAAGTCATTTAACTTCTGTCTGCCTTGGTTTATAAAATAAGAATAATAAAATAAGAATAATAAGAGTGACTATCTTTCAGGATTGTTGTGAAAATCAAATGACATAAGAGTTGTCAAATACTTAGCGTACTATAGGTGCTTAATATTTGTTTTCTCCCTTCCTTTCTTTTCACAGTTGAAGATACTAAGGTACAGAGAGCAAACAGCTGCTATTTGTAGTAGCTTGATGTGTGCGTGTACATGTGTGTGTGTGTGTGTGTGTGTGTGATGGCAACTAAGACCATATCTAGCAATTGATGAATGGCTGAACAAGTTGTGCTGTATTATGGGATGCCAGGTTGTAGAAACATGTCATAAAAAAAATTGAGGCAACAGATTATTTCAATAGGACTAATGAAATAGTGCAGAATGAAGCAAATTATACTAATGAAGGAGATAAGTATTTATTAAGGGCCTGCTATGTTCCAGGCAATGTGCTCCGTCCTTTATATATATTATCTCATTTGATTCTCATAACTACCTGGGAAGGTAGGTACTATTATGATCCCGTTTTACAGTTGAGGAGACTGAGGTTAAACAGACTTGCCCAAGGTCACTCAGCTGGGATGTGTCTGAGGGCACATTTAAACTCTGGTCTTTTTGATCCTACACCCAGCACTCTATTTACCACACCATCTAGCTGCCACAAACATAGAGGAAGAAGACTCAGTCTGAAATCCTGACTGACAAGCCCCACAATCACAGAAGTCTCCATTTTGTCCATCTCAGGACAGGTTGGCCATGACAGCATAGGTCACAATATCCGCCTCTCTGCCTTCGTGACTAAGCTGAAACCCAATGACCTTGATGTGCTCACCTGGATTCCTTCTCCATCTCCAGAAGAGTGAAGTCACATCGCCTTAAGTGTTTTCCTAAGTTTCAACCTTTAGATCTGCTGACAAAGGGAAGCCATTTTTTTATCCTTTCTAACCTTTTCCTCATCAAGTCACTTGCTCTGTGTTGTGCCATAGAATTTCTTGAAATTTAGCAAATTCTTGAAAAGAAAGATTTAATCTCCTCAGGAGAAGCTGCTGAAGATTTGTGGATGCCTATTCTTAACATGTCAAATGTGGCTTGGCTGCTAAATTTACTGGGACCTCCTACACAGCCGAGGATTTCTGTGACTCTGCTGGAAATAATGGCTTTCAGAGGCAACCAAACAGCATTAGAGAGAAATATTTGAAGGAAAACAGATTTTCAGGTTGCAGAAAGAGTTCTCAGTTTAAAAAGG
Source organism: Bettongia penicillata ogilbyi (assembly GCA_023548195.1). Taxonomy (NCBI): domain Eukaryota; kingdom Metazoa; phylum Chordata; class Mammalia; order Diprotodontia; family Potoroidae; genus Bettongia; species Bettongia penicillata. Next base: position 224,821 of record JAJHZJ010000724.1, read on the forward strand.
AAATTAGGTTTCCAGAAGCTCATTATATTGTTTTCCCTTACGTTTGACCCCCAAATTGGAGTTTGAGTTTCTTCATTTTCTGTCTTAAAATCATCTGCCAGGAATTAGGTAACTCAAATTTCCAGGCCCTCAAAGGCCACACAAAAATGGAGGCATTAATTCAAAAGTATTATTATGGAATAAATTGAATTTTGTTAAGTTGCCTTTTAAAAAACTCCAATTCTTCTTGTGCTTAATCATTACAGGTAATTTAGAAATAAATGCTTCCACAGGTGAACCAATAGAAATATTTCACTGTCATCGAATGAAAAGCTAAAAACTAATTACTGTATCGAGCACTCCGCTAGTGGTAATTTCTGTAATCTTTTGGGATCATTGCCCATTCCCTCTAGTTTCCATCCTCACTCCCAACACAAAAACTCCTACCCACAAATACTGGCCTTTCTTCTTTTTCCTTTTCAAGGAAGAAAAGGTGATAGTCTGTGACTCAATTTTATTCCTTACTTCTTTTGAGACTGCATTCAATCCAGTCCCCCATAGATCCTAGTCTATTCTCAAGTGGTCACAGAGATGCCAAAGGCATTAAATAGATTCAATTACTCCTCAGTCATTGGGGATAAGTTTTGTTTATCATTTAACTCACTAATGCAGGGAATCTGTATGCATAAAAAAGTCCTTCTGGACAATTTGCTTTACCTTTCCTGAAGCTCACACCAAGGAAACCATTATCATCTGACCATTGTAAAGACTTGCTGTTCCCTAGCTCTAGGTTTTTCTGGTAGACATTACTAGGGAAATGCCTATTTTAATTTTGGAAGTATACCCCCCAAGAATCAATGAAAGAGTGGGTAAGTCAGTTTTGTACTTACTGCTCAGTAATCTAACCTGGTTTAACATATGGCACTAGGGTGAGACAATAATATATATGGAAGAGATGCTGTACATGGCCTCTTTGATTCCCCCAATCCTCCTTCCCTCCCTCCTTTTCTACAATTTAGTGTAAATACCATGATTTCTCTCTGACTGTGTCTGGCCCCTCATAGCGTTCTCCTCAGTCTCTCTGATCCCTCTCCCTGTCTTGTCTCTAGCCTCTTCATGACACTCCGTGTGTCCTTTTTACAGTACTTCTGCTGTCTCTGCTGGTCCTCTCTCTGAATGCCGTCAGTCTTTCTCTGGGCCCTCTGTTCCCTCACTGCTCCCCCTTTGAAAGTCAGTGTGGTACAGTGGATGGAACACTAGATCTAGAGTCAGGAAGACCTGATTTACAATCACTCCCCAGACCACCAATCATCAGCCTAAAGATAGGCTTCTACTACTGAGGGGAACTTGCCCTTCCGCAACCTAACCCCCCTGGCCCCATGGCCAGGTCCCATTAGGCACAGGACTCTGAGTTTCAGCTGGATACTCATCCCCTCAAGCCCACTTCTGCTGGAGATATCCCAGAGCCCTACTCCATGGTGACCTGTGAACTATCCATCCACTTTGCTGAAGCATCTGCTCTGTGTAGTTGAGACCTTGCCACCTCCCTGATATTTTTCCTACCAGGACCTACTCTTTCCATCTGCCATTAACAGACCATGAAGTAGGACCTGCCTCTGTGTGTGTGTTTGTGTGTATGTGTGTGTATATTGTCTCCCCCCACTAGAATGCGAGTTCTCTGAGAGATGATTGTGTTGATTTTTTTTTTAATCAGTCCTTTCACCACTCTGAAGCTCAGTTTCCTTATCTGTAAAGTGGAGTCAGCTCTATCTGCTTCCTGGAACTGTTGGAAGGCTCAGATGAGAAGCTGCATACAAAGCACTTTGATTAATATAAATGTTGTCAGCTATCAGAGTTATTATTCTTATTTCTATGCAGACAAAAGAATCAAACACAGTTAGACTTTGGATTTATGAAAACACTACCCTTTCCTCATACCCCCCAAGGATTTCAGGTACATTCTGGCATTTTTCTCTTTGTTTCAAGTATTTCAGGAGAGTGAGGCTAGAGGAGTTTGAAAATGAAACATCATTACTTAGTGGCTCTATTGCCCAAACCCCTAGCTGAAAGAAACACCATCCCCAAACCCACACACATTCATGATGCTTCTGGCCAAGGGAATGCTGATATGGAGCAGCAGGGCTACCAAACTACAGAGCACATTCTAAAGACAATAAAGTACAGCACCTCCACCCAGAGCACTGCAGCCTGGAATGAAAAGCAGCCCCCACCCTCAACCAATCCCCCAGACATAAAACAGTATCAATGCAGAAATATTAAAGGGAAAATTAATAATTTATTTTAAAAAATTCATTTGCTGCTGCACTTTGGTGAATTAATTACTTTCTATCCCTCTTCTCTCTCTCCTTCCTTTCCCTCCCTGCTAATGATCGAGTTGCAGGAGGAGTGAGGAGGCAAAGGGTGGGGGGCAGAGGGTGGGGGAAGTTGTGAGTGGGAGACAGAGACTGGAAGGTTTCATTGAAATGCAAAGAACAACTTTCCTATGGGGACTTCCTCTGCTAGAAGAGCTATTGCTGTGCTGTATATATGGGAAGTCTGGATGACCTGGAAAAAGCAGGAGGGCAGTTTTCAATTAGTTCCTTCTTTCTCTGCACCTGGAAAGTAATAGGAAACATGTTCTATGTTCTACTCTGTGTTATGGAGGGAGGAAGAAAAATGTAATACAGAAAACAAAAGGCCCAAGTTGCTGAAAGATGAATGCATTGCTTATCCCCACTGTCTCTCTAGTCCAACACACTCCCTTGCATGCTTATTCAAGAATGATGGTGAGGAAGGCAGCTGGAGGGCTTCAGTACAAGGCTTTTAAGTTCACTTGGAGCTTTCGAATGGGGATGAGAGGCTAATCGATAGATTATGCTCATGAAAACACTGGGATGGAATCCTGGCAAAGCTCAAATCCAAGGTCATTCAAGTTACTGTCAAGGTTACAAAAAAAAATCATCAGAGGAGTTCCACTTGCCAAACCTGAAGTGAGTGGCCCATTCCTTGCATTTTCCAGAAGCTCTTAGAATAATAGGACCTACACTTTCAACATGTCAGTACAAGTCATCATTTTCAAGTGTATGAAATAAAAAAGTGGTTTTCAAATACTTTGTTTTGAGCCAAATTCTTGTTGCCATATTCCCTAATTAAATGCTATGTATTTTCATGAATAAGAAAAAAAAATCTTTATAGGGATCAGCAGCTATGTTGGTCCCAAACACTATCAGTGGTGTAAGCAATGCCTAGGGGTATTGCTGGACACCAGTGCAAAATATAAATCATAAACAGAGAGAGAAAAAAATAAGGAAATAGGAAAGGGAAAAAGGGGAGAAAAGGAAGCTAAAATTCACTTTTCTATTCAGTTCAAAAGAAAGAGAAAAATACATAAAGATAAAGTACATGTGGCTGGGAATGGAGGATTAGACTCTGTGGTGCTTTCTTTCTCTAAAATTCAGTCCCTCAGTCCTAAGCAACGATATGGCAACTGAGGGAAATATTGTGGTAGAGGAGGAAGAATATTGGATTGGAGACAAAGGAACTGGGTACCAATCCTAGTTTGGCTTCTTGTGACCTGGATGAATGACCTTATGAAAGTCACCTAAACTTTCTGGGCCTTAGCTTTTTCATATTCATAATGAGAAGAGGATTGGATTAAATGACCTCTAAAATTCCTTCTCGCTCCATGATCTCTCAGGAGTATCACCATCATTAGCCTGGTTAGCCATGAATCATTGTCCCCTGCTTTGGCACCTATCCTAGTCCCATTTTCAAATACACCTATCTCCACCATTATATCTAAACACAAATCTCTGTGTTCCAAATGAGAAAAAGAAAAATTTTACCTCTGCTTTCACCTCTGCTCTGAAATGATCAGAACCCTAATTATAACTTGCATGGAATTTTCTGAATAAAAGAATGGAAAGGTCAGCATCAAATGATAAGAACGCTGGAATTAAAATCAGAAAATCAACTTCAAGTTCTAGTTTATTATTTAATCATTTTACCTTTCTCAGATGGTTTTTTCTTCTATAAAATGGGAACAATACTCCTTTCCTATTTCATAGAAATGTGAGATTTGAGATTATACATATGAAAACATTCTATCTTCTGCCAAAAACCTGCCCTAACCCCTCTTGTTTTTTCTGGCAAGGCAATTGGTCACAAAGCTAGAAAGTGCCAAGTGTCAGAGGCTGAATTTGAACTCAACTCTGCCTATCTCCAGGGACAGTGCTCTATCCTAGGCACCACCTAGCTGCCCCTCCTAAACCCTCTTAATATCTAGTGTTTTCCCTGTTTTAAGTATTCCTATTTCTCCTATCTATAGATAACTTTGTATATATTTACTTGCATGTTGTCTCCCCCATAAGATTCTAAGGTCTTTGAGGGCAAAGAATGTTTTTTGCCTCTTTTTTCACCTCCAGAACTTAGGACAGTACCTGGCATCAGTAGGAGCTTAATAAATATTTATTGAATGAAAATGACAATAGCTTGAAAATGCTACTTATTACTTATACATTAAAGATGCTTCATGGTGTGTTGGATAGATAAATTGACCTTGGGGACAGGAAGACTTGGGTTCTAGTCCATCTGTGACCATATATGTGACCTTGTCAAATTATATAAATTTTCAGGCCTTTAGGCAGCTCTCTAAGACTGTCAATTGCAGAAAAGAAACCAATGTACATTGATAGAAGGAGTTACTTCATCCAGGAGCTGTCAATAGGGTACTATTAATATTAATCAATAATTGATCACATGAACTATGGATAATAATCAATTCTTATTAAAAGGAAAAAATATGTTATTTATATATTTCCCTCTCTAATCCGTGAAGGTATTTCGATAGAGTGTTTTGTCCAAAAAATATACTCCAAAATGTCTCTCTTTTTTAAATGTTCTTTTTAAAACAACAGTGAAAACTTAATGGCTTAAATGACCACATACATGTTATAAGGCTTGAATAAGTAACTATATAAAACATACATATATTCATGTACATATATGTATGTACATATATGTGTATATATGCATACATATATACATACAATATATGTATATATATTCTTGTGTATACATATATTTGACCTCAACTTATGATTTTATTGATATAATAGGAAGTACCCAGTGAGTTACTTCCTCTATCATTAATCTCAAAATTATAGAATATTCTATTTTCTACCAGAGAATTAAATAGCTAGGTGGCACAGTGAGTGGATAGAATGCTGGACCTGAAGTCAGGAAGACCTGAATTCAAATCTGGCCTTAGACACTGACTATCTATGTAACCCAGAGCAAGTCACTTAACCCCCCTTGCCTGAGTTTCCTTATCTATAAAGTAAGCTAGAGAAAGAAATGGCAAACCACTTCAGTATCTTTGCCAGGAAAACACCCTATGGGGTCATGAAGGTTAGAACGTGATTGAAATAATGGAACAAGCAGAGAACTGTGAAATTTTCAGAAATTTCCAATCCTTCTCCTCTCCACATAAATATTTTTAAGCAGGGGTCTGATCACATCAATCCTGTACTCAAGAAACTTCTGTGACTTTCTATTACCTCTAGGATAAAATATGCACTCCTCTGTCACTTTGAACCCTGACAAGCTAATTCCAGACGGATTTCCCATTAGCACCCTCACCCATGTATTCCAGGTTCCAGCGACGTTGACCTTGCTGCTACCCCTATATGACATAATGTCTCCTCTTGCTTCTGTGTCTTTGTCCTCCTTATTTGGAATTCTCACTCTTCTCACACCCATCTCTTGGCCTCTGTAACTCCATTGAAGATGCGGTTTAAGTATTACTTTCAATGTGAGGCCTTTCCTAGTCTTTTCATCAAATAAAGTGAGCTTGTATTTGCTTGGGATGTATTATACTGACTTGCTTGTGTATGATGTTATGCCTCTCCCCCAAAAAGGAATATAAACTCTGAGGATGTGTTTCATTTTCTCATTTGTCTGTTTTTGCATTCCCAGCACTTAGTGTCTTGAATATAGCAAGTGACTAGTAATTTTGTGTTGAATGAATCAGTGAATGAACGAACTTGCTGGATTTGGGTTTTTTAGACCAAATTTTCCTCCTTTCCCCCCTCCCCCTACCTGGCAAAAAGGATGTTCAACTAATGCTTCTTGGATCAGAGGGTGAGGAAAATGAGCTGCTATCTCCTAACACTTGGTTATTGCTTCATCCTAGACCAAATAACTGAGGTACAAAATGATATCCTGTTCATGTGCCAGGCCTCAAACCACACACTTTTCAATATCCCCTCTTCCTTTTTCCCTCCTTCCACACCCACACACACCTACACTCACACCCACACCCCCACACCCCCACTCCCCCCCCCCACGCGCGCGCACACACACATGCACACACCACCTCAACCTAGTGTCCTTGGGTAGAAAACACATGCACTTTTCTCAATCCACTGAGTAATGCCTACTTTTAACACTAAACAAATCATAATTTCTCTGGACATTCATCAAACAAATTGAACTAGCATGGAAAGTTGTCAATGTGGAAAGAACTTGGGATTTAGCTTCAGAGAAAATGGGTCTTAATCCCAACTATATAGGTGTGAAACTTTGGGTAGTGGTCTGTATGTTACTTTCTAGGTGTGTGACCTTGGGTGAATCCTTTAACTTTCAAGCCTCTGTTTTCTTATCTGTCAAAATGAGACAATTCTACTAGATCAACTCGCTAAGTCTGTGATTCCAATAAATATCTTCCGTGGTTAAGACACCGTGCTAGGACACAATGACAAAACGTGTCTTAGCAGTTTCTAGCAGTTGCTATTCTACTAGATATGTATGGCCACAGGGAGCTGTCTCTTTTCTCATCAAGCCCCATAATAAGAAACAGCTATTCTGCATCTTGTGAGAAGACTCATTAGTAGGTAAACAAAAAGAGATCTGAAATATAAAGCATTATACAGCGATTCTTAAAAAGAACCGTATCATCTCTAATAAGCAGCTAGAACAAATTCCAACATCATTTGCCAGTTTGTTTTAACTTACAGTCAGGCATTTGTTAGATGTCTTTTCTTCCTGATTTCTATAAGATGTCATCACGATGAGCTTTTAAAAATCTTGTATATCTGAAACCCTGTCGGGCTTTGTGTGTTCAAAGTTTGGCTTCTGCCAGAGTTTGTGGAAAGATACTGAGGGCTTTTGGTTACCCAGGACTGCCCTCATGTGGGCCAAAGATGTCAGGCCACACAATGTTACCTGAATTCCATCTGTGACATTGGCAGAGGGAGATACAAACCATGGTTGTTAATAGGCATCCTATACATTGATTCGAGACTTCCTACAGAAATAAAGCAGTCACCCCACCTCTCAGTGAGTCAGCAGAGGTGGGTGGATGGATGAGCAGGTCTGGGATGGAAAGGGAGGGGAGGAGAGTGGAGAGAAAGAAAGAGGGTGTAGAAATATCAAGGCCAATCCTTTATCTCACTTGGGTGCCTTGTTTGCCTCTGCCCAGAAGGTCAAATCTCAGTTGAAGCAGTATGCAGATCACATACAGTGGTGACTTCAGCCCCAAACTAGGGGAATGTGCTAATTGGCTCACCAGGCATGGAGTGCAGGAGATCCAGTTGTCTGACACACAGCCTCCCAGGAGGTGAAACTGATTGCAGTACAAAATGTTCCCTTCACTCTCCTGCGCTGTCCCCTACCTGCTTCTAGCAGACTGTCTGGGTATACGGGTGACTGAGATTTATCCTTGTCTGAAGCAAAGGAAAGACTGTTTCCTCCCCCAGCAAACAAGCCCACATATTCAAGCTCTCATTTGATTATACAATAGATTTTAGAGGACATTAAAACCTATGCTTCCTTAAGTCTGCTCTCCTCTTGTCTCCCCTGTACCAGCAACCAGGGTCTAAACTTCAACCCAATGTTATATGCTCTCTATGTGTGAATGTATAGTGAATAAGGTAAGGGAACTCAGAGCAAAGTTGGTAATACTCTTCTTTTTAACTGAGATTTTATTCATTTAACATGAATGCAATTAACTTGTCTATCTGGCAACGCAGTCTCCTTAAGCATATAGGTCAAAATAGGAATCCATTGTAGGTACAGACATTTATCTCAATCTCCTATTGCCACTTACGCCAGTGTACAAATTACAAAAATCTTTTCTGGAACTGTGGATGTCAGATGTGAAAATGATTTGTTTATAGACAGTATATCCACTGTGCGATGAAAGATAAACTTAACACAAGAACTTACATAATGGAGGTCTCTATGAATGGGAAAGGCAATTCTCTGACTTTTTATTTATATGTAGATTTATATGCAGGATAAGGAATAGAATGGGGGAACTTTGGAAGTCTTCAGATTGGATGATTAATCTAATAGTTTCTCCCGAACTAATCAGATGGGGGCATCATATGTTGTCTCTATTCATCAATTTGGCTCTCACATCAAACTCCTAGAGGGCACTTATTAAGTGCCCTAGCCATGGTGGTGATGAGCATGATAACTAAATTGAAAGAATAAGTATACTTGAATAGAAACAGCAGCTCTCTCCATGTAAGCACTTTAAAAAGAGGTTGTAATGGGGCAAAGATCATTGTGCAGAGTGCATGGAGATGGTTTCAGAGCCTGAGAATTTTGTTAGATTTCTTTCAAACCAAGGTTAATCTGATCACAATAACCTAAGCCTTGGGTTCCAGTAGACTTTAGAAGCTTCTGACAGCATGAAAATGAAGCATCTCACCCAAGACCACTAGCTACCTTCTTCTTCACATTGTAATATACACTGAAATTTGCAAATGGCAGATAGTACCATCACAGGGCTGACCAGTTTTCTCCGTTTAGGATGGGGGAGAGGAAGCTATTTTTCATATTGTGATGCTAGGTGAAATATCCCTATGGAAGAACTAAGTGGTTCAGCTAAAAGAGAACTTTCTCCCCAAACTAAATGATGAGACATTTCCAGGTTTAAAGTACAGAAAATTCCAATCATTTCCTTTGTGATATTTTTCATTTTCATGTTTGTCTGGGCTTCCTGGGCAGGATGAGACGTGAAGATGTCAGAAAATTCAAGGAAACCTCTATTCTGCACTACTCAAAAGGGTTTGATGAGAATATGAATTGTCAGATTTGCTCATCATTCATTTCTCAAATCTATACTCAAAACCTTTCATGTCTGTCTCATCCCTCAATGGCCTCAAATATAATAAAATCAAAATAATCCTCTGATAAAAACCAAGTATTAAAATGCATACCATTGGGCTCCTTTTCTGTTTGCTTCTTCCTGGTCAGCACCAGATAATAACACAATACCCTCTTCCAAAATAAAATCCCTGCCTTGTCTCAATAGTACTTCCAATGAGGGAATGTTTAAGATTTCTCTTTGTCTCTTTTTAACATCCATAGAAGCAGTAGTCAGGTTGCCTTTGTAAATTTTCCAGATTTAAAAACAGATTACATTTGGATAGGGAACATAGCGTAGGGCTCAACTTTTAAATTTGCTGTGATCTGTTTTCTCCTACACTTGGAGAACTTTGATTTCCTGACAGCTCAGTGACGCTTTTCTTTCTTTGCTTTTATAGCTTGCTAATGTAAGTCTAATGGGCACATTCAAGCTTGTAATGAAGAGGGAAGTGTAAAGATAAAGCTCATGGGTTTTTACTCTCCAGCTCCCAACCCCAGAAAACAGCAGCATGTCAGGTTTCAGCAGAATGTTTGCATTTTTATTCTTAAGACATGTTGCAACAGGAAACTACAGCATACCCCAGTTGGTCATCTGTAGGATCATTCTGATGGCTTCACTATGGTCCTTTGTGCCTCCTGTTCCCCCAAAGTCCCTTGTCACCCCACCCCTCAAGCTGACAACCTGAAGATAGATATCTGGACAGACCTGCTCCAAAGGATGAGTTGGGGCCATGTGGCGGCTTTGTGATGTGGAATGAGCTGAAATCAAGCTCAGCTGACCTGACATAACAACATCAACGTGTCTGCAGCCTTTTTCTGGCTACCATAGATTTGTTTTTATCATCTTTGGCAAAAGCTGCAACTGAACCATGGCTGAAAAAGAAGAAAGGTCTTTGACCAGGTCTCTGAATTCCACTACCTTGTCACCAGCAATCTTCTTTTTCAGAGTGATAAAGTAAAACTAAAACTGAGAAAAAAGCAATATACCTACCGAGCCAAAGCCAGTTTATGAAACAAACACAACATTGATGGAGTCTTCTTCCATATGTATATTTTGTATGTGATTTACATATAATGGAATATTGTACTCTGTGTGTGCGCGTGTGTTTGCGTGCGTGCGTGTGTGTGTGTGTGTGATTAGTCATGGTGACTAGATCCGTGATTTCTTTGATACAGAGAACACCAAGAACCAAACTCTTTTATCAGTGTAAGTCAGCACTTTCTCGCAGCTTATAGTCTTAGAGAGTTGCTTAGAACACTAAGAAGTTAAGTGGATTCCTCAAGGTCATCTAGACACATATGGTCAAAGGCAAGGCTCTCCTCCGTATTACATCACTTTCTCTGTGCGTCTCTGTCTCTCTTTCTGTGTCTCTCTGTCACTGGCTCCCTTCCTCCTTCCTTCTCAATTAACTCTCCTTTGAAAAACATAAATTGAGTTAATTGACCCTTTTGACCAGATAAATTTGATTAGATCCATTTCGAACCTTTTCTTCCATTATATATATACATTATTAGGTACATTTATGAAGCCTTTCTAGTTACATATTCAAATGCTGTGGGCATTGTTTCCAGTGGTGTAGGTTACAACCTTCCTATTATGTTCAGTTTCTGTCTGTTATCTCAATATGCTGAGAGCATTCCTCATTTTCTCTTAACATATCAAAGAAAGAAATGTAGTATGAAGGGATCTTGCCCATTCAAGGTAATATTAGAGCCTGTGAAACATATATTATCTAGCCACATACATTGAATAATTACTAACAGATATGTGCACAGATATTATATATGTATATATCTCTGTGTGTGTATATGTGTGTCTATATCTATTTATTCCCTAGCAACATTCATTGAATAATTACTAACATGTACATGCACAGATATCATATATGTTTATGTCCCTGCATGTGTATATATGTCTGTCTCTGTATATATATATATATATATATATATATGTGTGTGTGTGTATGTGTGTGTGTGTGTTTGTGTGTGTGTATACACACACATATAGGTAGTTATAGATAGATATGGATTATGGCAGAGAGCCATAATCTATGTGTATCTATCTGTCTATAACATTTCTTTGTACACATGATGCTATTTCTCACAACAAACTTTTGATTTGTAAAACAGTAAAACACCTCAGATTTCCATTTTAAAGATTTCAAAGCCCTTTATTCATAGCAGTTATCTGAGCTAGGCCTTGCAAGTATAATTTTTTGTCAGATTTTACATGTAAAGTAACAGAGGTTCTAGAGAAGGTGATTTTACAAAAGAGTTATGATTAGCATGTAAAATGAATGGGTCAGATTAGATGATCTCTAGTCACGTCAACTCTAAGTCTTGTGATTCCAGTAGAAAACAGGCATTATAGACTTCCCTTTCCCTCTCCTGCCCACCCAAATCCTAGACTGCCTTCTGAACTGAACCAGCATCCATAGGAAGCAACTCATATGTCCTAATATCTTTCCCTTTTCCATTTACTGCCTGAGTGATGATAGCTCCCTGCCCCACCCTCTTCTTGAGAAAACCTACTCCTCTACAACTCTGGCCCATTACAACCTTCCCGAAGGTATTAAGGTGGGTCTTTCCTTTCTACCTCCCTTTGGATGAATGGGCATAACTGCTCAAAGAGCTCAAATAATCAAGGAATCATTAACAATCCTTCTTCTAAGATGGTCAATCATTTGTCCTTACCATCTGCCATCGTATTCATGGCTACTCCAACTCATCACATCTTATCATCTGGCCTCTGATTAAGCCCTCTAGATGGCAGTCATTGGCATCTGGTGTGCCAATGTAGCTTATGGGCTTCTGAGTCTTGCTATCTTCCCTGAAGCTAAACCTTTAGAATCATCAGAACCTCCTAGCCACTGTGTCTGATCCTACTTCTCTAACTTATCTCCTCCAATTAGAATGTAAACTCCTTAAGAGAAGGGACTATTTCTATTTTTATCCTCATTAATTAGTGTAGAGCTTGGCACTTCATAAATGCTTTTATATTCATTCATATCATCCTAGGATCCAATAAACTAAGGGACAGAGGCAAAGTCCTCACCAAGGTCCAGTGCTCACTCCACTACACTTGACTGCAACTATTGACAGTAAATATCATTTACACCAGACTCAAAGAGCAGCACATCACTACTGACTGAAAGGTTGAAAAATTTTATAACCTTTATTTGAAATTGAGACTATAAAAGAGATTACTTTGTACATGAATTTCTCATTATAGCCTGAGCAACTGTTAAGGCCAAAATTCTCCCCCACAAACCCACCTACAATACCGAAGGGGAAAAAAATAGAAAAGAAATGATTCCAAAAATGAGAACATTTGACTCTAGTACATTCATAACTTCTCTTCACAGTCTTACATACAGAGAATACTTTTCTCAGATTTGCGATTGCTTGTAATCTGAATAAAGGGAAAAAAAGTAGAAATCAAAGGAACAGACTTGAACATGCTTAAAATGAGTTTCATTCTTCCTTTGGGCCTTGCAGGGCATTATAAACTTGTTTTCTGAGTCACTATTCATCTCACCCCTTGTCCCTCAACTCTTCCTTGTTATTCCTCTTCTAGCATTCATTTTACTTATTTAAAGTTGAAAAAACTAAAAGGAAAATATTTAGCTTCATTTGGCTGTAAAAATAGAATTCAACTTTGTATTCAGTTATTTATGCATCCTCTTTCCCTGTCTTCCCAAACAAGCTAGAGTTAGGCTCATTTTAGAGATTTTTGCAAGTGAGGCTTCATATGACCTGAAGACCCCACTGCAAGACGTCCCCATTTTTAGGGGTTAAGAAAAGGAGCTACCATGAGTATTAGAGGATCATAGATGGCTGGAAGGGACTTCACAGTTTATCAAGTATAACTCGCTCATTGCAGGAGAAGAGAAAAAGTGGTGAAATTGCTTAACCAAGGTCCCACAGGTAGTAAGCAGCAATGCAGGATTTCAGTGCAGCTTCACTGACTCCAATTCCAATGCTACTTTGGTTCTTGTTATTAATGTTGCAGTGCTTCTGATAATCCAATTAATTTTATCCTACCCTGTCTAACATGATACCCACCAAAACATTTCCCAAATCTTCTCATTTCTTCCTTCCTGGATTATAATAATGAAGTAATAATAGTGATTATAATTTATAAGAATTATTTATAAAGCATTGATCATATCTTAATATATAATTATTTTCAAATTAAAAAAAAAAGCTATGTGGCCTCCCAATAGAAATGAATCCAAACCCAAGACCCTTTCCAAGTGAAATAATATTGGGAAATTCATCTCAGGTAGCAGACTTTTGCTGCAATCAGACTTCTTTTTGGTTCCATGAAGGGAGGGTAACATCCTAAACAAAGTGTATAGTGGCAGATCATGATATTATCTCTCAGCAATCCTGTTTTTAACTCAACCTTGCAAATAGGTTTTTGTTTGTTTTTTATTTGTATGTTTGTTTTTATCAAGCCATCTTCAACTTCTCCTGCTTCTACTTTCCATGTAACTTGGTATAGGACCAGTGCGATATTCATTGAACCTACAGTGGCCATGAATATCCTGGTGCAATTCTGAAGGGCAAAATACAACAGACTCTCTACATGAAAGACAGAGACAAAACACTGAGACACCAGAAAGCCAAATCCATCATAGTAACAAAAATCTATACACAGTAACAATGCAGAAGACAACACTATCCCCAAGTCTTTCCTCTGCTAGGCTTCCCACAAACCAGCTCCTTTAAACAAATCACAAGCAGGGTGTCTTAAGCAAAATCACAAACAAGCTCTTTCACTCATGCTAGCCAGCTGCCTACTTGCCTGCATCCTTCCTAGCTCTGACTAGAATCTGACCAATTTTCTCTCAGCTCTACTCTAGCTTCCCCTCTTCCTGTTCCACCCTTCCTCCCTCCACAGACTCATGTGACTCAGGGCATAGCCTATTAATGAATGGGAAAGACCTTCCCATTTAAATTTCCATTACCAAAGTAATTCAAGTATTTGGGGGTGGGAAGGGAGAATTTACAAATGGAGGAGTCAGGCAAGACTTTTTATAGCAGGTGGTACCTGGTCAAGATTTGAAGGGAGCCATGGGTTTCATGATGCAGAGGTAAGGATGGAGAGGATTTCAGACATTTTCAAAAATCAAAATAAAATTCACAGAAGGGGAATAGCTCATTTCCCTTAGGATGATTAATTTCAAGAATTATGCTAGTTCTTAGGGTATTTCTTTTGTTCATTTACTTATGTTTTATTTTACACAGAGTACTTCATGTAGAGAAATCAGCATTTTCCAGCTGGCCAGAATGCTAAACAATGATCAGGTGAGTTTGTTGCCTCCTAGAGTGCATCATAAAAGAAGAAATTTAGGGAAAAATATCTAGGGTATAAATCTACTTTGTTCTTGTCAACTTACTTATTTTCTTGGCCATCAGAGCTACATGTAGGGTTAAGAGCCACATCACCTGACAAACACACAGCTCCTTGGTAGTTTTATTAAGGGGAATACCCAAAAAGATCTGAGTGGGTGCAGACTGATAGCATGATATTGATAGAAGCAAGAGGGATTTTCTAACTTCAAGCCAGATAGTTGCCTGGAACCATGGACTTTATGCCACCACTGAAAGAATAATAATGATAAGACTAGTCGTAATATTAGTAGGTATATTTGTTGGCTTTCATTGGATGCTTCATGGACCTGGCAGTTCAATTGCCTTGGGCTATGCATTGAAAGAACAATGCTGGAGAAGCCAAATAGCTGAAGACCAGCAGATGGTAGCAGAGAGAAATTCAGCAATCACAACACTAGCAGAAATGCTTTTCAGAGTGAAGACAATTTCCAGTAGATGCTTAGCAAACAATGGATAAAAAAGCAAAGAATAGCGAAAGGGAACTAAATTACATTCACAGAGGGTTCTGCAGTGTTAAAAATGTGGGTTGCCATGGGTTTATATATATATATATATATATATATATATATATATATATATATATATATATATATATATATACCTACCTATATATATACCTATATCTATCTATCTATCTATCTACACCTACGAATATGAATGTAACCTTCATTTATCTCTTTGGCAATATGTTTATTGCTGTGTGTTGACTTCACATATTGTTCTCTGATCATACATGTTTCCGGCATATGTGCCCTCCCTATGTGTTCCCTAGTCACATGTGTTTACTATGTAGGTATACTTTCCTTACTAGTGGCTTGGTAATATGGAGGAGCACATTTTCTTGTCTTTTAATTACTATGATTTTGATGCGTTTTTTTTCCTTTTTATCTAGTACAGCCTCTGTTCTTAAAAATATTTGTGACTACTTATGACTGACTTTGAGTGGATGTTGATCCACAAAAATATATTGAATCTAGGGTAGCTTTCTGGAGCTCCATATGTGGAGAGAGCTGAGTTCTGCACTTATATGACTGAAAATATTAATACTATACCCTTATAGTTCTGATTTCTCACTGTGCTCATCTCAGGCTGATTAGAAGGCATAAAGGTAGTTGATGTGAAAATGCATGGAATAGTAAGCAGTTGAAGTTAGTTGGGTTACAGAAAATATAAAAGAGAACAGTAAGATGTAAGAGTGAAAAAGACAAACTGATATTAGACCTCTGAAGGCCCTGAATGCCATGCAAAATAATTTAAATTTTCATGATATCAGCCCTCTGATTCTCTGCTCTCTGCCCCCTATCATTATCTCTGTCCTCTCTCTTTCCTTAGGTACCTAAAGTATTCAGGCTTTCTCCCTGGGAGATCATTTTTAATTTAGAAAGTATTTGAAACACATTTAGACTACCCTGTACATGGCTGATAGATTAGAATGCACCCACCGTCATTCCAAGAAAATTTGCATTTTAACAATTTGAAGCCTTTAGCTAAACAAAATGAGCTTCTATAGTAAAATCCCAGTTAACAGTGAGCAGATGGAGACATTTTCTAGATGAGCATTGGGGGATCCTTCTCTGTTCTGTCTATGCCATGTATAAGGCTGCCCCTGCCCACGTGGGCTATCTGGTACAAACATACTCTTCGGTGCATTACATACAGTTTTATTACTTGGATGGAGTGTTACATTATATAATAAAAACAACATTTTCATTACACAATCTCTTTCACTCATTCCTCTCTTTCATACGGACTCCCTGTGACTATTGAATCTTGCAGTGATTCTTAAGATGGTAAAGGTTCTGAGAGACTATTATGCTCTAAGCATATTGGGACCCTCAGATGAAAACTCTACTGTGTCAGCATTACATCCACCATACCTTGTAACGCTGAGTTAAATAATACAGCTTGCAGCAGCTACTTGATTAGAACAACCTTCTAGTAATGGATCTCGACTTTTCTAACAGGCTCTGCTTACTTTTTCATAGTGTCTGAAATGTACCAAGTGTCCAGTGAATGAAATAAGTTCAATGTAGAAAAAGGCTACTTCATTTTAATTTCAATTTTCCAGGTTTTGAACTCATGGACCAAATACCATGTTAGGTATTAGTTACAAAAAGACCAAAATAATCATCCCCTGATTTGAATACCAATAGTAAATGCAAGCCCAATAATTGGAGATAATTCAATTCAACTCAATTCAGTTCAATTTAATTCATCAAGGACTTGATAAGGTTAAGTTAGGTCAAAACAGTATAATTTCTACCTTCAAGTATCATACATTCTACCTAAAATATACTTTTAATGCAGACCCTTATATCATATGCTATGTGGAAACCATGGACTTAGGAAATGTATCAATAGACTATTAATGGTATTCAAAGTTCATCGTCCACAAGTAGGTAAAATCATAAAGTATACAAAATTTATCTTTGGAGATCCCAGCCTTCTCTTTCATGGAAACTTCACTGCACTTCATGTATTCATTTATTTTCCCTATTGTTATCTTACTAGCCTTAATGTGTCTACAAATAATCTGAAGGATTTTTATCCAAATCTATATGCGTGATGGGTGGAGGAAAGGAGTGACTCTCATATATATTTTCACTTAATGGTTTAAATATAATGATGGAATAATGCCAGCAATGACAAAAATAATAAATATTGGCATTTGTGAATGAATGGCACTGTCTACTCTTAAAATTATTTAAAGCATTATAAAGCAGTGGAGAACATTTTTTGAAGTCATGTTGCATAGGCAACCTAAGTGTTCCCTACTTGAATTTCCAGGTCACAGGGTCATAGATTTATAGCTAGAAAGGACTTCAGAAGCCACTGAGTCCAATCTCCTCATCTTGCAGATAAAAAAAGGCACAGAGTGGTTATATGACTTGTTGAGAGTTCATAGCGTCTAAGGAAGGATTTGAACCCACGTGTTCTGACTCCAAGCCCAGTTCCTTATCCCCTGTGTCATTTGGAGAGCCCCAGCAATACCTTTTCCCTACAACGAAGTCTGTTCCACTCATAAATTTTCAGAGGACATTTCTCCAAAAATTTAAAATACCTTACACTCTATAGCAAGATTTAGAGAATTGGGCAGAATAAACCTAATTTTGAGAAAGACATTTTTGGTGTTCAGGGGGAGAACACATAAGTGATAACTGGAATGGTTTGGGAAAAGCTAAAATACTCATTCGTTCTCTGCTGAATCCTGGAATTGAAGAGGTCTTAAGATTAATTTATTGCCCTGTTAACTGAGCTAGTTCGTAGAAATGGTGAAATACAAGAATGGGTATAGAGGAAGAGGAGAATATTTCAAGTAAAATGAAGTAGCAAGACTGTATCTCTGAGGCTCAGTTTCCTCATCTGTAAAATAGGAATGAAAATACTGCATAATATTTATAGGATTGTTATGTGACTCAAATCAGATAAGTTATGCAAAGCATTTTGTAAATTTTAAAGCCCTAAATAAATATTTGTCCTTATTCACCATATTACAGTGGTAATCTAGCTTGAGGAGAGTTTTCAGATATGCAGAGTAGTGGGAGACAAAGATGACAAGGCAGTGGAAATATATAGTTTAGGACCCTGTGTGACCAGAAGACTTTAGACTTAATCTTATCAGTAATAGAAGATCATCTCTACTTGTGTAATGAGGAAGTGAAATCATAGTCTCATTTGGAGGCATAACCAGGAGGAAAATGGGGGTAAGGGCAGCCTTATTGTAAAGGTCTAATTGTATGACCTTGAATGAGTCCTTTAACTTCTCTAGAACTCAATTGGCTCATTTGTAAAATTAGCATTTAAGTCCCTTCTAGTTTTAAATTTTATAATTGTATTCATCTTTAAAACCTAGAAGTGGCTAATAATCAAGGGTAAAAACTGGATAATTTTTTCTATGTAAATTAATCAAATTGTTGATTAAAGAAAGAATAGGGGAAATGGATGGGTCTCAGAGTATATAGAAGGCTAGACCTAGAATCAAGAAGATCTGAATTCAAATCAAGATGCTTGCTAGCTGTGTGACACTGAACAAATCACTTAACCACTGTCTGCCTCAGTTTCCTCATCTGTAAAATGGATATAATAAGAACACCTCTGTCACTGGACTTTTGTAAAAATCGAAGGATATACCATTTGTAAAGTGCCTCTACAAATCCTAGTGGTTATCATTATCATTTATTATTATTATTCTGCCTGTGGAGTTGCCAGAAGGGAGAATGAGGCAGAATAAAATTGTTTAATCTAATGAAATCCAATTCAACAAATATTCATTAACCTCTTACTCTCTCTCTCTCTCTCTCTCTCTCTCTGTCTCTCTGTCTCTCTGTCTCTCTCTGTCTCTCTCTGTCTCTGTCTCTCTCTCTCTCTCTCTCTCTCTCTCTCTCTCTCTCTCTCTCTCTCTCTCTCTCTCTTCCCTCTCTCTGTCCCCAGGAAACAAAGTTCAAAATAAAAGTTACTACTTTTTAGGAATTTACATAGTTCTGGAGGGGAGGTGGGAATGGGGGCTATCTCCAGTCATCCAGATGTATACCTTGCCTCCAGACACAGATGGCTCCAGAGAAGAAAGTAAGGATGGTGACTTTGTATAGCCCTCTCTTACTTAAATTCAATTCCATTTCAAGTAATAGCATTAACTCCCTTTTTTCATGGTCCTCTTTGAGAACAAAGCAAGGAACCTAGGTGGGAATACAACAATTACTCTGATAAAGAAATTTGAAATTATCAACAAAGCAATTTTACAGAGAGAAATCACTGATGAGGTTTGGAGTTATCAGGGGAGGCCCCTGGTGTGAAGTAGCATTTCACCTGAGAATTGAAGTGAACTAACGATTTAAAAGGCAGAGAGGTGAGGAGGAAGGAAATTACAGGCAGTTGAGAATAACTGTGAAAAGGCAAAAACTGAGGGTGGAACACAATAATGAAAATAGGAAATGGCTGAAATGCAGTTTGCCTGATGTGGAATGATGTCTAGAATGGTAGGCTGGTTCCAGATGGTGAAGGACTTTCAAGCCAAAGAGAGGCATTATATTTTCTCCTCAAAATAATCAGAAGCCATGGAAGCTTTTTGAGCAGAGGAGGGACATGGTCAAACCTATGCTAATGATGATCATTTTGGCAGAAGGGAGAAATTAGAATTAGGGAGATCAGTTAGAAGGTGATTGCTATAGTATAGGTAAAAATTGATGAGTGCCTAAACTACATTAGAGGACATGTGAGTAAAGAGGATAAATATTGGAGGAGTAGAAATAATAAACTTAGATATGAAAGAGTTAAGGGAAAATAAAGAGGATAAAATAAAAGCAAGATTCCAAACCTGTGGGCCTGGAAAGAAGATGAGACCCTCAAAAGAAAAAGGAAAGTTAGGAGAAGGTATAGGTTAAAGAGGAAAGATTTAGTGAGTTCTTTTTTGAAATGGCAGCCAGGTAGAACGAGGCCTGGAATCAGGAAGACCTGAGCCAAATCTGGCCTCAAACACTTACTAGCTGTGTGACCCTGGGCAAGTCACTTAATCCCATTTGCTTCAGTTTCCTCATCTGTAAAATGAGCTAAATAAGGAAATGGTGAATTACTCCTAGATCTTTGCCCAGAAAACCCCAAATGGAGTCACAGAGAGTTAGACATGACTGGAATGACTGAACAACTTAGAAATTGGTGATCCAAGTCAAAAAATCAATCTAGAATCTGGGAGAAAAAAAGATTCCAGAATATGTACATTTGGATGTCAACTGCAGGGAGATGATAATCACAGTCACTGGAACTGATGAACGTAGGAAGAGAGTGGAGGGTGTGGAAGGGTAGGGGAACGCTAAGACAGACCCCTGGGTTATATCCACAAGTAGAGTTGAGGACATGGATGTTGATCTTTTAATATCAAAATAATATTTGAATAGTGTCTTCTTCTGAAAAATAAAGCAACCACAAAAATAAAAACAACAAAAAAACAAACCACAATGTGTTTACATAATTATTGTCTCATCTGCCTTCATATTATCAAGGTCAGGTGGGTTACAAGGCATTTCTATAGCTCTGACATTTACTGTATCTGTTACCCTACTAAAGTCATTTAATTTTCCTGGCTCTCAATTTCCTCCTCTGTAAATGAAATAAAATGAACTCTATGTCCTATAAGTTCTCTTCTAACACTAAATTAATGAATGAATCATAGTTAAGTGAAATTAGTGAGATTAAATGAATTAATGTTAAAATAAGGAATGGAATTGTGGTCTCTTTTTATCCCCTTCTATGAACTATATTATGGTACCGTCTTAGTCAAGATTGCGATACAGTGAAGAGATGTTTGGGGTATTCATGGAGGAATAATACCTCTGGTGTGAGGGCTTACAGAGCCTTTTTGAAGGATGTTCATCCACCTTTGGTGTCCACTTATCACCCAACTCTGATTTATGGCTCCAAGTAGCTGTAGCATTCAGAGCTAGAAACATACAGGCTAAGCCAGACTGATGGTAATTGACAGGTCTCAAACCTGCTGATGAACTAGTGGGATGCCTAACCCAAGCATGTGAAGATTGACCCCTGGCTGAACGGGCAGATGAGAACAATTTGTTCCAACAGCCCCAAAGGTGGCTGAAGAAAGTGCCAAGGGGCACTTAAAGCTCTCTCAGACATTAGAATCTTCAAGGATCCATTCAATGAATCCCTGGCCATCACCAGTCATTTCAACTTTCATCTTGCCACTGGACTTTGATGAATCTGGAAGAGACAGCAAGTTTGTGTCCTGGCTCCATCGAATCTATAACAGCAAGGATGATGACTTTGTACAACTCTGCTTTACTTAAATTTAATTCACATATAAGTCAAGACATCACCTGTATTGTCATTGGTCTTCTTCAAAAACAGGAACTCTGGACAAGTCTGTAGTATTATGCTCCATTTCTAGCTTTGCTGCTCTCATTATATGAATCTGGACAAGTCTTTGGGTTGATGTCTTTTTATCTGTATAATGAGAGGAATTGAACTAGATGATCTCTAAGTCCCTTAAAGCTCTTACATTCTTAGTCAACTTCCTCTGAAATTTAATGGCATTGGATATGTTCTTTAAAAGATCAACATGCTGAATATTTGTATTTGTCATTTAGTAACTAAGAACCAGATTTGGGGGTGGATCCCTCAAACTATCATTTCCTCATACTGAGAAAATGTTAGTGTCTGTTTACAGAGATATATTAATAGAATAATCTCCTTCCAGATTGGCGTACTTGAGCCACAATCACTCTTCACATCTCCAATTGTTAATTAGCATCTGATTAAAATGTCTTCTCATGCTCTTCAAACACAAAAGTTGTCATTGAGATCCACGAGAGTACTTTTGGAGAGATTGAGACAGGGGATCTATAATGAAAGTACCTAGGCCTTTGAAATATCTTCTCTCTCCTGATTCTAATCAGTCTCTGTCTAAACCCCAAAATTGTAGAACTCAGGTAATTGAAACTCCACAAATAGTCGAGGATCATAGATCTAAAAATGGAAGGCACCAAATCGGCCATCTAGTCCAAACCCTTCATTTTACAGATGAAGAAACTGAGGCAAAGGGAGATTAAGTGGCTTTCACTTGGGTTTTGGGTTTTTGTTGGTTTTTTGTTGGTTTTTTTAAAATTAATTGGGAATCTCATCTATGCACAGCAGTCTTCATACCCAGTTCTCATAACTCAGTTGTTCTTTTAGGAAGCTTCCATCATTTATCCATGTTCACTTGTCTTCATTTAGTGGTTTGTTTCTCAAAGTCAAAAATGTACAACTATCCAACACACATACCAAAAAACAAGCTTAAGGGGTTCACCCCAGCACCCATTCCATCACAACGCAACCTGTGCAGAAACCATGAATACTTGTAGTATAGATTGAAAGGAGAGGTAACCTGAGAGAGTGTCTGTAGAAATCATTCTACCTGGGCATCCCAGTAGCCCAAGTAACCCATTTAAGTCTCTAAGTTACAGGGCATTTACTCACTCAAATTGGTAAGGGGAATTTCCCAATCAAAAGCTCCCTATATCAGTGATACCATACGTCTTGTGAAAAGAAACGACCAAAACCTCTGAATGACTTGATACTACAAACATCTAAGGATTCAAAGAGACAGGGTTAACTATTTTAGTCTGCTTATCTGGGCTTATTACTCCCCTCCTTTTCTCCCTCCTTTTCCTTGTCTTTGCATCCACCTCTATCTCCTTCAATCGTCTCTCTCTGTTTCTGTGTGTGCATGTGTGTGTATGTGTGTGTGTGTGTGTGTGTGCATCTGTCTCTCTGTCTATCTCTCCCTCTCTCTCTCACACACACACAAGATTTGGCTCAAATTATCTGGAAGAAGGTGGCACTCTATCTTCACAGAAGCCCTCCATTGTGCATAACATAGAAGCTTTTCTTCTGTGAATGAATAGGATGGAGCAATTCAATGCCACTAATTTTCAGCATGGAAACCAAGGTAACAGAAGAAAACAATATATAAAAGGTGCTGATTTTAGATGGCTGATGAATGCAGAAATTACCCATCCTTGTTATAGTCTTACTGCACTTTAGTTAGGCATCACAAGTGCCCATGAACACACTATTCAGACCCTTCCTTAGGTGAGTCAGATGAATTAAAAACTCTAAGGAACACACTGTTATAAAGCTACTCCTTTCTCTGGTTACCTGCCTACCCTTAGGCTATCCATTTGTTTCCTGCTTTCCTAGACTAGGTTTGTGGCAGTCTGGATAAGTAGCTTACAGCAGGGCTCAATTTTGTATGTCTCTGTCAACATAAGTTCAAAACAATGTTTTCAAAACTAATAAAATATTATTTGAAAAGCCAAAAATGATGTCTAAGCATAAACTGTTATAGATTTGATGGAGCCAGGACAAAATCTATAATCATGAGATCATACATTTAGAACTCAAAAGCATCTTTGACATCATCAGTCTAACCCTTCATTTAATAAGATGAGAAAAATGAGGCCCAGAAGGGTAGCAATTGGCTCAGGTTCAAACAGCTAATATTCAGTTGTCGGCAGATAGCTAAGCCAACATTGCCTCATTGGAACCAAAGGAATGCAAAGAACATGGGTCAAGTGTTTTGCAAACCTGGGTACAAACGTCTCATATTCTACGCCTGAGTCTCATTGCAACCCAGTGAGATAGGTATTACTATCCCCATTTTGTAGATGAGGAAACCACAGCTCAGAGAGATGAAAGGATTTAGCCATGACCTCATGGATATTAAATGAAGTGGGATTTGCTCCCTGGTCTTCTTGCCTCCAAGTCCAATACTCTATCCACTCAGGTGTTCTTCTTTTTACTGATTGAGTCCAATTCTAAATCATCCTATGTATCCTTAGCTGATTTTTAAACTGAGACCTCAAGAAAAATGAGGCAGGTTTTACCTATCCAACCCTATTGAGTCAATTGAAGGAAGATTTGACTGGTATTGACCATAAATTGCTTTTTCAGATTGTCCTGAGCGCCTTCTCTGCATTTCTTGCATCTTTTTTATAGGCTATAAGAAGGAAACAGCTTTTCTAGCAGCACTGATTGGAAGTATATGAAATGTCAGGCCAGATTTAGGAATTCAAAGATTTATGCTACATTTTTCTCCAACTTGAAGAAGGAAAATTGAAGGGAAAAAGAGAGACCAAACGTTGGTACCACTGTGAACCCAGACCCTATTATCCTATTCATGTCCTTAGATGGTAATTTAGCACCAATTTCAATTACAGATACCCTGGCGCAATAATCAGAGAGAAAAAAAATAAAATCTCCTCAGTTTTTTCTGCAATATTTTTAAACTATCAAATACCTAACTAATACAACACTCTTAATTTCTACCTCTCTCACTTCCTCACTCCTATGGACTTTCTTATTTTCTCTAAATAACACTTTAATTTGGGCAGCTAGGTAGCACAGTGGATAGAATGCCAGGCTTGAAATTGGGAAGACTAATCTTTCTAAGTTCAAATGTGACCTCAGTCACATTAGCTGTGTTACCCTGGGCAAGTCACTTAACCCTGTTTACCTCAGTTTCCTCTAAAATTAACTGATAGTAACCACTTCAGCATCTTTGCCAATAAAACGCCAAATGTGGTCATGGAGAATCAAACACTATTGAAAAATGACATAACAACAACAGCAAACACTGATGCCTCCCCTATTTTCCCAGTCCATGAAGCTTTAAAAAAAGTGGATATTAACTACTTATCATGTCACATTACTCGAAGCGCTAAGAATACAAAAATAGTTCCTATTCTCAAGGATCTTCCTTCTCTCAAGGATCTTCCTTCTCATAGGGATAAAGCAACATATATAGGAGCCAAGGAGGTGCGAGTATATTGGTCTGAAAAGTCTTCAATATGGCAAGTGAAACCAAAGGAGAATAGATTAAAAAATTCTTCCCAGGATCAAGTACAGAAGTGATTTTATTGTGGCTCAAGAATTGCAAGGTGTAAGGGGAGAATGGAGTGTTCATGTAAGGTGGCAAGGCAATTCATTATAAAAGAGGGGGGGCACAGAATGAAGCAGGACATCACTGAAGCTAGCTTAGATGTAGCAAGTGCCCGAGGCAACCACCCATCAAAATAATGAAACTGAAAGGTAAGCATTTCTGAAGGAAAAAGATCTAGGTCCTCCAGAATATGGTTTCTGGCCCCAAAGTCTATCATTCCTTTTATGGATTCCCATGCTAACCTACCCACGATTACCCCTGAGAGTCATTTCATCATGTCCTTGCGAGCATCCTATTACATCCTTAGTTTTCTA
This sequence comes from Bettongia penicillata ogilbyi, assembly GCA_023548195.1. Classification (NCBI taxonomy): domain Eukaryota; kingdom Metazoa; phylum Chordata; class Mammalia; order Diprotodontia; family Potoroidae; genus Bettongia; species Bettongia penicillata. The sequence goes on from JAJHZJ010000724.1 coordinate 250,102, forward strand.
CTTTTGTTGCCTTATCAATTCTTCACCCAAGGTATCTCCCATTGCCCCCTTCCTCTGCTTTTTGACTGGGGATCATGGTGGGACATGAGTCCCCAAAGATATAGACAATCCTTCTATTCATTTCTCCTTGCCACTTAACATATATACACTCTATATATACACACAGACATGCATGTAAAAATTCAACAAGCTGGTTGATGGAGGGCTGGATGAGAATTGAAGAAATATGATATGGAAGCTTAAAGTTGGAAAAGACTTCAGAGGTCATATAATCTGACTCATTCATATTGTTTTCAATATATCTAGTCACTGGCTGTTGATTTCCTGATAATGGAACCTATAATCTCCCAAGGCAGCTTTCCATGTTTAGGTAGGGGAAATTGTTAAAAAAAAGTTTTTCCTTATGTCACTCCTAAACTTGTATCCATGCAACTTCTACCCAATTCTCTTCTCTGGAACCAAATAGAACGAATAGAATTACTCTAACACAGCACAGATTTTCAAATATTTAGATTTTTCTTTCTCTGGTTGAACATATTAGTTCCTTCAACTCATCCTTAGGTGGTATGGTCTTAAAGCTCTTCATCCTCCTGGTTGTCTTCTGAATTCTCTCTCATATATCGCTTTTGGTCTAGGAATGACTGTTCTAACTAAAGATACAATTTTAGACTAATCTTTTAATCTATCTGGACTTCAGATCCCTTTTTGGTAAAATAAGACAATTGGATTATGTGATCTCCAAGGTTCCATCTACCTTTAAAAGTGTACTCTAAGCTTTTACCCTCTCTCCAAGTTCCTAAACTCCTCCTTTACCTGTACCCGCCCTCAAATACACTGGGATGATCACTGCTGTAGTGGAAGTTCAACAGAGTACCAAACTTGGAGTCAGGAAGAGCTGAGCTCAAGTTGTGACTCCAATACTAGCTATGTGACTGGACAAAGTCAGTTAATATCTGTCAACCTCAGTTTACTTATCTGTAAAATGTGAGGAGTACTATCACTTACCCCATCCAAGGTTGTTCTTAGAATCAAATAAAATAAGTAAAATACTTTGCAAACTTCAAGAATTATAAACAAAGCAATTGTTAACAAAGCAAAAATTCATCTGCTGGGGAATAGTTAATAAAATTGTAGTATATAAATATAATTCTCTCTTATGAGAAATACATATGATGAATACAGAGAAGCTTGGCAAGACATGAGATAATACAAAGTGAAGTTAAGCTTCTCTGGAAATTTCACTCTGGCCTCAAGGTCTACTAGAATAAATCTGGTCTTATTTTGACATGGTAGCTGTTCAGGTGCTTAAAGGCAGCTGTGGAATATTCCCTTAAATTTTCTCTTTTCTAGGCTAACTATCCTTTATACTTCAGTCTTCCATAGTGATGAGAGTCTTCCATAGTGATGAGAGAATGCTAAAGTTGCTGGTAGTAGAAGCTAGTAGAAGCATTGGAATTCCCTCTTTCTCCTCCTTTTTTGGAGGTAACCAAGGTTAAGTGACTTGCCGAGAGGCATACATAATTATGTGAGGTCACATTCGAACTCAGGTCCTCCTGACTCCAGTGCCAGGCTCCATCCACTGCACCCCTAGCTGCTCCTGGAACTCTTTCCAAACTGCTGGTAAGTTAATGCCAGCATCTATTTTAGGTTAGCCTTTTCCCCCTTCCCTTCACCACGTCCCACACACATATTAGACTATTTTGATAACTTCCCTTGTCTTCTTGCTTTAAGTTAAGCTCTCTACTTCCTTTGTCCTGTCTACAAAATCTTCCAAACACCGAAGCTTCCTCATGTTGCTCCTCTACTAAAACAAAATAAGACATAAACAAAAAAATGAAAAAAAAATAACAACTTAGTTCTTATTTCCTAATGAATAAAACACAAATTCACTGTCCTGGGACTCAGAGACATTTCAAAACCATCTTCTCATTATTTAGGACTCTTTCCCCCATCCTTCTCTTCTATCTCTATGTTTTCGCTAATGATCTACTTCAGCCTTGGAATCACCTCCCTTTCAATATATCAGTTAATTCATAAACAAACAGTTAGTATGCCCTTAGGCTGTGCTATATGTTACGGATACAAAAATGAAAATGAAACAATCCATCCACTAAAGGAGTTTACATTCTATCAGAGGAGACTACACACCCAAGTATGTATATGCATATGGATATCTGTATACATGTATATACATAATATATATACACACATATATAGAATATGTATATACATACACACAAAGATTTTTTTGGAGTGGAGGGGAGGCTTTGGGAGCCAGAAGGGATGAAGAAAGGGTTTCTGATCGTTTTTAATATATCTACCCGGAGAAATCCAAGTTTCCTTCAATGATGAACTCATGGGTCACTTCCACCTTACCATCTTCTAATTCATTCTTTGCCCTCATTCTTAACAAATTGTCTCTGTGAAAAATAGTCTTTCTCATAATTATTCCCATATTAATAATTAGCAATTTGTTGATCCGGGAGAAGCCAAGGAAAGGAGAATAAAATCTATCTTCAGATAAATTTGTAATATATTATGTGAAAATTATAGGAATCCGGATTGGTGGATCATGCCTGTAATCCCTGTGGTTCAACTAGTCCTCTCTCTTTCCCTCTCCCTCTCCTCCTCTCCATAGGAACCAGTTAACTTGGAGTTTACTGGCTCTCTCTCTCTCTCTCTTTCTCTCTCTCTCTCTGTGTCTCTGTGTCTCTCTCTCTCACTTTCACTCTCTTTCCCTCTTCTTTCTTTCTTTCTCTCTGAAACTCTGAAGAACAATAGGTCTCTGCCCAAGTTCCACTTAATTGCTGTATTTTGGGCCCTCCTGACTTAAGAATGAATGTGAATGGTAACTCTTTCACTTTGGCACCGCAACCCTGAGGGTCTTCCCCTCCTGGTTTGATTTTTTTTCTTTCTTTTCTAATTAAAGGGGCCATCCCTTGACTTACTTCTTAAAAAGAACTATTCACTGAATGGGTGTTACCTTACTCTGAGTACCTGAAAAGGCCTTAACCTAAAAGGACCAGGGTTTCCCATTGCATCCTGGACCATCTCCAGTCATCCTGATGAATATCTGCTCACTGAATCCAAATGGCTCTGGAGGAGAAAGTGAGACTGGTGACCTTGAACAGCCCTTCCTTGCTCAAATCAAAGAATCAAAGTCAACTGTAAGTCATGTCATCATTTCCCTGATCTCACAATGTTCTTCAAAAATGAAGGGCAAACACAGCAACCCTGTGATTCCAAAGGATGAGGCTGATGGATCGCTTCAGTTCAGCAGTTCTGAGTTGTAGTAGTTCTAAAGTTAATCAGGCACCAATGCAGTAAACCTACCAAGAAATGGGAGGCCACAACGCTAGCCAAGGAGGAGTGAAACCGCCCAGGTTCAAAATGGAATTGGTCAAAGCATCTGTGTTAATTAGAGTAGAATCAGGCCTCTGAGTGGCATTGTAATTTTTTTCCAGTTTGGGTGAGACATGGAGTAGAGAGAAGAAAGGAAGGAAGGAAGGAAGGAAGGAAGGAAGGAAGGAAGGAAGGAAGGAAGGAAGGAAGGAAGGAAGGAAGGAAGGAAGGAAGGAAGGAAGGAAGGAAGGAAGGAAGGAAAGGTGAAGGGCAGGTGGGAAAGCAGAAGGAAGGGAGGGAGGAAGTTAGTCTGATCTACTTCCCTCCCGTTTAGAGAATTTCCCTTTTATAGCTAGGCATGCTTGAGGTAGAGCATGATTTTGAGGGTCTGGGAGTTAGAAGGAGGAATTGTGAGGTTGTGAAATGAATATTAGAGTCAGAAAAACTGGTTTCAAATCCCAGTTCTTTTATAATTGTTTCTGTGAACTTGGCCAAGCCTCTTAATTTCTACGAACCTCAAGTTTCCTCTGTTGTAAGGATGAGATGACCTCTTATTACAAAAAGTTAAAGATTTCCAGAGAAGCAAATTTGGGCTTGACCTAAGTAAAGATTTCTTAGCCATTTGCTCCGTCCAAAAATGAAATGAAATGCCTTGGGAGAGGATGAGTTCTATCACTAAAGTTCTTTAAACAGAGACTGGATAAATGTAAGTATGGGATGTTGTAGAACTAAGATTCCTAGCCTAGGTTCATTAAGTTGACTTAAAAAAATATTTTCTTATTTTCATATGTATTTACATATATTTTATTATACCAACTATTTTAAAATATGTATGATATATGATGCAATGTATTTGAATGTATTTTATGTTCATATGTGGTTTTAAAATATAAATATTTATTCAAAATATTTAATTCTAATTATAAATCAATATTTTTATATTATTTACTTGAAAATATTACTCTGAGAAGAAGTGCAGAGACTTCAATAGACTATACATGTACACATCAAATAGGCTGAAAGCTCCTTTTGTAGAGGATGATTACTGTTCAGCTAATGGATTTTACCAAAAGGACACTAAGGTCTTTAACTCTGGGATTCTAAGAATTCCACGATATTTTAGTTGCTCCAATCACTCACCATCATCGTCAGTATGAATGTCTCAGGCATTAAATGATTGTCTCATTTCTATATATTAGGTCCCAGAGAAGGCAATTCTTTCCTGATCACAATAATTTTCTCGATGCATTAACAAAACTCTTCCAAATAAAGCTCCAGTTTTCCTTTCTTCCATCCTTCCCAAGGAGCAAATAAGATCCAAAATTACCTAAGGTACCATTTTGGTGGTCATTTGTGGATAGCACCCTACAAGGGAGATGTGGGGTGTGAAGATTGGCATTGGAAATTGTGTGTGTGTGTGTGTGTGTGTGTGAGAGAGAGAGACAGACAGACAGACAGAGACAGAGAGAGAGAGAGAGACAGAGACATACAGAGAGAGAGACAGACAGACAGAGACAGAGAGAGAGAGAGAAAGAAAGAGAGAGACAGAGAGACAGACAGAGACAGAGACAGACAGAGAGAGAGAGAGAGAGAGAGAGAGAGAGAGAGAGAGAGAGAGAGAGAGAGAGAGAGAGGATCAGGAAATACTCAAACAAATACAGAGATGGCTGGTAGACACCATAGTCTCTTCCCCAAACATGGCAATCTTCTGATTCCTTAGTGCTGTGGAAAACAATTTTCTATGTAGGCAGATCTACAATGGGGAAATAATACTAGCAGGCAGCAGAGTCATAAAATTCTCTCAAATCCATCTAAAAACAGAAAGTCTGACAAAAAATCAAGGCATTGGAACGTGCTATCACAGACACTGATTCAGGGCTCAGCTCTCCTATACCAGGGTTGTTGCTGTGTTGTTGTTTTAAATGGATGATATTCAAGGTCAGCTATTGCAATATCTCTGGTTGCTGATGGCTTTAACAGAGGCTGAATCCAGAGGACTAACATTTTGTGCTGAAGAGATGCTTCAGTAAGTAAGAAATCATTGTTAGCGCTTTTGCTACGTATCCACTATGAAAAGAATAATACTAATGAATCTGTTGAGTGCTGATGGAGAGGATGTAATATGCATTTCCACAGAAATGTCTTGTAATTTGGCATTAATTAATGTCCAATTATTGTAAGCTGTTACTAATAAATTTTAAAAGTCTACTCTGCACTTCCATTTTGTAATGTTTTTATAAAATGGAACATTAGATGTTTTTTAATCTTGTCTGTTCTAGCAAAATACCCCAGATAACACTCTGTTTTGCATTTCAAATAATATGTGCTCATTTAAATGCAAAACCAGGGTCCAATCAGAATAAGATGGCAATCAAATTACAATATTCAATGAAGAAATTTCCAAGCTGACTTCATTAGTAAACTATCAGGAATTTCAAGATCTTACAAGGTTTCTATTTGTTTGTATAACTGCAAAGGGCTCAATTATGGAGCTTTGAGACAGCCTAAAAATAACATCAGACTAATTAAAAGTTTCAATTGGATTTGGGCAAGCACTGTTTTGCGAGTCTTTTATTTATTTATTTATTTTTAAAATCCAGTTGACTTTTGAAATGGACTCTGGAGGAAGAGATTGGATTTTTTAAAAGGTTGCATGAGCTAACCTCCTTAAAGAAAAGGCTTATAATAAGTTGCTTTGGCATATCCAGAGACAGCCCTGAAGCTCTGATGACACAGTGGATCCACAGGGTTAGTTCGGCTTTCATGTACTCGTGGACTTCTAAGAAGCTCACCCTCCTTTTCTGGCACTATTGTTTGTGTCAAGAACATGCTGGGAGAGTTTGCAGCTTGAAGTTGCTGAATCTTTTTAAAAGACAGGCAAGAGGTTCATTCTTTGAAGTCATTTTCCCTTTGGGAGGTAAGATACAGGTAAACAGGAAAAGCTCAGGAGGTAGGGCTATTATGATAATATTCTGCCAGTGCAATTGGTGCTCGAAATGTTATATAATTTGGATCATCTAACTTTGTGGAAACACCCAGCAGGGCTCCCTCCTCAACAGGTGCTGGCTGTGTTGAAAAAGAGGCCAGGAATCGGAGGGAAAATTTAGAATATAATTCCAGAGCCAAAACTTTCAGCTGATCAGACAGTACAGTTCTCGGTGTGGTTCATTGAAGGTGATAGGCCTCTGTAGCACAGTATGAGTACTTTTCCTTTTCTTTACATTTCTTTGACTGGAATTTCTTCTCTTCTTATTATTATAGGAAGAAGTTAACTCTCCTGAGCTTTTCGTAAGATATGAACAAAAAGATGTAAATTATCATCTTTAGAGGAATGCTAATCTTTCACTTTAAAGAACCATACACCCCTCATTCACACAAAAAAAAAATAAATTAAAAAAATTGCAACCTCAAGCTTTCCAAAGTTTTGAAAATACCCAACTCATTAAACTCCCATCCAGGAGGTTATATAGGTATCAGTGCATCTGTCACTTCCAGGAAAGACCATTAGCATTTGTTAACAGCTTGAGGAAAAGTACACATTTGTAATTCAGCTTTATGATGGGCTTATTAATGAACAAACTACTATGGGGATAGATTGTGTTTATGTCGCCATGCAGTTGAAACAAACGCAAGGGAGATTAAGACCGAGGCAACATCATCACCCTTAAATTGAAACTTAATATTTCACCCTTCAGGCCATCAATCTGCTCATTCATTTTTTTTTTTAATTTGTTGATATTTTTTCTTTTTTTCAACATTACCTTCATTTTCAAATGTCTGTCTCTTCTCCCCTGCTGAGTGAACAATCCCTTGTATCAAACAATAAAACAGAAAGTGAGAGTGAAAAGGAGTTCAGAAACATTCATAAATACTTCAACTGAGGATGCTATATTACTATATATATATATATATATATTTATATAATGCTCCACACCCATAGTCCCCCTCACCTCTGTTCAAATACAATAATTAACCAGAAAGTTAATTATTTCAGTTTCGATTCTGTCATATACCTGAGACTCATTATCCTTCCTTTTCAATATCATGTGATTCAAATGATTATTATCAATTTGACAAAAAAGAATAAGAGACACATCACTTCTAGGTCCCAATTAGTGAGAACAATAAATCCGCTCAAGTAGTCACGGCTATTCAAATTTACACTATTTGAAGTTATGATTATTTCAAATGTGGTCATTTCCCCCCAACTCAATGGAAATATACATTGTCAATTCAAATATTGTGAGCATTTTAAGGGGTTCATTGTTTGTATTAAGCAGCACCTAACTGTAATTTGAAGAGAAATGAACTGAAAGTTAAGGTCAATAACCATTTTAATGATAATTTGGAGAGGAAAGTAAATTTCCACATTCCTTCTTCAGGGAAAAGCTTCATTTTTATCATTACTTAGCTTTTGGTTTGATTTGTATTGTTCTTTCCATTTTCGTTGTTATAATTCTTGTATATATTCTTTTCCCGATTATTTCACTTTGTATTGGTTCAAATAATTTCTTTCCATGTTCCTCTTGATTTTTCACATTCATTATTTCTTGTGGTATTTGGATATTGCTGTTTTCTTGTATCAAAATTTATTTAGTTATTCCCCAAATTATGATCCTCTACTCTGTTTCCAATACTTTGCTACTATGAAAAGTGCTGTTATGAATATTATGGTGTATATGGAACCTTTGTTTCTCTATTTGGCCTTCTTCTGATATATGACTAGCAGTTGAAATATGCTTATTCTAACAATAATTTAAAAACCTACACATCTAGATTGGGGAATAAATGAGAGGGGTTAAATAAATTTTTATTTTAATATAACTGATTTCCCTCCTAATACTACATATTTTATTTTATTCATGTAAAAAACATTATTATGAGAAGGGGTTCACAGGCTTCATTAGACTGACAATATAGTTCAAAAAAAAGATTAAGTGCTCATATTTTAAGCTCATTTTTGTAGGTAGATAAATAGATGAAAAGATAACTATAAAAGGAAGAAATATATAAATGAGAACTTAGTAAATGAAGGAAGCTCAAACTCTTGGCAATATTGGAAATTAGATGAGGAAGCAAACTATTCCTCCCAGTTTGCCATCACAGATACACCATGGTCATCAAGGATAGCATAGTTCAATGGCACCCACGTAACACCATCATCCCCATTAAAAAAATAAAATAAAAACAAGGCTTAAAAGGAAAAAAAAAACCTCATGTAACCTACAATTTGACATTTTTCAACCAACATTTTTTTTCTTATTTTTACCAGAGATTTCAATAAGAATAAAATTGGAATCATTTGAGTTTTAACTCTAGTCTCTTCCATTCTTCATATTAAAAAATAAGTGGAGAAGCGAGTAGTGAATACTGAAATGGTCATAAAGATGGCAACAGGAAAATAAAGTGAAATAAAGAGCTTAGAACACTGACCAACTGAAGAGCAGTGAGTTTCCGAAGAATCAATGATTGAATTTGACTCCCGTAACTTCTCATAATTCATCAGGCTCAAATGAAAAGGAATCAGATATCACATTTCAGATGATTGGGAATTTATCAGAAACTAATTGGTGGTCAGAGTTCCCTTGTTCAGTCTATGCCTCTATGACTGGGCTTCTGGTGTGATCAATCTTTTAGAAAGAGAATGTCTTAAAGGTTATAGAAGAAAAGACAAGGTAGTCAAAGGAAATAATGGAGTGATATAAGAAACAGATAGGTGCCCTTGAAAAAGCAGCAAAAATACAGAGGAAATTGTCTATAGTACCAGGAGAAAAATACCATTAAAGTAGAATAGATGGGATGAGTTGAGGTAAGATAAAGATGACAGACTACTTACATGAAAGGAAGAACAGATATATCAGGCAAAAATGACTACCACTTCATGAAAATAATGGTGGGAGGGCAACTCGTGTCCATCTATAAATAACATTCAGAGACATTACAGAATTAAAAACCTCAGAGATGGAAGCTTTCTATTTTATCCAGTCCAACTCATATCTGACCAGGAATACCTTCAACATCACTAGACATTGTTTATCCAGCCTTTGCTTAAAGATTTCTGGGAACAGACACTGTCACGCTTACCTCCAGTTTCCCTTATACATATACCATGTATAAAGATGGTTGTTTATATGTTGTCTTCCCTAAATTAAAATGTGGTCTCTTTGAGGTTGGAGGCTGTTTTTGTTTTTATTTTTGCCTTTCTTACTATCCTCAGCACTTAGAATAATTCCTGCTACATGGCTTAAAAAAATGCATGTTGACTTGGCTCTTGAAGAAGCTATATTCAATAGTTAAGGAAATAGTTAAGTTTCATTATATTCAATGAAAATCTATCTCTCTGCAACTTTTGCCTCGTTCTGCCCTCCATGGCCCACAGAAACAAATCAAATCCTGTTTCCATGGGATAAGTTTCATAGACTGGAAAACAGCTATCATGATCTCACTAAGTCTTCTCTTCTTTAGGCTAAAAATCCCCAATTCCTTTATGTGAGCTTCATGAAGTTCTTTCATCAATGATATTTCCCAGAAGACCAATTCATTTATGTTACCAATAGGCAGAGGATAGACTCCCATAAGTATAAATGAATATATCAAACCTCCAAGGGAATTCAGAAGGTCTTATTGTGCCAAGTAATTGCTTCTTCTTCTTCTTTTTTTAAGGGGAAGGTCTTCCCCTCTGAGAACATGACCATGTAATTGTTTTTATTTTTTAACTGTTCTGTTCTTTTCTCTTTAAAATAGACTTCCACAGTACAGAAGGAAAAAGCCTAGTTTCAGAAATCACTTTTAACCATCAACTTTTGTAGAATTGGGAAGGAAGGGGGAGGAGTAAGGAGAGAACATTTGGCAAACATCTACAAAATATAGATGGACTATTCATTAGAAAGGAGTGGCAAGAATGGAAATTAATCAAGTTGGAGAGGAATCACACAGATGCTTCTTCCCTGAAATAAAACTGATGTTTTGATTGGAAGTGGGAGGATACAGGAACAATAATTTATTAAGAGTCTAATGTGTACCAGGCACTGTGATAAGCACTTTATAAATATTATCTCATCTGATTTTCAAAAGAACCTTGGGAAATGGTGCAATTAACATCAAAATTTTGAAATTTAGCAAACTGAGGCAAACAGAGATGACATGACCTTCCTAGAATCATACGGCTAGATCGAGATCGGATATGAACCCAAGCTTAGTGTTTTATGCACTACATCACTTATCTGTCCATAGAGGAGTGCATTTTGGAGCCTATGAGGGCAATTTTAAACCATACACCTATATAACAAAAGACAGGTGGGGATCTGGGGCAAGGGAGGGGAGATGTGTTGTCAGAAAAAGTCTAATATTTAGTTCATGAAAAGAACAGAAAGCTAGTATAGGAAGTTGGCTTGGGAACCACTGATAGAGCTAGGATTGTAAAAGCCCAATCTTACTTCATAAAAGATAATTAGTATAAAAACCTCCCCATAGATTTTATTTTTACTTATTTTTAGTGGTTATTGTTTTAACTCAAAATGAAAACAAGCTGGAAAAGTCTGTCACTCTAGGAATAGAACCATGAAACCTAAAAAAACATAAAATAGAACCATAAAAAGAACAAACAAAAAAAAAAGAACAAAAAAAAAGTTGGCAATCCAAGAATGTACAGTAGGAATGGAAAATAAATAAAGAAGATGCCCATCTGTGCCTAGGTATGTTGTTTACAATTATGAAATTTAAGATCTAGAAGCACCATAAAGAGTATCTAATTGGACCCCATCATTTCACAAATGAGAAAAGTGAGGGCTAGAGAGTTGAAGTGTCTTGCCCAAGATTACAAAACTATTGGTCTAGAAATCCTGACTTTCAGTCCAGTTTTCAGCTAAGTATCTTATAATTCCTCTTTACACAGAGCCAGGAAAACAATATGTACAATGATTACAACACTGGAAATGAAAAGAATAGCAACCATGAAACAATCAAAACTGAATGATCTAAAATTATGGGAACAAGCTTGACCTTAAAAATAATGAAAGCAACAAGAATAACACAACTCTCCCCTACTCCTTTACAGAGGTCAAGGTCCACAGAAATTGAATATTACATATAATGTAAGATTTTTTTAATGAATTGATTGGCTTTATTGAATTGTCTTCTGATGTTCTATTTTTCATCACCATCTTTACTATTACTTGTCTATTACTATTTCATTCTGTATTATTATAATTTTTTATTTTTTTGACGGTCTGGGAAAGGGGGAAGATACAGGGACAAATCCGGGTGATATAAAAACAAAAGATAACATTTTAAAAATTCTACTTCAAACAGCATTTTCTTTCAATGATAACATGTAAACATAATCAGTGATTAATCAACATTCATGCTGTTTCTGTTTTTTAGAGAAAAAGTACAGCTCACTGGCTTGTGTTCATTTAACTCTCTCAGTTATCCATATCTGTTATAAAAGTAATTTCATGTCTTTGGGCTTCAATTTTTTCATCCATAAAATGAGAAAGTTGATAAGTCGATCTAAAAGACATCTAAGGGCACTGTTTGCTTCTAAATCCTATGACTGTAACAGGTAACATTATCCATCTAATGTCAACCTTTTAAATACCAAGAGAAGCAAGCAAGAGAATCTAATCAGTTGTAGGTAATACGCCTTGTGAAATCAACCCTCTTTTACTGATATCAATTATTATAAACTCAAATTCCGGGAAAATAATATATAAAAATTCTCATTTGTGAGAAATATCAATTGGTGATTGTTCACTTCACAAAAGGATAATATGCTTGACAGAAAAATGAATTATATAATTAAGTTAATTAAACTTCTCTTGCATTTGAATAATAATTTCATTTTCAGCAACATATATATATTTGATGATGATAAAACTACTACTACTACTAATAAATATTTGCACAGCACCTCAAGGTTTTCTATATAAACGTTAGTTTAGTATTACTATTACTTCTAATGACAACAACCTGTTATTTTGTTTTGTTTTGCTTTTATTTTCTTCTAGACTCCAAACTTTTGTCTGCTGCTGTTTCATCCTGGAAATTCCCTCAGAATCTGGAGGTTTCTCATCTTGGAACACTCAGCCATCATGTAACCTACTTGACCAGAAATATATCTCCACAAGGCCAATCCCTTTCTCCCCCTGGTGTATTCCTTCTTGGCTCTCTTTTTTTGGAGGGGTTCAAGTCAACCTTCATTCTCCTCCTGGCCTGTTTCTGATTTCTGGACTTCAAAATCACCCTCTTCCCCAAACCTGAACCAGATACTTTGATTTTATACCACCCTTTGCAGTTTCCTTTTGTGTCATATCTTCCCTCTTTAGAATGTAAGTAAGCTTCTTGATTATTGAGGTCTATATTTATACCATCAACACTTAGCATAGTGCCTGGCAAGAAGTAAGTGCTTAATAAATGCTTCTTTCCTTTCTTCCTGTCATTTTACAAATGGGGAAACTGAGGCAGGGGCAGTTTAAGTGACTGTTTATTGCTCTATCGCTATATCACCTAGGGTTAACAGAGACATGCCTATACTATTCATAATGTTACTCAAGATATATTATTCTGTGTCTCTCCAAATACAAGCCCCTACTAGTATATATTTTGCATGTGCATTTTTCGACCAAGAAATTCTGAAAATCTTAGTGTTTGGATTTGACCTCAGTAAAGCTTTAATGAAACCAGTACTTTGTTCTCCATAGATCTATTGTTTCATTCCTTTTTGGAGGAAAGGGTGCCATTACATTACCATATTTTATTAGGCTTGGGCTTTTCTTTATTTTTTCCCCACAATCTTTCAATTTTTATAATGCAGACATTTTATATGGCACAGAGACAGTTGATAGACTCATTAAAGAAATCATTATCTTATGTCTTCGTATTTGTTTTTTTGTCTTTCTACAACTCATCACTCATTAATGATACAAACAGAATTGTCTTTTGACTCTGAAATTCCCTTTTTTATTGCTCATAATTTATGACGAACATGGCCTTCTGTGATAAAGACCCATCAAAGGCATCATTATTCTGCATTTATCTGCATTGAACTGTCTGTTTCATCTATTAGTCTTTAAAAGATTCTCCGTCTTTCTGTATCCAGCTATAGCTTTCTAATTCATCCAGTCTCTATTATCTCCCAGAATAAGTCTTTGCCTTAAATTGTGGGTCAAAAAAATCACACTATTCAAATCGTCTTTGACATTCAGAATCACGCCATCCTTTTTAGTTTGGTGAAGATTGTAAATGAATATTATTTAGCACTTCTGATGCTGATCTGACCTTGTGTACCTATTGCCTCTGGTGATGCTTTGCTAAACAACATGTGCCGAAATCAACAGATTTGTCCTTCAGTTGTTTTATTCCTGTGTGCTTTATCTATGAATGGTGTTCCACAAGCTTTGCTTTTCAACTCTCCTCAAGTCATTGGATTGAATGATAAATGCTCAGCTGATACCCTTTTAAAGACCAGCCGCTGTAATCTGCATATTAACAAGGCATGAGTAAAAAAAAAAAAATGTCTGGAAAGGGGTGAGAATTTAAAATGATTCCACAGCATGACTAAAAGAATGTGTTTCAGAGGCCTGGAAAAGGAGAAAATAAATATTCTCAGATTTTCTCATAGACTTTGCCCTTTGAGGAAATATATACTTAAAAGTAAGGGCTTAGGATACAGAGCGGTTCATCTCAGGCATCTCTTCTTGGAGATGATTATTTCTTAAGGTGGTCATGAACTTCAGATTTTGGCAAGGAGAGCAAGAGAGAGTGGAAAGAATATTAAATGTGAAAACAGGCTTTGAGCCCTGCCTTTGTTGTGAGGTAGTGAGCAAGTGTCGTTAGAGCACTAGACCTGGAGGCAGGAAAACCTGAGTTCGAATACGTCCTTAGACACTTACTAGTTGTGTGACTCTGGGCAAATTACTTAACCTCTCTTTAACTCAGTTTCCACATCTGTAAAACTGAGATGATAATAATAGCACCTACTTCCCAGGCTTGTTGTGAGCATCAAATGCAATAGTATTTCTAAAGCACTTAGCACTGTGCTGGGCACATACAATGGCACTATATAAATATTAGATATTATTATTAAAATGAAAGGATTGGACTAGGTGATCAGTAATATACCAGTCAGCTCCAAAGCCTATGCTTTTGACAGGCACATTAATGTATTATTGGTAGAGTTGTGAATTGATACAGACACTCTGAAAAACAATTTGGAACTACTCCCAAAAAGTCACTTAAATGCTGACACTTATTTGTTAATACTTATTATTCAATAATACTTCCATGCTTGTACTCTGTAGATGAATAACATATCAAAATATTTAGAGCAGTTATTTTTGTAATGGCAACAAACTGGAAAGCTAATGGGTGCCCATCAGCTGGGGAAATACTGAACAAATTATCTTACATGAATGTTATGAAACACTTTTCTGAAGAAAGAAATAGTGGAAGAGATACATGAACTGATGCAGAGAGAAGTGAGAAGAATAAAGGGAAAAAATTATGCAGCAACAACATTGGAAGTACAAACAACTTTTCAAGAGACTCTAATCAAAGCTGTAACCAAGAAGAACTATGTTAACTACACACACATATACACACGCATGTATACACACATGTACACACATGAAGTAGACTGAAACCTACCATTTTTAACATGATCAACATGCAAATTTGTTTTTTCATGATTGTGCATGTTTTTTTGCTTTCTTTTTAAACTGAAGAGATGAGAGAAAAAATAAATATTTTATTAAAAATTAAAAAATGAAAAGTAAAACAAAATCCCATTAGCTATGATCACGTATTTATGACAAATCTTCAAAACTGCACTTCTTTCTTTAAATGAGGTCCTCTGATGTCATCAAGGTCCACTCTAGATCTCTAAGGTCCCCAACATTCCTCTTATCATTCTATAACTTAATAAATCCCTAAAGCAGGGGATCCTAATTTTTTTTTTTAATAAACCCCTTTGACAGTTTGGTGACTCCTATAAACCCCTTCTCAGAAAAATATTTTTTCCAAAGCATGAAGTAGAATACACAGAACTAATGATATTGGAACATAATTGTCAAATTAAAAAAAAAAAAAAAAGCACTTTACACACCCCAGGTTAAGAACTCCTAACTTTAGGCTATGAATCAAAAACATCTGTTACTTAATTTACAACATAAAGCATAGAAGATATGTGTCCTTTTTTCCCCTCAAGCTCCAAATTTCTATTCAGTCCTATGTTCAACTTGCTTCATATAAAACCTAAGCCTCAAACCATGTCATAGAAAGAAATACATCATGCCACTTATCTTGGCTACCAACTCAGATTACCTTGATCCACTTTTGCAAAACTACCCCCACTTCCTTAAAACCCAGAGTATTTTGGGTAAGGAACTTTCAAGGTGAGCTCGAGGCCAACTATATGTCCTTTTGCCAAGTCAGTCAGAGGAAATCATTTCATCCTTCATCCAGAAATTAAATGGTTATTGATTGATAGGGAAGATACTGTAACCTTATAGATTAAATTAAGAAATGTTGCTGAACACAATTAAAATTTTTCCTAATGCAGCACTGTTTTCAGAAAGCATTTTTGACTAAGTTCCATCCCCAGGGTTAATTACCATGTCTAAGGTCCAGGAATAATAGATTAAGTGGAAACTTGGCTCCCAAAGTTAAAGAATGAGAATGGGAAGTCAGCAAATGACAAAGAGAAACTCAGGGCAGCCTTCACAAATGATTTAAGCCCAACTGATGAATCTGAGGGAAGAAATCCAAACAGCAGCAATCATCCTATTCTATGCAAAGGAAAAGCCATCATTTTGTTCAGAACTAATGGTTATTCTAAAGGATGTCTTTTATCTTCTGAAAGGGCAGAGACTTTCGTTCTAGATCAATTTGATTTACTACATGGTTTCTGGCCATTTTAAAGGTAGAGATCTAGTTAAGATTACTGGAAATTCCATGGACAATTAATATAATCCATTGGTTATAAATTGGTTTATCGGATTTAGAATCAGAAGAAAGTCTTATAGATAATGTGGCATATTCCTTTGCTAGTGAAAAAGCAGTCTCAGAAAGTAGAAGTGGTTCACCCAAGGTCACATTAGTCATAAGCAGAACTGGGATCTAAATCCTTGGGTTTAAATTCCAAAATGAGTGTTGTTTTGTCCCCACTACCATCCACTGCCATTTAACACAAAGATGGTTGGGGGAAGAAAAGGGAAGTAGAATGTGCCTTGGATTCGGCATCTAAAAGTTTTGGTTCTATCCTTGATTGTGGCAATAGCTGCCTACGTAATCAGGGTCAAGCATCTTAAACTCCCTCTGTATTCCATTGTCTTCATTTATATAAAACTAACTAAACGAATAAATGGATAAATAAACAGATAAATGAATGAAAGGTGTTGGGGGGAGGAATCAGGAGTTATATTAGATATTCACCAGAATCGCACCAAACAAAATTTCTGAGATATTCAATACTAAAACCCAGAGATTACAGCTTCAAAAAAGAATGGTTTATTTAGTAGTAGTAGTAAAGACCATTTGTTTGAAAGCATTCTTTAATCTCATCAATTCTGAGCCTTTTCAGTTTCCTCAGACAAGATACTATCTCTTGGCTGAATTTTCACTAGCTGTCTTCCCTGTTCAGAATGTTCTCCCTCTTCCATCTCTATTTCTTGGTTTCCCTGGTTTCTCCAAATCTCAGCTGAAATCCTGCTTCTGGTAAGAGGTGTTTTTCCTGGTCCTCCTTAATTCTAAGGTCTTCCCTCTGAGACAAGTCGGTCAATAAATATTTATCAAATGCCTGGGAATAAAAGTGAAGGACAAAAGCTATTCCTTATAGGCTTTTAGGGAGTTCACAGCCTAATAGGTTGCCAGTAAATAAGTACAAATTATATAAATAACTCTGCACAAACTACATACAAGACAAATCAGAAGTAATCAACAAAAGGACTGCACTAGAATTAAGAGGGATGTTGAAAGGCTTCCTGCAGAAGGTGAAATTTTATCTGGGACGTGAAGAGAGCCAGAAAAGCCAGGAGCAGAGATGAGGAAAGAATAGTCTTCTTATGGGAGACAGGCAGCGAAAATAACTGTAGTTAGGAGATCACATCTTGTCTGAAGTACAGCAAAGGAGGCAGTGTCATTATACTGAACTATACACGAAGGAAGGAGGGCAGTGGATGGAAGGTGGAAGAAGACTGGAAAGGTGGGGTGGACAGGCTATAAAGGTCTTGGAATACCAGAGAACTTTATATTTGATCCTGGAAATGAAAAGGAGCCACCAATCTATTTATTCATTTACCTATCTATTTATTAATCTATTTATTGATTTATTGATAGGGATTTGTCTTGTCAGATCTGCTTTATGAAGATCACTTTGGCAACTATGTGGAGGGTGGAAATCAAAAGAGTAGAGAACAATAACTCTGAGTATAACTTTTATAGATGGATAATAGATAAAGAAAGAGATTGAAATGAAGATAAAGAGATAGAGATAAAAATAGAGATAGATAATTTTTACATTTTGTCTTCCTTATTAGAGTAGTGAGATCCTTGAGAACAAGGACTGTTTTCGCCTTTCTTTCCATTCCTTTTAATGCTAGTGTCTTCCTCCTGAGATTATCTTCCATTTATTTCTTTGTATTTTTTATGTACATAGTTGTTTATATGTGGATTCCCATGTTAGACTGTGAGATCCTTTGAGATAGACATTTTTTTTTTTGTATTTTTTTTGTATCTACAACACTTAGCATAGTGCCTAACAAATAGTAAAGGCTTCTTGACTCAATTTTGGCTTAACTCCAGAGGTCACTCACATCATCTTATTCTGATATTTCTGATGGCTGAAATGTTCCCAGATTTAAATGATTCCAGGAAAACTCCTGCATGTGAGAAATTCTTTGTGTTTTAAAAGGAAGGCCTGCACAGAGACCCTTTAAAATTCATTTCAACGTGAAAACAGAAAAGACCAGTAAACAAAGCAAAACAAAGCAACAGCAAAAAAAAAAAAGACTAAAAGGCCTAAATGACACATTCAACTTTTACCAGTTAATTGGTGCATAAAAGGTTGTGAAGATTTATGTGCTTCAAAATCAAAGCTAAATTGAATTTTTGACATTTTTGCAAATAAAAACCCCAAAGAATACATAGGTGCCTTTTGATTTGTCACAGCTGGAAGACTCTGAATCATGAAGCGCTCTAGGAGAGGCCATTAAATAGTGTTAGATGGTTTGTCAGTGTAAAGGAAAAGTAATTGAAGAAACAAACTATGTGTATGGACATTGCATTTTAAAATATTTACAAAACAGAGACAAAGTGAGTCCTTTACTCCCACAACCCCAAGTATAGGCAATGTGTTTATTAGGCAGTAAACAAGGGCAACTTAATAATTTAAATCTTGCCTTGGTTTCTTTATGCAACAGTGCTAAATGATAGCCACTTAAATCTCCTACATTGTATTTTCAAAAAAAAATATTAGATATCCAAACTACTCTTTTTCTTTTTCATAAATACAGGCAAAGTTTCAAGAGTCTTTGAGAATAGCAATTTCAGAAGAGTAATGGATTATAGGGATGGATGCTGAAAACAATTTGTAATGTGAAAGGTAAAAATTTTCTAGATGAACCAATAATTCTGGTTTAAAACCAAAACCGAACAATAACCACAACAAAAACCCTTTGCCTTTAGCAATTCATCTCCTGGGCCCTTTAAACTCTTAGGATTAAATTACTTAAGTTCATAGATAAAGAAACATTATAGTACAATAGAAAAAAAACATTGAATTTGGAGTCAAAGGCATTGTTCAAATTCTGGCTTTGTCATTTATTCCTTGTGTGATCTTGGGTAAGTCATAGTTCTCTGAGCTTCAGTGACTTATCTGAAAAATGAAGGGCTTGAATTAAATGGATTTTAAAGACCCCTCTACTCTACTTCTATTATCCTAGTAGAGAAGTAAGGATTATTAGAGGTCATCTAATCAACCCCTCATTTTACAGATAAGAAAACTGTAGTTCAAGAGTTAAATGACTTGTCCAAGGTCACACGAGTAGAGTTGAGGAATAGGTTATAGAATTTGAGGAGATTGAGGATCTCTGAAGTTAGGATAGTTCTCCAACTTCCCAGGAAGTTGAGGGAGCATCAGTAGGAATATTAAAGTACCCTAATATAAGTGCTCAAAAGTTGAGTAATAAAAAAGTGAAAAGTGTAATAAAATCCTTGGGAAAGAAGAATGACCTGGAAACTAGTAGGCAGTACTTACCATATAGAGAGTGAGTAAATAAATAACTTCTAAAGAATAGAGGTTGCTAAATGATGACATCTAAGAAAGAGCTTAAAAATGGAAAATTGGGAGAAAGGAATATTCCAATTTCCCTTCAAGTACCATCATTTTATGTATGTATTAGGGTGCAAGATATATATCTGCATCTTTCCATGATGAAAAAAAATGCATGTGGTCTAACAATATTAACATATTCTTTCTACCACCAGTTCTCTGTCCTCAAATAATCAGATACATTCAATCCATCAAGGTCATTAAGACACATGCTATACATGCTGCAATTAGGATACACATTTCCCTTCACAGGATACAGCAATAAAGATCAAGCTTCCAGATCTCAATTAGTCAATCCTACTTGCTATTTAGCCAAGAATAAAGAAATGCTTCAATATTAAAAGACTAGCAATCCTTCCTTTTAACTAGGAGGGTGTGTGTGTGTGTGTGTGTGTGTGTGTGTGTGTGTGTGTGTGTGTGTGTGTGTGCGTGTGTGTGTGTGTGTCTAGGTCTAATCTTTATTCAGTTTTAGGAACCTACCAATCAACCTGATCATAATCTGGATTGTCCCATTCAACAAAGTTCCATGTGTTGGGAGGGCCATTCTTCATTCAGGTAGAAATGCATCCTAGCCCTTTGTTGAGAGGACACAAAGAACTCCTCTTTTTAGTCCTCCATAAATGAGTCTGCCTGTAAGGTACATAGTTATTTCACCAGATTCTTTAAAGGTTGGACCTTTTTCAGGAATAGTTATCTTTTCACCATGGTCTACACAAAATGAGTTGTGAAATATCTTAGTCTTCCTCTAACTCCTATCCCTACCACTTTTTCTTTACTTTGTGGCTGTCCAGTCTTTTACTCCTTAGAATGCGGCAAGTGCTATATTTCCCCTTCATTCCCTCCCCAACTACCAAATGCACAATATGGCAATTACAAGGAGGAAGAATAAACTTCTGTGCTTATCTTGATGGCCTGAAAGGGGAGATCAAGGACCACTAGTTTTTAGGTACTTTCTGCTTTTCTGTTTCCTTTTGTGGAAACAGACTAAAGTTCCTGCAAATGAATATTTCCATGCCTTTGGTATTACCTCATGGGCAATTGTGAATTTGAGGTTTCCTGAATTTGAGAGTTCGTAAAATGCTTATGAGCTTGAGAGTTGAGTACCAGTCTCCTGGACAAATAAAACAATCAATTTTTTTTTTAAAAAAACATATTCTTAGCAATATGACTCTAGAAGAAATGGATCCTTACCAGAGAATCACCCTAAAACTCAAAGATATTCTATAGAGTTAATGGAGCTCAGTGAGATCTGAACCTTGCTAACCTGGACATGAGAGGGCTAAAGTAAATGGGAAATACATGTTCAGTTATCTAACAAAGTAAAGTGTCTTTACTCTCTAAGGGTGGAAGGTGAGGAGAAGAGAGAACTCCAATAGACTATTTGAATGTTAATATTTCTCTATTTTTAACACTATTTGTTTAATGTCTATTTTAATCTCTAGTATAATGTTAATGTTTCTCTTTCTGCATGGGCTGATGGGAGTCATATTCCTTGGTAAGGAAAATAAAGATTGGTCCTTAACTGATTTAAAAATATTGTATATTAAGTACTTTGCAGTAGTTGTGGACATAGTTGATTATTTTGAGGAAAAATATAGATACAAGTCATTTAAGTTTTATTCAGGAGAACTTACTCGGAGTAAAACTCCAAGGTGGAAACAAAGAATCAGAGAGAAAAAGGATCATTTCAGGTTAACTCCAAGGACTGAAGCCAATGCATGTGATCCCAAAGTCTCTTGGGGAGCATTAGAGCAAGATCACACAATCATTTGCAAAGATTATTCAGTTTTGTAAAGACAGCCTCAAAAATATAAATGAGGTTAGTAAATCAAGAAAATTTATAAAGAAAACACATCTAATTAGTTTTCAGATAGAGTAGTGCATATTCTAAGGAGTCTAATTCCAGAGTGAGGTGGAGTCTGAGTATATGCATAAGACTTTGAAAAGTTTCTAAGAGGAAAAGGACAACACTGAAAGACTTATGATAAAAAATGCTATCTATCCTCAGAGAAAGAACGGATGGTGTCTGAATACAAATTGAAATGTTTTTTTCTACTTTTTTTTGAAGTTTAAAAATTTGTTTTGGTCTATATTTTCTTTCACAACATGACTATTATGGATATGTTTTGTATGGCTCCTCATATACAACCTATATATGATTGCTTGCCTTCTCAACAAGGGGTTTGGGGAAGACGGAGGGCAAGAATTTGGAACTCAAAGTTTTAAAAATGAATGTTAAAAATGCAGGGGTCAGGAGGACTTGAGTTCAAATCTCACCTCAGACACTTGACACTCACTAGCTGTGTGACCTTGGGCAAGTCACTTCACCCCAATTGCCTCATCCTGGATCATCTCCAGTCATCCTGATGAATATCTGGTCACTGGATTCAGATGACTCTGGAAAAGAAGTAACATTGGTGACCTGCACAGCCCTCCCTCACTCAAAACAAAGTCCATTGCAAGTCATGTCATCATTTCTCTGATGGCATGGTCTTCTTTGGCAACAAAGGACAAAAACACACAAGTATGGCCTATGTTGAATTGTTTGTTTTCTCAGTGTGGATGGGTGGGGAGGGAGGGAGAGAATATGGAACTCAAAGCTTTAAGAATGAATGTTAAAAATTGTTTTAGCATGCAACTTTAAATTAAGCTATCCAGGCAATGGAGTGTAGAAATCTATTTAGCCTTAAAGGAAAATAGAGGGTAAGGAGGATGGAAGAAGGGTGGGTAATTGAAGGAATGAAATAGTGGAGGAAGGAGTGGATGGGGTACATGCTGTCCTGGGGTACAGGGTGGGGAGAGATGGGGAGAAAATTTTGAATTCAAGTTCTTGTGAAAGTGAATGTTAAGAACTGAAAAATAAATAAATAAAATATATATATAATGGGACATTTAACTAGAGAGAAGAGAAAATCATTTGGGTTATTTATGAGCTTCTAAGAGCTCTTTACACATTTCCTGTAATTTCTCTTGGTAAAAAGGCTACCAAATATATGCAATAAATTGAGTGCTTGTATAAGAAATAGGCCACTTTTACTCCTATCTGTATAAACCTGCTCTTGAACTCTATAGTTTCCAGAGGATACTTGTTATAGAAGCCAAAAAGGGATAATTCAGAAGACTTCTCCGAAATTTTTACCTACCCTACTGTAGATCCAGGACATAGGATGTTAGGGAATGTTATGAAATCTTTTACTTTTAAAATATTTTCACAGCAATCATTCACTTATCACTTTAGAAAACAACATTTAGTGCCTACTATATATAGAACATATTGCACAGCTGTGCACACCAAGGGAATTCAAATTCAGATAGAACTCAGAACTTACACTCATGGTCCTTATACTTTGTTAAGAGGTAGAAAGAATATCTTTCATTCTTTTAAGTTACTGCACCAAAGAGAGCATGAGGAGTTTGAACATGGTTAAATAGGTAGATAATATCATATTCAAGATAAGAACGTAGCTCTTTAAACTCCCTTCCTAGTGCTGTGCCTACTAGGTCACTCTAAAGATAGCATTTTTGTCCAACAAGACTGTGTACACATAAGAAAGTACATTCATTGTAAGCTAAGACCTCCCTTTCTGAATGCTATGTTTAGCAGTTCGTTATTTGGACTGAAGGCCCTGTCTGGAGAGGCAAACAGAATCATTTCTCCCCTAAAACTCCTTTACCATGGAACATATCAACCATTTTGTTTGATTCGGCCCTTCACAACTAGGAATTACTTAGGCTTCTTTTGAAATAGCCAGTCTGTGCAATTGAAGGGAGGCAAAAATAATAAAGGGAAGTACTTATTGTAGGAATCAAGGGAACACCCTGTCCTGGTGTGATGAAACAAGTTAAAATTCTTTGGTTTTAGATTTATAAATATGTAATATTTGTATGAATTCATGGTAATGTAATAGATTATTATATACTGCATAATTTATAAATATATTATATATATAGACATAGGCAGACATATACATAAAGACAAAGACCCTCATATTCATATATATGAGTATGAATGTATATATGTATATATTTATATGTATGTGTATGTGTATATATATATGTGTGTATGTGTATATTTACATATATATAATTCTATATAGGTTACATATGTGTAGTTGTGCACAACATATCCATAATAATCATGCTGTGAATTGAAACATAGACAAAAGAAACCCTCAAGAAAAATAGAGTTAAAAAATTTTGCTTCAATCTGTATTCAGACACCATCAGTTCTTTCTCTGGGGATGGATAACATTTTTCATTATAAGTCTCCAGAGCTGTCTTAGACCATTGTATTGTTGAGAATAGCTAAGTCATTCATAGCTGATCATCTTACAATATTGCTATTACTTTGTACACAGTACATTTCACTTTGCATCAGCTCATGGAAGTCTTTCCAGGATTTTTTCTGAGAGCATTTTGCTCATAATTTTTTTAGCAAAATAGTATTCCATCATAATCACATCCCAAAATGTGTTTAGCCATGCCCCAATTGATGGCCATTCTCTCAATTTCCTTTTTTTTCTACCAGAAAAGAGCTGCTATTAATAATTATATATATATATGTCCCTTTAATTTTTTTTTTAAATCTCTTTTGGTATATAGCATGCCACATCATTGCTCTCTTGATCTGGAATTGTAAAGAATTTCAGAAGGAATATATTCTAACCCTCTGATCTTATGGATGTGGAAACCAAGCCCAGGGAATTTAAGTGACTTGCCCATGGTGACTCAGATATTAAAAATCAGAAGTGGAATTTGAACTTAAGACCTCTGACTTCAGAATCAGTGTACTCTTTGTGCCTCTCAACTTATCTTTCCCTCCCCCTGTCACAAAAAGTGATTCCCCTCCTGAATTCCATGTTTCTTCCAATCACAGCTGCTTTATAACCCACTCAATGTTGTATTTGATAAATATTTAGATTCATAAGGGAGGTAGAGAGTTTAGTCTCTACATTTTACAGAGGAAGAAACTGAGGTCCTCTCCCCCTTTTTAAACTGATTCTTAGAACTACTGCAAAGGCCCACATCTACCCTTTTTATGGCTCTTGAAATCTTCATGGAAACCACTCCAAATATAAATTTTCATTTGCAAGCCTATAGAGAGAATTAAAGTGATGTATGCAAAGTAGTAGACCTGAAATGAGGTACTCATCACTTACCTAGGCTTCAGACTTGCATATCTCACATAACCTTCCTGGGCTTTCATTGCCTCTTATGCAAAATGGGTACACTATATACCATTATTTTGCTTTCAGGAGCAAACAAAATCATGCAATAATATTTAAAAGCATTGTGTAAGTACAACTTACATTAAATATAAGCCATTAGTATTGTGTTCAACAGTAGGTGCTTAAAAAAAATGTTTATGCCTGTGGTCTGTCTTTTCTCCCCATTTATCACATAGACTTAAAGCAGGTTCATTTTTATCTCTTATCTTTGAAACCTATAGCCAGGCATGGAGGTGCATGCTTGGAATCCCCGCTACCAGGGAGGATGAGAAGAGGTGTTTGCTTGAGCTCCTGACTCTGAACTTCTGTAGTAATAAATACACTTGGGTTATAGCACTTAGTCTAGCACCAATATGGTGAGCACCAATAGAAGTGACACTAGACCATCTAAAGAAGGGCAGACTGGTTCAATTTGGATACAGAGCACATCAAAGATTCCTTGTGGCTCAGCCTTGGAATCAGTCCCATGAGTGGCTGCAAAACTTCTATTCTGGGCAAGGTAGGAAGACCCAGTCAGAAAGAAAAAGTGAAAGAAAGAAGGAAGGATGAAAGGAAGGGAGGAAGAAAGAAAAAAAGAGAATGGGAAAGAAGAGTTAGAAGGAAGGAAGAAAGGAAGGAAGAAACCTAGAGTGACTAGAACAATGTTATGCATATAATACTCAGCAATGGTCAAGACAAAGAGGAAAATGATGAAGGTTGAATTTTAGCATGCCTATGTTTAATGTCAAATAGTTTGTATAGACCACCCTATTACTTTAGTGCCACAAAATAAATTGGTCTGCTGACATGTCCCACAGTGATCTATCTCTATCCCATACTGAGATGACGGAATTTGAGATTTAACCATTATATTATCTGAAAGATGAAGACATTTTGGGAATTTAATCAAAGAGCAGGAAGGCTGATTAAGAGGTAGAAGAGGATCTATTGATAAATGGTCAAAGGACAGGTAGGTTTCAGAGGGAGAAATTAAAGCTATCTATAGTCATATGAAAAAATGCTCTAAATCACTATTGATTAGAGAGATGCAAATCAAACAACTCCGAGACACCATATCACATGTGTCAGATTGGTTAACATGAACAAACATAAAGATGATAAGTGTTGAAGAAGATGTGGGAGAGTTGGAACACTAATTCATTGTTGGTGGAGCTGTGAACTGATCCAACCATTCTGGAGAGCAATTTGAAACTATGCCCGAAGGGCTACAAAAACATGTATACCCTTTGACCCAGCAACATCGGTTCTGGGACTGTATCCCAAAGAGATCATAGAAATGGAAAAGGTCCCAAAGGGAAAGAGTACAAAAAAAAAATAGCAGCTCTCTTTGTGGTGACCAAAAACTGGTTATCAAGGGGATGCTCATCAACTGGGGAATGACTAAGTTGTGATATATGAATGTAATGGAATACTATTGTGCTATAAGAAATGATGAACAGGAAGACTTCAGAGAGGCCTGAAAGGATATATATGAACTGATACTGAGTGAAAGGAGCAGAAACAGGAGAACTTTGTGCACAGCAACAACCACAGTGTTCAAGGAATTTTTCTGGTAGACTTAGCCCTTCACAGCAATGCAAGGACCTAAAACATTCCCAATGAACTCTTGAGGTAAAACACCTTCCAATTCCAGAGAAAGAGCTATGGATTTGGATCGCAGAATGAAGCAGACCATTTTCTTTTGTATTATGTTTTGTTTTGTTTTATGATTTCTCCCATTCATTTCAATTCTTCTACACAACATGTCTAAGGTAAAAATGTATTTAATAGGAATGTATGTGTAGAACCTATATAAGATTGTACACTCTCTCAGGGTGCAATTGAGGAGGAAGAGGGGAAGGAAGAGGAGGAAGGGGAAAAATCCAAGATATATGGAAGCCATCAGAGAACACTGAAAACAAATAAAATAATTTAATTAAAAAAGAAATAGAAGGGGATGATTATGAATACAGATTAAAACTATGGAATGAAGCACTTGATTTTGTCTTATTATGTGCTATGTATAAAACAGTTTCCTGCATATCTGAAATGTTCACACATCACACATCATAGAAATCTGCACACATAGTATTTTGATTTGACCTGAATCCCCCTCACTTCAAGTGGCAGAATGGTGTATGAGAGAAAGAGCTGAACTTAGAGCAACAAAGATTTTTGTTCAAGTCTGACCTGAGTAAGTAACTTGACTTCTCAGATAAATTCTTATTTACTCTAGGTAACATTCCGTTACTTAAAGTTACTAATCTTCATTGACAAAGGGAGTTTCCTCTCTGGAAGTTCTGTATGTCATGAATTCTTTGGGTTAGTCCCTATCCTTACCCCTGTTACTTCATGGTTAGGAACAGGGGTTATAAAATCATGGATCTAAAGTATTGCCTGTCTCTTCTATAAATTTATTGACAAAAAGAAAGTTGCAATGGAAACTCTCATGTCTAAACCTCACTCATCCAGATCTCTGACTTATCCACATCTTAGTAGAAGAAACAGACAGTAGACCTGAAACAGAAAACAGAGAGTAGATAAGGAGAATGATGGGCAGAAGTCAACAGAGATATGGGCACGGTTGGAAAAAGGAATTAAATGGCAGAGATGGAGGCAGTCCAGGTGGAAGTCATGAACTCCTGCATAAATAGATAGGACCTTCAGTATTAGCTTTATTTCACAGATGAGGAGACTTGAAGGAAAGAAAGGTTAAATGATTTGTCCAAAGTTTTACAATTAGTTAGATGCACAGCCAACAGTGCAAACTAGTTCTTTGTCATTATAGGGATGATAATTTGATTATCCAGCTATTAAAAACACTACTTGTATATTGTCTTCATGAGTGAATGAATGAATATTAAAAATAATAATAACCATAGCTCATACTATGGCCAGGCATGGTGCTAAATATTTTACAAATATTATCACATAGGCCATAATTTAGAGAAAAGGCACAGACATAAGCATGCCAATTCTATAGGGATCTTTAGACAAACTCTGTACTAATATATTTATTCAAAATAGTCTCATATATGCTGCGTGTTTTAACTTTTTTAAAGGCATGCTTAAAGAAAAAGAAGTTCCTCACTAATGCCCTGTTCGTGGAGTTGTGAACTTATCTAACCATTTTGGAGAACAATTTTGAACTATGGCCAAAGGCTATAAACATGTGCATGCCCTTTGACCCAGCAGTACTACTTCTAGGTCTGTATTCCAAAGAGATCATGCAAATGGAAAAAGAACCCCCATGAACAAAAATGTTTATAATAGATCTTTGTGTGGTGGTCAAGAATCAAAAATTAGAGGGATGCCTATCAGTTTGGGGATGACTGAACAAGTTGTCGTATGTGAATGTAGTGAAATAATATTGTGCTATAGGAAATAATGAGTAGGCAGACTTCTGAAAAATCTGAAATTATTTGAATGAACTGATGCTGAGTGAAGTGAACAGAACCAGAATATTGTACACAGTTAACAGCCACAATGTGTGATGACTAACATCAATACGCTTAGTTATTTTTAGCAATGTAGGGATCCTAGACAACTCCAAAGGACTCATGATGGAAAATTCTATTCACATCCAGAAAAAGAACCAAGAACCATGGCATCTAAAAACAGATTGAAGTATATTATTTGCTTTCTCTTTTTTTGTTTTTTCTTCTTACTCTTGGTTTCTCCCATTGGTTCTAATTCTTCTTTACACATAACTAATGCAAAAATAGGTTCAATATGTATATATATGGAGAGCCTATATCAAATTGCATGCAGTCTTGGGGTAAGAAAAGAGAAGAGATGTGGAGAAAATTTTTAATTCAACATCTTATGGAGGTAAATATTGAAAACTAAAAATAAATAAACGTATGTGTTTATATATACGTATATATGCATACACAGGCACACACACATATATATATATATATATACAGATAGACATGTAAAAGAAAGAAAGAAGAAGGAAAGAAAGAAAGAAGGAAAAAAAAGAAAGAAGGAAAGAAAGAAAGAAAGAAAGAAAGAAGAAGAAAGAAAGAAAGAAAGAAAGAAAGGAAGGAAGGAAGGAAGGAAGGAAGGAAGGAAGGAAGGAAGGAAGAAGAAAGAAAGAAAGAAAGAAAGAAAGAAAGAAAGAAAGAAAGAAAGAAAGAAAGAAAGAAAGAAAGAAAGGAAGGAAGAAAGGAGGAAGAAAGAAAGAAAGAAAGAAAGAAAGAAAGAAAGAAAGAAAGAAAGAAAGAAAGAAAGAAAGAAAGAAAGAAAGAAAGAAAGAAAAAGAGGAAGGAAGGAAGGAAGGAAGGAAGGAAGGAAGGAAGGAAGGAAGGAAAGAAAGAAAGAGAGAGAGAGAGAGTTCTTGACAATTGATATCAAATGCAGATCTTCCTGACAGCTGTAGCAGGGACTGATGCACTCGGTTGACTTCTGGATTTGAAGTTAGGTGACATGGATTCACATGCACATACACAGTTAATTCATTTTGTGACCTCAGGAATATTACTTTACTTCTCAAATACTTAGTATCCTTATCTGTAAAATAGGAACAATAATACTGTCTTTACCATCTTTACAAAGCTGTGAATTGAACACTGTAAAGTACTACACTAATGTGAGTTGTTACGATGATGACAGCAGAACAATAATTAAGGCAGCCCAGTCCCACAGAAAGGAAGAAGACAAAAATAGAAACAAGAGGGTTATACCTATACCTGTGCTATCACTTCCCCCCCACACCCCTTCATCAATTTAAATGGTAGATAGAACCTCAGGGGCTATCAAGCTCAATTGCATCATTTTATAGCACAAAAGTTAATGCCAAGAGAAACTCATCTAAGATCACTCAGATTATAAATGGCAATGACAGGAGTTGAACCATGTTCCTCTGAATCTGAAAACAATCTCTTTTCCTACTGTTATGATGTTATAGAGCGGAACACGATGAAGTAAAGAGAAATGAACAATTTCCATGTGAGTGTACTTGTGAAAGAAAAGATTGAAGGAGAAATGAAGTAGGTTCAGTTTCTCTGTTTTGTATTGGATAAGGCATTTGTAACCAAATCAGTTTTAAATATATGTCATAGTGGAAAGTATTAAATTTGGAATCAGAGGAGATGACTTCAAAAAATAATTCTGCTACTTGTCATCCATGAGACCTTGGATAAGTCTATCTATATTTCAGTTCCTTGCTCTACAAAATGAGATTAACTAAACTATTTCTAAGATTTTTTTTAATTTAAAGCTTATGAACTATAAGATCTATTAGTAAAGAGATTAAAATCTGTACTTATTAATATTCAATCTCACAAGTTAATGTCTACAAATTTAGTTGCAACCAGTAAACTCAAATACAGTCCCAGGGACCAAGTGATGATAGTATATCTCTAAGCTTCACTGAAATATGACAATTATAAGGTGCAAGTACACCAACCAATGTTTGGTTAGCTAATAGCAAGTGTGAAAAAATAGTAATATATTAGTAAGTTGAGTTGGATACCTGCCATAATTAGATATCATATTTTTTGATAATTTATTTTAAGTTGAAACTCACACCTTTCTCTATGCCTATCCTTACCAAATCTATCTCATTTTCTCATCACCTTGTTCATGCATTTCCTCTTTACCTTCTTTCCAGGTTACCATGACTATTCTGGTCTCATGTTCAAATCTTGACTCTACTGTTAAGCAGTTCAACTTTACACAATCTTTGATCTCTGAGCTCCTTGCCCCTTTGTCTTTGTCACCCTTCATCCCTTTCAAAACTCTGTATTGTCAACATGATATTCACAATGCCTATAGTGTCTATGAATATGCCTGCATAATTCTGAATAGAAAAATATAACAGACTCTCCACATGGAAGACAAAACCAAAACATTTATTCAAAAACCAGAAAACTGAATCCCAACACCAGAAAGCCAAATCCATCATAGCAACAAAGAAATCTATACACAGTAACAATGAGAGGACAACACCATCCCCAAGCCTTCTCTCTGTTAGATTTCCCACAAACCAGATCTTTTAAACAAAATCACAAACAAGCTTTCCCACTCATGCTGATTGCTACCTGCTCTCTCTTTCCCACCTCTGACTGCTCTAACTTCCTATTCCACCCCTTCCTGTTCCACCTGATCAGCAAACTCCTCCCACCACAGGCTCCATTTGACTCAGACTTCTATGTGATCCAGGCAGGTCACATGGACTTGTTAATGGATGAGAGATATCATCCTATTTAAATTACCATTACAAACACAAACTGAATTACTTAGACCATTAATTTCCTCTATTGCCAGATAATTATTGTTTAATTTTTTTGGTAGGAAGTCTAGCAACCATGATAACTGAATTTATATAAATGAATATTATGCAATTTAATCTGAATCCTCACTTCCACACCCCAATCCTTTTATTTTTCTATGATTGATTGTCTAATCCATACTCCTCAGCATCTGTTGCAAGGTTTTACTTCTCTCCTCAAGACACCTACACTTCTCTTCTCCAAAATCCCTATCAACAGAACACTTTGCCACATACAATACTGGAAAAAAACATAACAAAACTGAGGCCATCTGTTGTAAGCTAAATCTTCTCTGTAAATCTATTATTGAAATGCCATCAACCAAGCCCAGTTCTGTTCTCCTTTGATCCATTCCTGAGAGGAGGACAGTGTGACTCTTTTTGTAAATTTCAGCCTTTAATCCCACTTCACATCCACGTTGCCAAGAAGCTTGCTCCTTGCATTTACTCCTCTCTCCCAAATTTTCTAGCTCTCATTATCCACTGACTTATTCCCTTCTACTTATAAAAATGTCCAAATAACACTCATGTCCCTAAAAGTTCACCTAATCCTACTATCTGTTCAAACTACCAATTTCCATCTTTTTCCTCCCTTCAGAGTCACACTTCTTTAAAAAAAAAACTGTATATATTCATTGACTTCATTTTCTCAACTCTCAATCAATTATTAATCTCTTTGGATTTGACTTCTGAACTCATCTCTCAACTAGAATTGTTCTCTCTAGAGTTACCTGTCAGTTTAAAAATCTTGCAAACTGTTCTCATTCCTTATATTTTTTTTTCCTTTTAAAAAAATATTTCATTTTGGGAGGTGGAGCCAAGATAGCAGAATAAAAGCAATAGCTCCCTTGAATTCTCCCACAAATCCCCTGAATACCTGTAAAAATGACTCCAAACAAATTTTAGAGCTAAAGAATTGACAAAATGACAGTGAAAGAACTCTCAGCCCAAGACAACATGAAAAGTGGCAGGAAGGATCTATCACATTGGGAAGGGAATGGAATGCAATCCAGCATGGGCTGCACCAACACAGAGAGGCCAGAGCAGGCCTCAAGGCATTGAATCATTGTCAGTTGTAGCAGTTTCTGGACTTCTCAATCCACAAGAACCAAAAAAGGTCAGTGGAAAAACTCTGTGGGACCTGGGTGAAAGAGGAGCATATGGTCGGGCCAGGTCTGGCCTCAGTCCCAGGGTGATGAGGGTGGTGGTAGACCACACAGGCAGTAGTAGCAGCAACAGTAACAGCAGAGGCTGCTTCTGGAGCTCTGGGCCCACAGACTGTGGGAGATCCAGCAGCTAACACAAAAACCCTGAAGCCTGGGACATTACAGCTACACTCACACCTACTGGATGCAGAATCCTACCTTGACAAAGAGTTATAAAATCAAGTATTTGACTGGGAAGATAAGTAAACATTACAAAAGAATTCAAACTACAGAATCTTACTTTTGTAACAAAGAAGATCAAAACATACAACCAGAAGAAGACAACAAAGCTTCTACATCAAAAGTCTCAAGAAAAATATAAATTGGTTGCAGGGCACGGAATCCAAAAGGATTTGAAAATCAAGTAAGAGAAGTAGGGAAAAAAATAGGAAGAGAAATGAGAGTGATGCAAGAAATTCATGAAAATTGAGTCAACAGCTTTCGAAAGGAAACATCCCAAAATACTGAAGAGAATAACCTCCTTAAAGATAGACCAACACAAATGGCAAAAGAAGTCCAAAAATCCAGTGAGAAGAAGAATGCCTTAAAAAGCATAATGGACCAAAGGGAAAAGGAATTCCAAAATCTCACTGAAGAAAATAATTCCTTCAAAATTAGAATGGGACCAATAGAAGCTAATGAATATAAGAAATCAAGAAATTATAAAACCAAACCAAACCAAAGAATGAAAAAATAGAAGACAATGTGATATATCTAACTGATATGGAATATAGATCCAGGTGAGATCATTTAAAAATTATTGAACTACCTGAAAGCCATGATCAAAAAAAGAGCCTAGATACCATCTTTCAAGAAATTATCAAGGAAAACTGCCCTAATATTCTAGAACCATAGGGTAAAATAGAAATTGAGAGAATTTATAGATCATCTCTGGAAAGAGATACTAAAAGGAAAACTCCTAGGAGTATTCTAGGCAAATTGCAGAGTTCCAAGGGGAAGGAGAAAATATTGCAAGCAGCAAGAATGAAACAATTCAAACATTGTGGAAATACAATTAAGATAACACAAGATCTAGCAATTCCACATTAAGAGATCAGGCTTGGAATATAATATTCTAGAGGTCAGAAAAGCTAGAATTAAAACAATGAATCACCAACCCAGCAAAAGTGAGTGTCCTCCTGCAGGGGGAAAATGGATATTTAATAAAACAGAGGACTTTAAAGCATTCTTGATCAAAGAACCAGAGATGAGTAGAAAATTTAACTTTCAAACACAAGAATAAGGAAAAGCATGAAAAGGTAAACAGGAAAGAAAAATCATGAGACTTATTAAAGTTGAACTGTTTACATTCTTGCATGGAAAGATGATATTGGTAACTTGTGATACCTTTCTCAATTTTAGGGTAAATGGAGAAAATAGATGATTGATTGATAGATAGATAGATAGATAGATAGATAGAGATAGAGAGATAGATAGATGTCACAGGGTGAGTTGAATATGAAG
This sequence comes from Bettongia penicillata ogilbyi, assembly GCA_023548195.1. Classification (NCBI taxonomy): domain Eukaryota; kingdom Metazoa; phylum Chordata; class Mammalia; order Diprotodontia; family Potoroidae; genus Bettongia; species Bettongia penicillata. The sequence goes on from JAJHZJ010000724.1 coordinate 283,924, forward strand.
GAATGATATCTAAAAAAGTAAAATTAAGGGATGAGAGAGGAATATATTGGGAGAAGTATAAAGGGAAAGATAGAATGGAGTAAAGTATCTCACATAAAAGAGGCAAGAGAAAGGTTTCATAATGGTGAGGAAGAGGTGGGAGGTGTGAAGGAATGAATGAACCTTATGCTCATCAGATTTGGCTTAAGGAGAGTATAACATACACACTCAAATGGGTATCTTACCCTACAGGAAACCAAAGGGGAAAGAAATAAGAGAAAGGGATGATGCAGGGAGGGTAGATTGGGGAAGGAGGTCATGAGAAGTAAACACTTTTGAAAAGAAACATGGTCAAAGGAGAAAACAGAATAATTGGGAGGCAGGATAGGATGGAGGGAAATATAGTTGGTCTTTCACAACCAGAGTATTATGGAAGTGTTTTGCATAACTACACACATATAACCTGTATTGAATTGCTTGCCTTCTCAGTGAAGATTGGTGGGGAGGAAAGAAGGGAGAGAATTTGAAACTCAAAGTTTTAAAAACAAATGTATTTTTTTTTTACATGCAACTGAGTAATAAGATATACAGGTAATGGTGTACAGAAATCTATCTTGCCCTTCAAGAAAGTAAAGGGACAGGGGCTAAGGAGAGGAGAAATGTTAAAAAGGAGAGCAGACTGGGTGAAGGGGTAATCAGAATTCATGTCATCTCAGGATGGGGGGGAGGAATATGGGGAGAATTTAGAACTTAAAACCTTGTGGAATTGAATGTTGAAAACTAAAAATAAATTAATTAATTAAACAAGAAAAAGAATACAAATGAAACTATGAAAACATGTGAGAAATATATGGGAAAAATAAATTTACATGATAAAATAAATTTACATGATAAAAATAAATTTACATGATAAATTTACATGTTGCTTATTTCAAAGGAATAGCAAGATGTGCATGATAGATTTACAGTTTCATGGGCAATTAGCTTTTTTTGTTGTATTATGTTATGGAAATGCTTATTTTATTCCATAAATTAAAAATAAAATAAATTTGAATTTAAAAATATTTTATTTTGTCCAATAACATGCGAAATTTGTAACAAAAAAAATTGAGTGCCAAGTTCTCTCCACTCCTCCTTCTCTTCCCCTTTCATTGAGAAGTCAAGAAATTTGATATTGGTTATAGATGTATAGTCATATAAAATATAGCTTCAAATTAGTCATGTTGCAAAAGAAAACACAGGCACTACCACCTCTGAAAAATTAGGCAAGGAAAATAAATTATAAAAAAATGCTTGGATTTGCATTCAGGCTCTGCCAGGTTTTTTTTGTTTGTTTGTTTTTGTTTTTTTTGTTTTTTCCTATGGAGGGAGATAGCATTTTTCATGTTGTTCCTTTGAAATTATCTTGGGTTACTGCTAAGAACAGCTAAATCACTCACAGTGATCATCATACAATGTTGCTGTTAAGGAAAATCTAACTAAATAACATTGGACAGCTAGGTAATGCAGTAAATAAAATGTTGGTTTTGGTGTCAGAAGGACCTGAGTTCAAATCCAGCCTCAAGGTAGCCACTAGCTGTGTAATTCTGAGCAAGTCATTAAACCCTGTTTTTCTCAGTTTCTTCATTTGTAAAATGAGCTAGAGAGGGAAATGGCAAAACATTCCAGTGCTTTTTCCAAGAAAAGTCCAAATGGGATTGGAGAGATTCAGAAATGACTGAAATGATTGAAGAAAAACACCAAACTAAATAGTATTGTATTCAAAAGAATTTTATCTTTTTATATTTTAACCAAAATGAGAGGTTTTTTTTTTTTTTTAATCTATGAGTTTCTGTACAGAATAACAGAAGGGGCATAAGTTTCTATTTTTACCTTCTATTACACACTTTAAGAGAAGTGGTCTGCAAAGAGGGAAAATGTGGCTTCTGGGAATTAGAAAAAATATTAATTCAAGTAAATCTAATTTACATTGAATCTTGGGAATATATAATTATTTTGTGAGTTAAAGTAAAAAGATCTATGTTCAAGGTTCATCTTTTGCATTCTGTTTAAGAGAGCTTTGGGTTTCAAGTTAATAAATGGTCAAAGAATAAAACAGGCATCCTTCAGAAAATAAAATCAAATTTGCCCATAAACATATGAAAAAAATTTTGAAAATCAGAGCACACAAGAAAAATGCAAATCAAAATATCCCCGAGACACCACCTCACACCCACTGGAATGGCCAACATTACAGAGAAGGAAAACAAATGTTTTAGGGGATATGAGAAATTCGGAACACCAATGCATGGTTTTTGTTATTGGGTTCTTTTGTTTTTTAAGTTGTCATGTTAAATATATTGCCACATTAGTCATGTAGTATAAGAAGAATCTGAGCAAAAAGAAAAAAAAATGTAGAAAAAAAAGTGAAAAGTTATGCTTCCATCTGCATTCAGACTTTGTAGTTTTTCCTTTGTGCATGAAGAGCATTTTCCATCATGAGTCTTCTGGAATTGCCTTTGATTGTTGTATTGCTGTGAAGAGTTAAGTCCATCATAGATGATCATCCCACAATGTTGCTGTTACTGTGTACCATGTTTCCTTGGTTCTGCTCACTTCACTCAGCATCAGTTCCTCTAAGTCTGTTCAAGTATTTTTCTGAAATCTACTCACTCATCATTTCTTATCACACAATACTATTTCATTGAATTCATATACCACGACTAGTTCAGCCATTGTTTGCCACCATGAAAAAACCTATGATAAGTATTTTTGTACATGTAAGTCCTTTTCACTTTTTTATGTTCTTTTTGGGATACAGACCTAGTAGTGGCATTATTGGATCAAAGGATTTGCACAGTTTTATAGCCTTATGACATAGTTTCAAATTGCTCTCTAAAATGGTTGCATCATTTCACAGTTTCACCAACAATGCATCAGTGTTCTCCCGCATATTGCCCAATGTTTATCACTTTCCTTTATCTATCACACCAGTCAATCCAATATGTATGAGGGGTATCCCAGAGTTTGTACCTCTCCAACTGATACTAAGTTAAAGCATTGGTCCAAATGACCATGAATAACCTAAATTTCTTTTTCTGTAAACTACCTGCTCATATTACCCAACCATTCATGAGTTGAGGAATGACTTAAATTCTTATAAATTTCACTTAGTTCTCTATATATTTGAAAACAGATCTTTATGAGAAACACTGGCTGTAAAAATGTTTCTGAGTTTTCTGCTTTCCTTCTAATCTTGGTTATATTGGTTTTGTTTGTGCAAAAACTTTTTAATCTAATGTAATCACAATTATTCATTTTACATTTCATTATCTTGTTTGGTCATAAATTCTTCCCTTTTCCCTTACTCCCTATTTCTCACTCTCTTAATTTGCTTATGGTATTACTACCCTTTATGTCTCAATTGCGTACCCATTTTGACTTTATCTTGGTATAAGGTATTAGATGTTAGTCTATACCTGGTGTCTGCCATTCTGTTTCCCAGTTTTCCCAGTAATTTTTGTCAAATAGTGAGTTCTTATATTTTGGCATAAGAAAAGCTGGAGCTTTTGGGTTTATCAAACAGTAGATAACTATAGTCACTTACTACTATAATTTGTGTGCCTAATATATTCCAGTGATCCACCACTCAAATTCTTAGCCAGTACCACAGAGTTTTCCTTTGCATTTTTTCGTAAATTCTCTTGATATTCTTAACCTCTGATTCTTCCAGAGGAATTTTGTTACTATTTTTTCTAGCTCTATAAAATAATTATTTTGCAGCTTGATTGGTATGGCACTGAATAAATAAATTAATTTAGGCAGAATTGTCATTTTAAAAAATACATTAGCTCAGCCTATCCATGAATAAGTACTATTTTCCCAATTGTTTAGATCTGACTTTATTTGTGTGATAAGTGTTTTGTAACTGTGTTCATATAGTTCCTGGGTGTGTCTTGGTAAGTAGACTCCAAATGTTTTATATTGTCTCCAGTTATTTTAAATAGAATTTCTCAATCTCTTGTTGTGGAACTTTGTTGGCAATATATAGAAATGCTAATGTTTTATGTTGGTTTGTCTTACATCGTGCAACTTTGCTAAAGTTTCTAATTGTTTCAAATATTTTTTTAGTTGATTCTCTAGGGTGCTCTAAGACTACCATGATATATCTGCAAAGAGTGATAGTTTGTTTCATCATTGCCTATTCTATTCCCTTCAAACTCTTTTTCTTTTCTTATTGCTAAAGCTAAAATTTCTGTCACTATAAGGAATAATAGCTTTGATAATGGACATCCTTGTTTTACATCTGGTCTTACTGGAAAAGCTTCTAGCTTACCAGTATTACAGATAGTGCCTGTTGATGGTGTTAGATACATGCTGTATATCATTTTAAGGAAAACTCAATTTATTCCTGTGCTTTCTAGTGTTTTATATAGGAATTCACATTATTATTTTTAAAAGCTTTTTCTGCATTTATTGAGAATCATAAAGATTTCTTTTAGTTTTATTATTAATATGATCATTTATGCTGATAGTATTCCTAACACTCACTTGCACTTCAGGTATAAATCCCATCTTGTCACAGAGTATTGTCCTTGTGATAAATTGCTGTAGTCTCTTTGTTAATGTTTTATTTAAAATGTTTGCATCAATATACATTAGGGAAAATGGTCTATAATTTTCTTCCTCTGTTTTGACTCTTACAGGTTTAAGTATCAGCAATATATTTGCATCATAAATGCAACTTTATAGTACTCCTTTGCCTGTTTTTCTCAATTGTTTATATGATATTTGAATTAATTGTTCTTTAAATGTTTGGTAGAATTTATTTGTAAATTCATCTGACCTGGAGATTTTTTTTCCTTATGTAGTTCATTGATGATTTGTGTGATTTTCTACCCTAGAATGGGGTTATTCAAGTATTTTCTTTCCTCTTCTGCCAATATGTCAACTCAACTTTTGTAAATATTTGTTGATTGTATTTAGATTGTCAAATTTGTGGGCATACAGTTGGGCAAAATAGCTCCTAATTAGATTTATTCTTTCAGTAGTTTTCCTGCTTTCAACTTTTATTAATCTCTCTTTTGATCTTCAGAATTTCTAATTTTATATTTAACTGAAATTTTTGATTTGTTCTTTTGCTAGCTCTTTAAATTGTATGCCAAATTTATTGATCTCCCATTTCTCTTTTTTCATCATGTATCTTTCAGAAACAAAAATTTCTCCAAAGAACTGCTTTGCCTATACCCATAAATTTTGGTATGCTGTCTCATTATGGTCATTATCTTTGATGAAATTATTCATTATTTATATGATTTATTTTTTGTCCCACTCATTCTTTAGAATAAGATTATTTAGTTTCCAATTATTTTTAAATTTATCTTTCCATGGCCCTTTATTACATGGAATTTTTATTGCATCATGATCTGAAAAGGATGCATTTACTATTTCTACCTTTCTGAATTGGATTGTGAGTATTTATGCCCTAATACATGCCCAATTTTTGTGTAGGTGCCAATACCACTGAGAAAATGGTGTGTTACTTTCTATCCCCATTCAATTTTCTCCAGAAGTCTAACATATCTAACTTTTCTAAAATTTTATCCACTTCCATAACTTGTTTCTTTTTTATTTTGTGGTTAGATTTATCAAGGTCAGAGAGGGGGAGGTTGAGGTCCCCCACTAGTATCGTTTTGCTGTCTATTTCTTCCTGCAAGTCCCTCAACTTCTCCTCTAAGAATATTAATGCTATCTAACTTATTGTCCATGTGTATATACATACAAATATATATATATGCATATATATATATATATATTTAGTATTGATATAGCTTCATTTTCTGTGGTAATTTTTAGTAAGAGGTCATTTCTTTCATTATCTCTTTTAATTACATCCATTTTGCTTTTTTTTTTACTTTTTCTGAGATAAGGATTGCTAACTCTGATTTTTTTTCATAAACTGAAGAACAATATGTTCTTTTTCAGCCTTTTCCCTTTACTCTGTGTGTGTCTCTCTGCTTCAGATGTGTTTCTTATAAACACCATATTGTAGGATTCTTGTTTTTAATCCACTCTGGTATCTGCTTCCTTTTTATGAGAGAGCTCATCCCATTCACATTCAGAGGTATGATTACTACGTATTTCCCTCCATCCTATCATTCCCCTCCCCCCATTTATACTTTTCTCTCTCATTTCACCTTGCTCCTCCTCAGTAGTGTTTTGCTTTTGACCACCACCTCCCTCAGTCTGCCCTCCTTTGCATCAGCCCCCCACTATTTTTCCCCTTTTCTCTTCTCTGTCCCTATAGAGTAAGGTAAATTTCTATAACCTATTGAGTGTGTACGTTATTACCTCTTTAAACAAAATCCAATAAAAGTAAGATTCAAACAGTTCTTACTCCTTCCACTGTTTTCTCTCTATTGTAATAGGTCATTTGCACTTCTTTGTGTGATGTAATTTATTCCATTCTGCTTCCCTCTTTCCTCTTCTCCAAGTACAATTTTCTTCACCCCTTATTTTTTTAAAAATATTATCTCATCAAAGTCAATTTATACCCACACCCTCTGTCCATGTATATTTATTCTAAATGCCCTAATAGAGATATAGTTCACAAGAGTTACAAGTATTATTTTTCCATGAAAGTGTGTAAACAGTTCAACCTTATTGAATAACCTGTTATTTTTTTCTTTCTTGTTTGCCTTCCCATATTTCTTTTGAGTCTTTTATCTGAAAATAGAGTTTTCTGTTCAGTTCCAGTCTTTTCATCAGGAAAGTTTGGAGGTCCCCTAGTTCACTGAATGCCCATTTTCCCCATGAAAGTTTATACTCAGTTTTCCTGGGTGGTTGATTCTTGGTTATAATCCAAGATACTTTGCCTTCTAGAATATCATATTCCAAGCCCACCAATCCTTTAATGGAGAAACTACTAAGTCTTATGCAATCCTCACTGTAGGTCCTTGATATTTGAAATGTTGCTTTCTGGATGCTTTTAGTATTTTTCTCCTTGATCTGATAAATCTAGAATTTGACCACAATATTCCTTGGAGTTTATATTTTGGTATTCTTTTAGGAGGTGATTAATAGTTTCTTTCAATTCCAATTTTATCCTCTGGTTGTAGGATATGAGGGCAATTTTTCTTAAAAAATTCTTGAAAGATGACTTCCAGGCCTTTAAAAAAAAAATAGTCAAAGCTTTCAGGTAGTTCAAAAATTCTTAAATTACTCCTTCTGGATCTATTTTCTTAGTCAGCTTTTCTTCCAATAAGGTATTTTACATTTTCTTCTATTTTTTTTCATTCTTTCAATTTTGCTTGACTGACTCTTGATATCTCATTGAGTTATTAGCTTCCACTTTTCCAATTCCAAGTTTTAAAGAATAGCCTTCATTTAGTTTTTGTACTACCTTTTCCATTTGACCAATTCTACTTTATGACATTCTTTTTTTCAATAGATAACTTTTTTCCATTTGGCCAACCATATTTTTTTAAGGAATTGTTTTTTCAGTCAATTTTTGTCCTTTTCCAAGGTGTTGACTCTCCTGCATAACATTCATTTCTTTTCTCAATTTTTCTTCTACTTTGCTCATTTGATTTTTCAAAATCCTTTCTCAGTTCATCCAAGAATGTCTTTTAGATTTGAGACCCATTCATACTCCCCTTTGAGGCTTCACAAGTAGACACTTTGTCCTTGTTGTCCTCTTCAGAGTTTTTGTTTTGATTTTCCCTCTTCCCATGGTAGCTTTCTATGGTCAGTACTTTATTTTTTCACATATTTCATGACTTTTACTCATTTTTTCACATATTTCATGACTTTCAAAGTTGAGTTCTACTCCTGGGGTAAAGGAGGTACTGCTCTGAGCTTCTTGCACTAAGGGCCAAGACCTGGTCCCTGTATTTCTGTGCTGGGGCCTCAGGTGCTGACAGTTAGCCTACTTCATTGGAGTGGCCCGGTCTAGTTAAGCCTGTTGTACTGGCGATTCCAAGGCTAGCCTTTTGTTTTCTGTGCTGGGCCTGGAGGCCTCACAACTGGCCTGTCATGTAACTGGCCTCAGTTGCTGATCTGTGCTATGGCTAATAACTTCGCATTGATTTGCCCAAACATGGTTTTCCCTGGGCTATGCTCCTCTTTTACCTGTGAGACAGATCTTTCCTGAAGTCCTTCTGAGTTATCTTAAGCTGAAAAATTCTCTCACTCTGTCTTTCTGTAGGTTCCATTGCTCCAGAATCTATTTAGAAACTTGATTTCACATGTTTCCAAGGGAAACTGGGGAGAGCTCAAGCTAATTCCTGGTTTTTATCTGCCATCTTGACTCCTGTCTTTATCCTTCTTGATGCTCTGCACTTTTTAATGCTATAGAACATCTCCCCCTCCTAGGCTTTTCCACTTCTCTAAGTTTTTACATCAGTTTTCTCTTTTTATCTCCTGCCTATTTTGTTGCTCCTTTTCAGTGTCTTTTAATGAAAGTTCTTTCCTGTCTCATCCTTCTTCTTTGAGTGACTGTGCCCCTTCTCTTGCACCCACCCTTATCTCTTGTTGATATTATCAACTTCCTTGCTTTCAGTTAATGTCTATGCAAATGATTAACAGAGATATTTATTCAGCCCTATTCTCTCTCCAGAACTCAAGTCCAGGCTTGTTAACTGCCTATTGAACAACTCTACCTAGAAGTCAAATAGATATCTTAAGCTCAAAATGTCTAAAATAGGACTCATTCTCTTTACCTCCAAACTTTCTATTCTACTAATGTCTCCATCTCTATTTTATCTTTCTAGTCATCCAGGTCCTCAATTTCATATTTATTCCCTCTCCTTTACCCCTGTTGACTTTATATCCATAATACATTTAATGTCTCTCCATTTACTCTTTTTAAATAAATAGTTATTTCATTTTTGAATTTATGAAATAAGTATTTCCATAACATGAAAGAATTTTTTTTAAAAAGTCTGATGATTGCACATAAAACTGCAAATCTATCATGTTCATTTTGCAACCTTGTAAATATATGATAATGTTAGTGAGATGGCTACCATTAGACATAAATGTGTGTTTACGTGCGTGTGTGTGATCATTCTACACATAGTTACGTCAGTTCTTTCTTTGAGATAGGGTATTCCTTCATAGATACTTTTTAGTTAACTTAAGCACTGACAATAGATGAAATGACTCACTTAGCTAAGGAATATCATATTTTAGACCTTGACCACTCCTTCTCCTATGTTATTACAATAGTTTACTTATTTGTCTCTTTGCCTCAAGTCTCTCCTCTCAAAAATCTATCCTCCACCTTGCTGCCAAGTCAATGTTTTTAAAGGACAAATGGAATCCTAAAGATAATATTTTGTGGTTTATCCTAGAAGGAATTGAGGCACTGAATATTTTAATACAGTGAAATGAGTTGGTCAAACTTTTGTTTTAGAAATTCTAAAATATCAGAGCTGGATTTTCTCTAATATATGGCATGAAACCAATACAAACGCACCTAGACTATTCTACAATGTTCCTTCCTTGATGCAACTGAGTACTGATAAAAGATTTTAGCTATATAGACATACAGCTGAGGTTCTGTGGTTGAACCATTCAGCAAGACACTGAAAGTCAGAGATGCCATTAAAATTAAAGCACACAAGTTAAGGTAGAGCAAACATTTAACCATGTTAATATTTCCTGTGATTAAGTGAAAGTGAGTTTGTGAAAGTTGACACTAACCTGGAAGCAAACAAGTTGGTGTCTCTCTTATCCAAGCATTTAGTTTCTATATAAGACCCACCAATTCTCTTGGAGCCTTGTTCAGATCAGGTTCTGAAACTTTGCCAGAAAGATAGCCATGCCGATAAAGAGAGCTCCAGAAATGCTTTGTTCTTCTCAGTGGTGTTTGAAAATGGTAATCCATTATATTCTTTTGGGAGGAAAGGTGCCATGTAAGAAAAAAATGCAGAATTAATTATCTTCGAAACAACAAAGATCTAAAATCTTTGCTTAGCTTTAAGATGATTAGACAGAATATTAAAATATTAAATATTAATAGAATCACATTAATTTTTTTAAACAGGAGATTAAGGCTCTCATATTCTTAAGCAATTATTGTGAGAACTGAAAGAGATTAATAGAACTAAGTGACCAATTTTGGAGCGACCAAACAATTAACAAAATGCCAATCAAGAGAGGAAAAGGAAAATTAGTACAAAGCAAATATATACTCCACTGAGGAAGAGCAATGTATTCTAAATTCAGTTTGGGAATTCTTATTTCTCTTCCTTAACATCATTCTCAACTTTACATATCTTAAGTGCAGAGCTCCTAAAGAATTATCTTACTCTATGGACACTCTAACTGTTAACCTGTGGTTTACACTTATGGCTTAGTTTGATCTTTATAAAGCCTACTAGAAAAATGGCAAATGCATAAGCTATTCTGTATTTAATTAAAATAATTTTCTGGAGCAAAAAACTAGTTTTAATTTAGGTATGCTGTATGATATAAGGAAGTGCAAGACCTTGAAATCTCTCTGCGGAGGTGACCTATCAATAGCATGATGAACACAAATTGGGCAAGGGTCTTCATATCCTAGGACTATATTCCTTCTTTTTTGCATCCATCCATCCTTCCTCTCTCCCTTCCTTACTACCTTCTTCCTCTTTTTCTCCTTTCCTTCCTTCCTTCCTTCCTTCTTTCCTTCCTTCCTTCCTTCCTTCCTTCCTTCCTTCCTTCCTTCCTTCCTTCCTTCCTTCCTTCCTTCCTTCCTTCCTTCCTTCCTTCCTTCCTTCTTTCCTTCCTTCCTTTCTTCTCTCTCTGTCTGTCTCTCTCTTTTTCTTCTGTCTCTGTCTCTTAAGCACACACACACACACACACACACACACACACACACACACACACATACACCCCTCCACTCTCTTAATGCGTATATGAACACATTTTTACTTTGCTAAAGAGGAATACTAGCACCCATGATCTTTACTGTTAAAAGGAACTTGATTTGTCCAAAAATAAGTATTTTTATTTCAAGAGAGGGATTTTTCTAGCACTAACAACATATGTATTTATAAAAACCAATATTACAAACGTCCACCCTCGCTGTACCTATCACACTAGTTGACAGTAGATTTCTAATCCTGGTTCTTCCTGACACAAATCTAAACACCTACTTCTAGTAGAGTTGGAATAGTGGTATTTTTGGTTTTGATTTTTCCTTAATAGCATTTTTGTTCTGATTGCATGTATAGATAGTTTTCAAAATTCATGTTTTCAGATTTTGAGTTCCAAATTTTATACCCTTCTCTTTTTCCTCCCTCCTCCTCAAGACAGCAAGTAATCAATATGTATTATACATGGTACAATCATGATAAACCTATTTCCGCATTAGTCATGTTGCATAAACGGAATTAGAACTAAAGGAAAAACCATGAAAAAATAAAAACAAGCAAAAAATGACAGTATACTTTAATTTTCATAGTTCTTTCTCAGGATTTGATTAGAATTTTCCATCATGATACTTTTGGAATTGTCTTGGCTCACTGTATTGTTGAGAAGAAATAAGCCTATCATAGTTAATCGTTGCATAATATTGCGGTTGTCATGTACAAGGTTCTTCTGGCTCTGTTTACTTCACTCAGGACCAATCTATGTAAATTTTTCTGGGTTTTCCTGAAATCTGCTTGCTAATCATTTCTTATAATAGTATTTCATTATGTTTTTATGCCACAACTTATTCAACCATTCCCCAATTGATGAGTATCCCCTCAATTTCTAATTCTTGGCCAGCACAAAAAGAATTGGTATGTTTTTGTACAGGTTGATTCTTTTACCCCCTTTTTATGATCTCTTCGGGGTATAGGGCTAGTAGTGGTGTGGCTGGATCAAAGATTATGAACAGTTTTATAGACCTTTGGGCACAGTTCCAAATTGTTCTCCAGAATGATTGGATCAGTTCACAACCCCACCAATAATGCATTAATGTTCCATTTCTCCCATATCATCATCAACATTTATCATCTTTTTTCTTTTTCATCATATTAGTCTGTCTGATAAGTACAAGTTGCTACTTCAGAGTTGTTTTAATTTGAATTTCTTTAATCAATAGTGATTTAGAGTGTTGTTTCATATGACTATAGGTAGCTTTGATTTATTTATCTGAAAACTGACTGTTAATATCATTTTGCCAATTGGGGAATCACTTGTATTCTTAAGAATTTGACTGCTTTCTACATTTTTGAGGAATGAGAACTTTATCAGAAACATTAGCTGTAAAAATTATTTCCCAGCTTTCTGCTTCTCTTCTAATCTTGATTACATTTGTTTGATTCATATGAAAACTTCTGAAAAATTTGTCATCAAAATTATCCATTTTTTTTATTTCACAGTGTTCTCTATCTCTTGTTTGTGTGGTTTTTTTTTGCTTTTTTTTGGTTATTTATCTATTTAATAATAAGGACTTTGGGTAGGCATTTGTCTTCAGTGCAGCTATTTTGGGGGCTATCATTTTAATTTGTCTTTAGCTCCATTTACTCTAAGTTCTTATCTAAATCGAATTTGAATCACCATTTTTACTTCTATTGCTTAAAGACATAGAGATATAGAGATAGAGATATAGACAAATATAAATACATATACATGTATATGTGTCCATACATACATACATATATGTGCATATACACATGTGTGTCTATTATATATTTGTGTTGTTTGGTCACTTTTATCATGTCTTTTGACACCTATAGACTATGTCCATGGGGTTTCCCCAGCAAGAGTACTGCCTTGGTTTACCATTTCCTTCTCTAGTATGTCCTTGTTTGCAGATGAGGAACTGAGGCAACTAGAGGTTAAATGTCTTGTTGAGGGTTCCACAGCTGCTAAGTATCTGGGCCCACATTTGAACTCAGATCCTCCTGATTCTACGCCCATGGCTCTACCCATTGTACCACCCACCTGTCCCACATTATGGACAATTTTTATAGTTTTTTGTCATTTTTTCAGTCATGTCCAATTCTCCATGACCCCATTTGTGGTTTTCTTGGCAAAGATCCTGGAGTGGTTTGCCATTTCCTTCCTCAGCTCATTTTACAGATAAGGAAAATGAAGCAAACATTGTTAAACCATTTGTCCAGTGTCATACAACTAGTAAGTGTCTGAGGTTGGATTTGAACTCAGATCTTCCTCACTCTTAGTCTAGTGCTCCATCCATCACGCTTCTTAGCAGTTAACAATATTTACTGTTTACATATTAAGATACAAAAGGATATTCACAATGGTACACCTATCAACTATCAGGACCAAAGAAACGTTAGCAATAAGGCCAAAGTTGATGCCAGATTAACAGATCTGTCCCAATAGCACATCCAATTCTTTGTCTCACAGGGATGTATGAACATGACAGGAAGCAGACCTACATAAAAGGAGTTTTGACACTGCAATAAACATTTCTGCTGCAGGTGAATGATATGTGCCCAAACAAAACATTAATCAAAAAATCATTTTATTTCCTTTGGGGAAGCCTGAGCTACAGTACTCTAATGCTGCTTCCTCCAGTGGGATTTTATACATTAAAAGGTTCCTCCAAGGGAATATGAAGAGCATAAACAACTCATCTTTAATGAAACTTCCCAACACAGCAAAAGAAGATATAAATATATATTTGAACATCATAAAAATAAGACCTAGAACCAGAAAAGTTCTCTTAAGATAAGGTCAGTGAATGTATTGTAATGGTGACCATCTTGATTTAAATTTGATTTTTTCTGACTTAAAACAATTGGATGCATCAGGGATATCTACCTTTTGGGGGGAGAAATCATATTGTTTTTCCCGAAAGACTAAAGAGCATGAAAGAGACAAGGGGTGGATAAAGAAAAATCATTTGAAAGAAGAAAGAGGTGATTTTCTCTTTCTTTGAGAAGGGTTAAAAGGTTGGGGACAAAAGTGGGTAACATCATTGTGGCTTCCAGCTACCCCACTCCACTGGAAACTTAGCTGGACTGTCACTACCCCAGATCAATTGGTCTGTCTTTGACAAAGAGAAGAGGAAAGTCCTGGCAAGCCAATGACTGAATAAGTGAAAGCAAACCTGTTCTGTAGGAATTACTTGGGAGAATACATTTCCAGTTCAGCAAAAAAAGGGGGGTGGAAATCATATTGTACAAGTGGAATACTACTGAAAACTCTGCAAAAGACTAGGTTTCATTTAGTAATAATTGTTTCATGATTTGGAATAAAATGCATTTTAAAGTTCTCAGAACCTTATATAATTCTCTGCATACACATTAATATTAATGTTGGATTCTTAATGCTGAACTCTATAATACCATTAATAATTTTTCCTTAATCTCCTCTTTGTTTTTCTCGTATCTCCAAAATCCTAAGAAATAGAATACTAAGTTTTATTTGCAAAAATAGCCTAAGTTCAAAAAATGCAAATTTAGATTTTTACTTTATTAAGTCATGTATTGAGCACAGAATCAGGAGATGTTGATCTCTACCATATGTCAACTTGTTCAGATACCCACTGAAGTTGAGAAATAGCATGATCTGATGGAAAGATATTTGGAATGAGAAAGATTTTGATTTCCCAGATATGCCATTTACTATTGGGAATGACCAGGATCTAGCCACTTTGGCTTCTTCGCTTATGAAATGAGTACAATGACAGTTGTGTTACCTTTCCAAGGATTTGTGAGGAAACTGCTTTAAAAGTATAAGCTATTATGGAAATATCAGATATAATATATATATATAATATATATATATATATATATATATATATATATATATGAAATTTGGTTCTAAATTCCATAGTTAAAAAATTTGGGAAGAGCCATATTTCTGATCCCTTTTCCTGATTCTCCTGAATGAAGCTTTTTTTTGATTAACAAGTATTTTTTCTTTCTTCTTAGTAACCATTTGTTAATGTTTAAAAATAATGTATACTCTTTCCCACTGAGGAAAAAATGATAGAGAGAAAGCTTTTGTAATAAATATACATAGTCCAAATATCTCCATATTGAATATGTTCAGAAAAGTGGGTTTTATTTTTCACAATGAGTCCTTAATTTATGTTATGTGTCAGGCAATAGGGAAAAGCCTTCATTATTGATCCTCTGGGATTGTAGTTGGGTATTGTATGAATTATTAGCATTTCTTTCCATCCCCCCAAAAGTTATTTCATTCCTAACAAAAATCTGCAATTATTTGCCTTTGTAAATGTTAATTTCCTCCAGTATAAAATAAATCTTGCAAGATCCAGGAACTGGGTTTATTTTTGTCTTTATATCACTAGTACCCAGCACAATACCTGACATACAGTATATGCCTAATAAATGCCTACTAATTGATTAATCATAGAGTATGGGGAAGTTCTAGAGCCATATTTTCAGACTACATTAGCCTGTGCCTAGAGACACCCACTACTCCTCTCAATTTGACAAATTTAGACCAGTTTCTCAATTTCTTCTCACCACTCATATAAAGACAAAGAGAATTAAGACCTCCACTTCCTCTCATGAATAATCCCCGCTCTTTTTTAGGAAAACAAATACATGACATAACTAAGGCATTAGATTTTATTTAACTTTACTCCTTTATTTAACTTAAATTATGAAAGTTTACATTAAAGAAAACAAAAATTGCTAGAACTATTTGGACTTCTCCAAAAAATGTATTAATTATTTTAGACTTTTAAAATCCTGGTGATGAACTAAATCTAAGAACATCATTATAACAGATACTAAACAATGTTCTACAAAAATATACAATAAACTGTAGTTTAAGCTAATGTTAAAGTTTTTTTTTCAGAAAAATAGGTCCATTCTCTTATTTTTGTTAAGGTTAACAAAATATAGCTTATTATTTTACATTATATAAGAATTAGCTAGATATCATATTATTAAATAATGAAAAAATAGGAGTAAAGTTGTGTGAAAAAATGAAAAACTATTTTATGAAATATAACCTTAAAGTTCTAATACATTGCTGATGCATTTAACCTGGAAAATGATTGGAATTACTTTAAAGTAAATAATTAAAATGTCCAGAGAGATATAGCCCCAGACACCTTATTGTTGCTCACAAACTCCTAGAGCTCAGGAACAAAAAGAATGCTCCCATATGTAAAAGAATATGCACAGAGACACTTTTTATGGCAAAAAACACTGGAACTGAAGTAATATTTTATGTATTGGGGAATAACTAAATAAACTGTGATATGTTAATTTACCTGTTTTTTTTTGTCTATAAAAAAATAACAAATTCAGAGGAAGATAGGAAGATTTGCATGAACTGACACTGACCCAGAAACAGAAAAGTAATATACATAGCTAAGATAATATACATAGAAATTAAAATTATTTTATTATAATTATTAAAAGTAATATACAATAGAAATTAAAATTATGCAAATGAAAAAACAAGAAGGTTTAATCTTGTCTAATTATAGGATCAACTTTTATTCAAGAAAATAGACTTTGATGGAATAGCAAAAGATTCCAATAAAAAATTAAAGAGAGACAAACTTATTTTTAACACATATTATAAACAAGTCTATCTGGCTTCCTACGACTATGGCTTGCTGAAAATGGCATTTATTATGAAAGTCAATATGGTAGACCCATAGAGTACAAGGAAAGAAATAATGTGTATGAAGCCTGGAAGAGCAATATTGGGAGAGATTGTAAAAAACTTTAAATACCAAAAAGAGGATTTTCTCATTCCAAAGGTAATAGGGAGCCACTAATTTTGTCAAATAGGGAGGATGACATGGTCAAATCTGTTCTTTAAGATGATCACTTTAGCAGTTGAGTGAGAGATGGATTGAACTTGTAGGAGGGCAAACAGTAGGCTATTGCTAAAAAAAAATACAGCAATATTTGTATCCACAAATGAGGTCACAGAGGTCAGAATCATATTGATCAATGTGTTCAATAAAGAATAAAAAAGGTCAATAAATAACAATAGACAGTTGAAACCAAGTATACACATAGAGGGCCTGTGCTGAAGGAAACTTATTTTGGAGGATGTGGAGGAGTTGATTCTTGAACTATATGAAAGAGGGGAGGGCACAATATTCTTGGAAAAAATATAGACCTTATTATTGCGCCCACACACAAAAGACTATAAGGAAATAATGAAAACTATTGGCATGCGGTGTGTGTGTGTGTGTGTGTGTGTGTGTGTGTGTGTCCTACAGATTAATTGAAGGAACCTTCTTTACTTAAGGTTTCAGAAGGCAATGGATAGGTCTCGTTAGACTATTTTATAGCATGGGCCTTTGGAGTAACACAGTTGACTGAATGATGTTAAAAAAAAAAAAGAATACACTGTGATAATATTTTATTATAAAAACAATTGATTTCCTGGAGAAAACTTTAAAAGTTCTTCTGCAATAAAGTATATTCTGTATCGGTATCAAAATCATACGAGAGTCTGTGAAAGATATAACAGTCCATAATACTGCTTTATTCCTCTGATTATGATTATAAAGTAAGACATGAAGAGGAAACTGGTTACCAAAGCTATTTGATACTGTCATGGAAGATGTCCATAACAGAGTCTAAATAGAAGAAAATGATGAAAATCTCCTGATGTTCCTGTTTACGGATGATTGTTTTGCTTGCATCAATCCCTAGAATTTTGGAAACTCTCCTGAAAGAAATCCAGAATCATAGAAAAGATGTATTTCTCTATTCCCACAGAATAATCCAAATGTATTAAAAGTCCTTACTATCCAAACCATGAGAGACTGTCTAATGGACAGAACAAATAACTGGTTTATCAGTTTATATATACACACACACATACACACACAAATATATAAATATATATATATACACACACACATATATACGTATATACATGTATACACACACATATATGTGTGTGTGTATGTATGTGTATATATATATATATATATATATATATATATATATTCTGAACAGACATCTCAGATGAATAATGAACTGAACCCAGTATTGATTAGGAGACGAAAAAAGTAAATTACATTTGGGAAATTGCATAATAGTTTTGTAGGCCATTCATACTCTCAGATATCTTTATCCTAATACCTAGTTAAATTGAGTTGGATTCCCAGAGATATTTTAGCAAGATCTTACCCTCAAGATTTTAGGGATTCCCTGAGGAGAATTGGGCTGCCTGTCTCTAATGCAATTGGCTCGAGCCCAAACTTTTGTGCTTCACCAAATATTATTAGTTCAGAATCACTTATTCCAATAATACCAATTGTTATGAAACATTCTCCCAAAACTCACATGTTCCCATAAGTATATACATAGTCCAGAGGAAAGTTTCCTCAAGCTTAAAGAGTATATAGGGCCACTTTTCTCCCATTTGTGGGGTGCAGGGGAAGCTCTCTTTAATCATGATACAATCTCTTTGTTAAGTTACAGATAAATCTATGCTTTCAGTCTGTCTTTTGCTCCTGCTGAGGCAGACGCTGTCATGTGCTGATCCAGAGATACCGTAGAAACCTATAGGAAAATGGAAAACCCAACATCTTCCAGTCACTTTTAAGCTAGAAGGTACTCCTTCATTTGAAGCAGAGTGAAGTCTCTTTCCTCTCCTTTATAAGAATGCACTGAAAAGTCACATATAATTTTTAATATTTTTCCATGCCTTTTTTATCAACTCCCTTAACAATCTATGGGAGATCTCTAAAGTATCGTCTAGCTTCCTCAGCTTATCTGAGCATAATTCTTATGCAACATGATTCTAATGGAAAGTCTTTTCTTTTTCTGACTCTATGTAGTTTTGATTGATTGAATTGTGCTCTCACCTGCTTAAAGAATCATACCTAAAATGAATTTTGGTGGTGTCACCTCACACTTACATTTTCAAAATCCCAAATTTCTTTATAGAACAAAGACCCATATTTTTAACATGTAACTTCAGTATTTAATAATAACTGTCAATAGTATTAATACTCTAATAACAAATACAATAGCAAAAATAACTAGCATTTTTATTGTGCTTTTAGATTTTCTTTGTGTGTGTGTGTGTGTGTGTGTGTCTCTTGTTACATCTTTTCTTTTTTTTGTTTTAATTTATTTCTTTAACTTTTTACATTCATTTTCACAAAATTTTGGGTTCTAAATTTTCTTCCCATTTATACCCTCCCCACACCCCAATACACTGAGCATTCTAATTTTCCCTATCACCAGTCTGCCCTCTCTTCTATCATGCCTCCCTTCTCTTCTCTCCATCTTCTCTTTTGTCCTGTAGGGCCAGATGACTTTCTATTCCCCATTAACTGTATTTCTTATTTCCTAGTAGCAACAACAATACTAAACAGTTGTTCCTAAAACTTTGAGTTCCAAATTCTCCTCATCCCTCCCTCCACACCCATTCCCTTTGGGAAGGCAGGCAATTCAGTATAGACCATATCTATATAGTTCTGCAAATGACTTCCATAATAGTCGTGTTGTGTAAGACTAACTATATTTCCCTCCATCCCATCCTGGCCCCATTGTTTCTATTCTGTCTTTTGATCCTGTCCCTCCCCAAGTGTTGACTTCAAATTGCTCCCTCCTCCCATTTCCCTCCCTTCCATCATCCCCCCCCCCCCTTGCTTATCTCCTTCTCCCCCACTTTCCTGTATTGTAAGATAGGTTTTCATACTAAAATGAGTGTGCATTTTATTCCTTCCTTTAGTCGAATGTGATGAGGGTAAATTTCATGTTTTTTTCTCAGCTCTCCTCTTTTTGCCTCCACTAAAGAGTCTCCTGCTTGCCTCTTGAATGAGAGATAATTTACCCCATTCCATTTCACCCTCTTTCCTCCCACTACATGTCTCTCTCACCGTTTACCTTAATTTCTTTTAAGATTGGGTACCATCTTATTCAATTCACTCTGTGCTCTGTGTCTCTGTCTGTGTGTGCACGCACGTGTGTACGTGTGTGTGTGTGCATGCGTGTACATGTGTGTGTGTGGTCCCACCAACTACCCAGATACTGAAAAGTTTTAAGAGTTACAAATATTGTCTTTCCATGTAGGAATGTAAAGAGTTCACCATTGGTAAGTCCCTTATAACTTCTCTTTGCTGTTTACTTTTTCATGCTTCTTCTCATTCTTGTGTTTGAAAGTCAAATTTTCTTTTCAGCTCTGGTCTTTTCATCAAGAATGATTGAAAGTCCTCTGTTTCATTGAAAGACCATATTTTCCCCTGAAGTATTATACTCAGTTTTGCTGGGTAGGTGATTCTTGGTTTTAGTCCTAGTTCCTTTGACTTCTGGAATATCCTATTCCACGTCCTTCGATCCCTTAATGTAGAAGCTGCTAGATCTTGTGTTATCCTGATTGCATTTCCACAGTACTGGAATTGTTTCTTTCTAGCTGCTTGCAAGATTTTCTCTTTGACCTGGGAACTCAGGAATCTGGCCACAACGTTCCTAGGAGTTTCTCTTTTCAGATCTCTTTCAGGCGGTGATCGATGGATTCCCTGAATACTTATTTTGCCCTCTGGTTGTAGAATGTCAGGGCAGTTTTTCCTTGATAATTTCATGAAAGATGATGTCTAGGCTCTTTTTTTGATCATAACTTTCAGGTAGTCCCATAATTTTTAAATTGTCTCTCCTGGATCTGTTTTCCAGGTCAGTTGTTTTTTCCATGAGATATTTCACATTCTCTTCCATTTTTTCATTCTTTTGGTTTGGTTTTGTGATTTCTTGGTTTCTCAGAAAGTCATTAGCCTCCACCTGTTCCATTCTAATTTTGAGAGAACTATTTTCTCCAGTGAGCTTTTGAACCTCGTTTTCCATTTCTGGCAAGTTCTTCTTTTGAAAGTATTCTTCTCCTCATTGGTTTTTTGAACCTCTTTTGCCAATTGAGTGAGCCTATTTTTCAAGGTGTTATTTTCTTCAGCATTTTTTTGGGTCTCCTTTAGCAAGGTATTGACCTGTTTTTCATGCTTTTCTTGCATCTCTCCCATTTCTCTTCCCAGTTTTTCCTCCACCTGTCTAACCTGATTTTCAAAATCCTTTTTGAGCTCTTCCATGGCCTGAGCCCACCAGACATCCACCTTGGATGTCTGGGGTACAGATGTCCCCATCTCCACATCTTTCCCTGATGGCAAGCATTGTACGTCCTCATCAGAAATGAAAGGCTGTTCCCCAAGAAAGTAGCTTTCTATGGTCTTATTTTTCTTCCCTTTTCTGAGCATTTTCCCAGCTAGTTACTTGACTTCTGAGATTCCTCTCCACCCCCACCTAGATCTGCCCAGCTAGTCCTTGGGATCTGAGATTCAAATGCTGTTCCCCAGCCTCAGGGCTTTCCGTGGTGAGCATGGCTGCTATTCAACGTGAGTTTAAGTTCTGGTGCTCAGGTTGGGGCAGGGCTGCCTCCCAGGCTCAGTTCTCTCTGGGGCTTTATGCAGAGATCTTCAGTAATGGCCCTGAGCTCCTTTCTGTTCTGGGAGTCCTGGGTTGCCACTGCCTCTGCCACTGCCTCCTGAGGGGGCCAGAGTCACGGAGACACCCGGCTCCTCTCTCAGCTAGCCCAGAAGTCTCTCTCACTGACCTGGAGTGCCTGTGGGTGGAGGGACCTTCACGACCGCCAGAGATTCTGTCCCTGAAGCCTGCTCAGATCTCCTCCTCTCAGGGCCACGCGGACAGGGCAGCACAGGGGTGGACTCTGCTGTCTGGTGCACAACAGACCTTTGGGAGTGGTTTTTCAGGGCTCTCTGGAACGGGAATGTCCTCCACTGTGTTCCTGCGTGGCTTGCACTGATCCAGAATTTCTGGGGAGTTCTTTTTTACAGGAAATTTATGGGCTGTGTGTTTGGAGCTAGCATACAGTTAGTCTTTCTACTCTGCCATCTTGGCTCCTCCCCCTCCCCCCCAGTGCTTTTAGATTTTCAAAGCATTTTATAAATATTATCTCTTTTAATCCCTACATAATCTTATTTGCTCAATTGTTTTCAGTGTATAAAATTCTGTCTCATTCTGTATTTGGAGCCCATCCCTAATAGATGATGAGATCTGGTGCCAATTTGTTGGGCAGTTGGGGTACATTGCTTAATGAATTGCTATGCTTGAGAGATTGAACCTTTGTTTCCCCATTCATTTCATCTTTCATCTGCTACACCTAAGAAGACCCCTAGGAAATGGAGCTATTATTGCTTCCATTTTCTAAATGAAGAGACAAAGGCAAATTTTGGTTTAACAGTTTGCTTAGGGTCACACAGTTAATAAGTATGTGAAGTAGGATTTAAACTCGTGTTCCCTGTTCCAGATTCAGCATTTTTCCATTACACCACCTAGTTACACCTGGCATTTCTGCCTGGCTATGAGATATATAGCATAATAGCATCTGAAATTAAAGTTATAGGTCACCCAAATGGCAAGAGAGAGAGGTACATTCAGTCAGTCCATCAAAAAAACATTTGTTAAGAATTTACTATGTGTCAGTCACTAAACTAAGCACTGGGTTTGCAAAGTAAAGACAAAAAAAAGTGATTGAGGTGAGTTGATTGCAGCATGTTACCAGTGACGGATAACTTGAGAGCCATTATGCAAATTATAATATTAGAGATATGTGATGGTAATGATTACGTTAGAATGCAGCACTATAATAATAATTCTATTGATGTTAACATTAGAAAATGTGGTAGACTGCTTATATTGTGAGGAAAAAGAATAAAAAAATTTCCTATGTTTTTACTGGTAATTACATGATATCAAGAACTCTTATATGCTATAAGAACTCTATCATTGGTATGGAGATCTATAGACAATTTATTGAAGGGCATGGACAAGCACAAAGGGTAAACAGGTAGGCATAAATGTGTTACAATCTACATCATTGGAGGGGTAACCTGCATTATTAAGATGATAGAACCATTAAAACATTTTAGTATTATAGTTTCTTACTAATAATGGACTTCCATGATAAAAGTCTAGCTACTCTTATCACTTACCGACTTGTTGACTGCTCTTTCCTTTAGAAGAATTTCCATTTTTCCAAAGCTCCCTCCATACTACATATCCTAGAATTCACCTTCTTAATTGCAAATTTTGTGCAAGTCAGAATTCCCTAGGAGCTTCTAACCAAACTCTCCTTATCCAGAATAAGGACGTAAGAATGTGGAGAATGGATTCTCGATTCTCTAATTGCAGAATTTCTCAGGGTTCAAGGACCTGCCTAGGTTTTCTAGCAACAAAAATGTTGAGTTTCTTCAAGGTCAAATATATTTTCCTAAATTCTGGGATAAAATGAAATAGTATCACACTAACATCACCTTCCACATTGTCTAGAATATAGTAAACACTTAGCAAATTTTTACTGATTGTTTGACTGACCTGTATTAGATTGTATTCTATCATTGACTCAAAATAGTCCTAGTTTAGCTGTTTCCAAGTGGAACCAATGTCTAATGAGCCCACAGTATCACTCCTTTCTTTTGAGAATGACTGATAAGAAGGTTTGGAGTTTGCTAGGTCATATATCCTTGAAAACTTATTTTTTCAAACTCTGAAGAGCTTATACTTAGAATGCTGAGATTTTTCAACAATGTAAGCATACTTTTGGTGATAATTAGATGGAAAAGCAAAAGATAGATAACTTCCCCAGATTCCTAGAAGATCATATTTTTTTAAAAAATTTTATTAAAAATGCACAGTTGATATTTCTGAATAACTTGTAAAATTTCCCTTGGAAATTTTCTTTGGAATGATTCATTTTTTAGAAGTCTCTTGTTTTAATGGACCTAAAGAAATGTCTATATCACTACCTTCATTATATAGTCAGTAGTTATCTGATTACATGGTAGTTGATTATTTCCAGGATTCAGTTTCGTACTTCAGGTCCCAGAAATATGTCTGCCTGTTAAAAAGAAGCTAGAGAGTGGTGATTGAAGGAGGCTGCTGATAACTAAGATGTTTGATAAAGCATCCAGTGACAGTTTCTAGGTTGAGAGAGCATGTGAGTGAAGACACCACAAATGAGGCAGCCCAATTAGGAACAGAACATTCATGCCACTGCAGACAAAAGAAGTAAAATTCAGCCAGTTAGTCATCTGTCACAGCCTGACAATATCTATAACCAGGTATTACTCAGAGTGGGCAATTCCAATAGATAATTTTGGTTGACTCATGAGATCTTCAAAACTATCCATCACCTTTGCAGGATAAATGATAAGCAACACAGAGAGCTCACAGTTACAGTGTAAAATTGAGCATATGATTAGACCAAATGGAAAATAAAGGCGCAAAAAATAGATCTGGGGATTTAAGCAGTTCATATCATATGTAATGGACAATCACCTGCCTGGCAAGGATTTTGTCCATGCAATATCATAACCAAACTGTAGCATTTAAGCATATTAGAACATTATATATATATACATATATATATATACACACACATATATACACACACACACATACCACACATACACATATATATGTATGTATACATATATATGTATATATTTATGAGTGTATATATATGTATATACATATACATATATATATGTCGTGTTCTAATGCCTCATTATGCAATGGAAAAGGTTCTGAGTTGTTGAAAATTATGACAATTCAATATGCTGGTGCTAGTTAAGGGATGTGTACGGGAGGTATTTTCACACACACACACATGCACACACACACATGGCTCAGAAAATAGAAATATGCTTTTCTAGTAAGGCTGAATTCAAAGCCTTTCTTTTCTGCTGGACTTATAGTCAACTGTCATATCTTTTGACAATCTGGAGACATCTTCATTGCATGATGAGGCTTTGAAATATGACATATATAATATTCTAAGATATTGGTCCTAAATGTTATGTTTGGTTATAATGTAGGTTGATCAAAATTCATGTTAGAAAGATGACTGTCCTTTATACTTGATATGAAAGACCATACTAATGAAAATGTAGATTATCAAAGTACAAGAACAAAGAACCACAGCGAAATGAATTTTCCATTGAGACAAAGAATTAGAATTGGAAGAGACCTCAGAAATAAACTAATCCAAGACATCACACACACACACACACACACACACACACACACACATACACACACGCATGCACACACACATAGCTTTACTAAAAAGTGTTGAAGTTCATTTAATTTTCAAAATTAAAACCCTTTCTTTAATTCGAGAAAGGGAAAAGAGAAGTTCTTTTACAAGTGTATAGTCTAGCAAAACAAATTTCCATGTTATTAATGTCCAAAAATGGACATTTCATTCTGTATATTTGATCTATTAATTTTCTCTTAGGTAGGGGGTAGCATTCATCATCGCTGATCCTATGAAGTCATTCTCTGTCATTGTGTTGATCAGATTTCTTAAGTCTTTCAAAGTTCCAATACAATCATTTTTCAACCACATAAGGTCACCAATACCCAAAGATGTTTAGAGACCTGTACAGATTCACACAGTGAGTAGGAAAGATAAGACTTAAAACCCAAATCTTCTAACACTATATTCAGTTCTATTTCTACTGAACTATCTTTGCAAGACTTTATGAAACAGAGACTCCACTTAAAATATTGTTTGGGGATTCTCTTCCTCCTGCCCTATAATATTACTTTATTTTAATCCTATGAAACATAAATATTCAGGTTAAATCCAAGCAGATTTTCATAGGATAAGAGCTAGAAGGCATCTTAGAGAGTCGTATTCTAAACCATTGATTTTATAGATAAGGAAAGTGAGTTCTAGAAATGATAGATCACAGAACAACAGAATATGGCATTTGAAGGAGGTCTCAGGAATCACTTAGTTGCACCTGTACTCATCCACACTATAATATGGCAGAAACAGTGCCATCTAGTTTTGGCCTAAAGGTCTCCAAGGAAGGAGGCCACTTCTCACCACTTCTCAAAGCAATCAATTTTTCTTTTAATCAACTATATTAAAAATATCATTTTTATTTCTTAATTTATCCTTTCTTCCACCCAGAGAATCATATGTGTGTGTACACATATAAAACTATGTAAATGTATATGTGTGCATATGTATGTATATGTGTATATATGTGAATCTATATGCATATATGTATATGTTTGTATGTAAAAAAATACACATCTATACGTATATTAAAAACTAAAGGGGAGGAGCCAAGATGGCGGAGTAGAAAGTCTCACGTATGCTAGCTCCGGAAGCCACAACCCATATATTTCCTGTAAAAAGAACGCCCCACAAATTCTGGAGCAGGGGAACCCATGCAGCAACAGAGGGGAGGAGATTTCCATTCCAGAGAGCCCTAAAAAACTGACCCAAAAGGTCCGACATGCACCGGATGTGGAGCCCACCCCTGCGCTGCACTGGCCACTTGGCCCCAGAGGAGCAGATCCGAGCAGGCTTCAGGGACAGAACCTCTGTCATCAGCAAAGGTCCCTCCACCCACAGGCACTCCAGGTCAGTGAGAAAGACTTCTGGGCTGGCCGAGAGGGGAGCGGGGTGTCTCCATGACTCGGGCCCCCATGGGAGGCAGCAGCAGCCAGGGGCTCCCAGAGCAGGCAGAAGCTCCACTCTATTACTGAAGATCTCCCCATAAACTCCCTGAGGGTACTGAGCCTGGGAGGTGGCCCTGCCCCCACCTGAGCACCAGAACTTAACCTCACATTGAATAGCAGCCATGCCCACCACTGAAAACCCTGAGGCTGGGGAGCAGCATTTGAATCTCAGACCCCAAGCACTAGCTGGGCAGATCTAGGCAGGGGTGGAGAGAAATCTCAGAAGTCAAGTAACTGGCTGGGAAAATGCCCAGAAAATGGAAAAAAAATAAGACCATAGAAGGGTACTTTCTTGGGGAACAGATGTTCCCACCTTTCATTTCTGATGACGAGGAACAATGCTTACCATTAGGGAAAGACATAGAAGTCAAGGCCTCTGTACCCCAAACATCCGAAATAGATATCCAATGGGCTCAGACCATGGAAGAGCTCAAAAAGGATTTTGAAAATCAAGTTAGACAGGTGGAGGAAAAACTGGGAAGAGAAATGAGAGAGATGCAAGAAAAGCATGAAAAAACGGTCAATACCTTGCTAAAGGAGAACCCAAAAAATTCTGAAGAAAATAACACCTTGAAAAATAGGCTCACTCAATTGGCAAAAGAGATTCAAAAAGCCAATGAGGAGAAGAATGCTTTCAAAAGCAGAATTGGCCAAATGGAAAAAGAGGTTCGAAAGCTCACTGAAGAAAATAGTTCTCTCAAAATTAGAATGGAATAGATGGAGGCTAATGACTTTCTGAGAAACCAAGAAATCACCAAACAAAACTAAAAGAATGAAAAAATGGAAGAGAATGTCAAATATCTCATTGGAAAAACAACTGACTTGGAAAATAGATCCAGGAGAGACAATTTAAAAATTATGGCACTACCTGAAAGTCATGATCAAAAAAAGAGCCTAGACATCATCTTTCATGAAATTATCAAGGTAAACTGCCCTGATATTCTACAACCAGAGGGCAAAATAAGTATTGAAAGAATCCATCGATCACCACCTGAAAGAGATCCAAAAAGAGAAACTCCTAGGAACATTGTGGCCAAATTCCAGAACTCCCAGCTCAAGGAGAAAATCTTACAAGCAGCTAGAAAGAAACAATTCCAGTATTGTGGAAATACAATCAGGATAACTCAAGATCTAGCAGCTTCTACATTAAGGGATTGAAAGGCGTGGAATAGGATATTCCAGAAGTCAAAGGAACTAGGACTCAAACCAAGAATCACCTACCCAGGAAAACTGAGTAGAACACTTCAGGGGAAAATATGGTCTTTCAATGAAACAGAGGACTTTCAAGCATTCTTGATGAAAAGACCAGAGCTGAAAAGAAAGTTTGACTTTCAAACACAAGAATGAGAAGAAGCATGAAAAAGTAAACAGCAAAGAGAAGTCATAAGGGACTTACCAAAGGGGAACTCTTTACATTCCTACATGGAAAGACAATATTTGTAACTCTTAAAACTTTTCAGTATCTGGGTAGTTGGTGGGACCACACACACACATACACACACACACACATGTACACACGTGCACGCACACACACATACATATGCACGCACATACAGAGACAGAGAGCACAGGGTGAATTGAGTAGGATGGGACCATATCTTAAAAGAAATTAAGGTAAACGGTGAGAGAGAAATGTAGTGCAAGGAGAGAGGATGAAATGGAATGGGGTGAATTATCTCTCATTAAAGAGGCAAGCAGGAGACTTTTAGTGGAGGGAAAAAGAGGAGAACTGAGAAAAAACCATGAAATTTACCCTCATCACATTCGACTAAAGGAAGGAATAAAATGCACACTCATTTTGGTATGAAAGCCTCTCTTACAATACAGGAAAGTGGGGGAGAAGGAGATAAGCAGGGTGGGGGAGATGATGGAAGGGAGGGTAATGGGAGGAGGGAGTAATTTGAAGTCAAAACTCTTGGGGAGGGACAGGATCAAAAGACAGACTAGAAACAATGGGGGGCAGGATGGGATGGAGTGAAATACAGTTAGTCTTACACAACACGACTGTTATCGAAGTCATTTGCAAAACTACACATATATGGCCTATATTGAATTGCCTGCCTTCCCAAGGGAATGGGTGGGGAGGGAGGGATGGGGAGAATTTGGAACTCAAAGCTTTAGGAGCAACTGTTGAGTATTGTTCTTGCTACTAGGAAATAAGAAATACAGTTGATGGGGAATAGAAAGTCATCTGGCCCTACAGGACAAAAGAGAAGATGGGGACAAGAGAAGGGAGGGATGATAGAAGAGAGGGCAGATTGGTGATAGGGAAAGTTAGAATGCTTGATGTGTTGGGGTGGGCAGAGGGGATAAAAGGGGAGAAAATTGAACCCAAATTTTTGTGAAAATCAATGTAAAAAAAAGTTAAATAAATAAATTTGTATCAAAAAATCTAAAAAAATGAAAATTTAGAACAACAAAATCAAATATCATATCACACAAATATGACATTAGACATAGAGCCCATAATGTTCACAAACTGGGGACATGTGATCTATATGGCTTATTCAGGGCCAAGTTTGTCCTCATAAGTATGCAGCTGACTTTAGATAATTTTTTTTTTTCATTTTTTCATTTCATTTTGTTCTTTTTGTTCTTTCCATTTGTGTTGTTGCAGCTATTTTGCATATTATTTTCTGGTTTCTTTTACTTTCTTTGGCATAATGTTACAAATTTTCCCATGCTCCTTTATATTCTTCAAGTTTACACTCTCTTATAGTAAAATTATCCCTAATCTAAAACTTTTTGGAAGTCTTTCCTGATATGAAACTTAAATTCATCTATAAAACTTCTGCTTTTTGTTTCTATTTCTGCCCTCTGGAATCAAACAGAACAAATATAATTCATTTTTCCACATATAAGTCCTTCAAATAATTAAACACAACAGACATGTTTCTTTTGTGTTTCTTCTTCTCCAGGCTAAACATGTTAAATTCTACTACTTCTTGTGAAATGGAATTGAAGTCTTTCACCATCATGAATTCTTTCATCACCCATTTAGACCCTCTCCAGTTGATCAATGTCCTTTCTAAAAGCTAATGGCCCCAAATGAACCCAAAACTCCATATATGTTCTGACCATAATATTTTTGTTCTGTTTTTAATTCCTAGAAGCTCTATTAATGGAGAACAATCTCGTTATATTTTAAACTGTTGAATCACACTGCTATATTGAGTTTATAGTCTATTAAAAATCCTGGATTTTGGGAAGTGGAGTTAAGATGGTGGGGTAGAAAGATGGACCTGTAGAAGCTCCCCCACATAGTCCATAAAATACCTGCAAAAAAGATTGTAAACAAATTCTAGAGCAATAGAAGTCACAAAATGACAGAGCGAAGGAGATGTCTAGCCCAAGATAGCCTGGAAGGACAACAGGAAAAGTCTATCTCACCTGGAGCAGAGCAGAGCACAGTGAGGCATGGGCTGTATGGTTTTGCAGGGACAGGACCCAGAACAGGCTTCATGGAAACACTGGCAACAGCAGTTCACAGATTGATCAACCCACAAACTCCCAAGACAACTTCAAAGGTCAGTGAGAAAGATCCTTCACCCAGGAGAAGTTAATGTGGTGTGATCTTCCAGCAGCAGCCACTGCAACTGCACCTTCCATTTTTGGAACCCTTCATCTAAAGCCCCTAGGGGAATTGAGCAGCTGATCTGAATCTCAGCCCTCAGTATGGCCCTGGGGTGAGGATGAACACTGGCATGGTGGAGTTGGAGGCAGTTGTGGAGAGGTAATTCTACTGGAAGTTTCTAAGCAGAAAAGTTTTTGGTTGCCACTAGACCAGTGTGAAGGCTAAGATAGGAGTTATCTCCTCTCCCTTGATTTTGACACCTTGGAGGAACTGAGAACTTACAGATTACTAGTATATACCTTCCTCTTCTCAAAGGACTCAAAAGTCAAGTAACTGGCAGAGAAAATATTCAAAAGAGGGGAAAAATATGACTATAGAAGGTTACTTTCTTGGTGAACAGATATTTTATTTCATCCTTTTGGATGAGGAAGAACAATGCATACCATCAAAGGAAGTCAAGGCTTCTGCATCCAAAACCCCCCAAATAAATATGCAATGGTCTCAGGCCATGGAAGAGCTCAAAAAGGATTTTGAATATCAAGTAAAACAAGTGGAGGAAAAGGTAGGAAGAGAAATGAGAGTGATGCAAAAAAATCATGAAAAGCAAGTCAACAGCTTGCTAAAGGAGACCCAAAAAGTGTGAAGAAATTAGCACCTTAAAGAATAGACTAACCCAAATGGCAAAAGAGGCCCAAAAAGTCAATGAGGAGAAGAATGATTTAAAGAGCAGAATTAGCCAAATGGAAAAGGAGGTTCAGAAACTCACTAAAGAAAATAGTTCTCTAAAAATTAGAATGGAGCAGATGGAAGTTAACGACTTTATGAGGAACCAAGAACTACAAAACAAAAGCAAAAGAATGAAAAAATTGAAGACAATGTGAAATATTTCATTGGAAAAACAACTGAGTTGGAAAATAGATCCAGGGGAGATAATTTAAAAATTATGAGACTACCTGAAAGCCATGATCAAAAAAAGAGCCTAAACATCATCTATCATGAAATTATCAAGGAAAAATGTCCTGATATTCTAGAACCAGAGGACAAAATAAATGTTGAAAGATTCCACCAATCATCTCCCTAAAGAGATTCAAAAAAAGGAATTGCTAGGATTATTGTAGTCAAATTTCAGAGTTTCTCAGGTCAAGGAGAAAATATTGAAAGTGATTAGAAAGAAACAATTTGAGTAACATGAGATTTAGCAGCTTCTACTTTAAGGGATGAAAGGTCTGTAATATGATATTCTGGAAGTCAAAGGAACTAGGATTAAAACCACGAATCACCTACCCAGCAAAACTGAGTCTAATACTTCAGAGGACAAAATGGACATTCAGTGAAATTGAGGACTTGCAAGTATTATTGATGAAAAGAGCGGAACTGAATAGAAAATTCGACTTTCAAACACAAGAATCAAGAGAAGCATGAAAAGGTAAATAGGAAAGAAAAATCATAAGGAACTTTCTAAAGCTACACTGTTTACATTCCTACATAAAAAGATAATATTTGTAACTCTTGAGACTTTTCTCAGTATTTGAGTATTTGGATGGATTATACACACACACATAGACACACAGGCACACACACGTGTGTGTGTATGTGGGTATATATATATGTGTGTGTATATATATATGTGTGTGTGTGTGTATGTGTGTACAAAGAGCATAGGGTGAGTTGAATAAGAAGGGATAATATTTAAAAAATAAAATTAAGGGATGAGAGAGGAATTTGTTGGGAGGAGAAATGGAATGAGGCAAATTATCTCTCATAAAAGAGGTAAGAAAAAGTATTTTCAATGGAGAAGAAAAGGGAGGAGGTGAGAGGGGAAAAAGTGAAGTTTACTCTTTCATATTTGGCCTAAGGAGGGAATAACATGCTTACTCAGTTTCACATGAAAATCTGTCTTACCCCACAGGAAAGTAGGGGAAAAGGAGGACAAATAGGGTAGAGGAGATGACAGAAGGGAGAGCAAATGTGAGGAGGGAGTAATTAGAAGTAAACACTTTTTAGGAGGGACAAGGTCAAAAGAGAGAATAGAATAAATGGGGGGGCAAGATAGGATGAAGGAAAATATAGTTAGTTTTACACAGCATGACTATTATGGAAGTCTTTTGCAAAATTCCACATATATAGCCTATATTGAATTGCTTGCCTTCTCAGTGGGGATGGGTGGGAAAGGAGGAAGGGACTTAATGGTTAATACTTAAAAATGACTCTAAACAAATTCTAGAGCAGCAGAAATCACAAAATGACAGAGCAAACTTTGAAGTTGGAACTCAGTGTTTTAGGTGTAAATGTTGAGAACTGTTTTTCATACAACTGCAAAATAAGTAATAAAGGTAATAAGGTATAGAAATGTATCTTGCCCTACAAGAAAAGAGAGAAGATGAGGACAAGGGAAGGGAGGGGTGTGATAGAAGGGAGGGCATATTGAGGGAAGGGGTAATCAGAATACAAGGCATTATGGGGTAGGGAGAGGGGAGAGATGAGGAGAAAATGTGGAAGTCAAAATTTTGTGGAAATGAATGCTGAAAACTAAAAATAAATAAATTAAGTTTAAAAAAATTAAAAAAAAACCTGGATTTTTGTTTTTCAAAAAAAAGACTTTTTAAGCATGCCTCTGAGTCAATACTTTGGAAGTTGATGTTTTTTAGACTTAGTGAAATACTTTATTCTTATTGAATTCCATCTTATTAGATTCAGTCCAATGCTGTAGCTTGTCAAGAACATTTTCAGATCCCTGTCATTCAATGTTTGCTATTCATCCCATCTTTGTGTCATTTGAAAATTTGATGAATGTAACAGTTATACCTTTCCCAAGCCACTAATAAAAATTTTAAATAGCACAATTCCAAGGAGTGATTCATGAGTATATTCCTTGTGTTTATATGCCATGCTCATTTTGACCTATTAGCAATTCTTCTTTTAGTCGTGTAGTACTAAGATATACAAAGTCCATTTAATTCCATTATCATGTATTCCACAATATTTCATTTTCTCTATGTGAATAATATGTTATATTAATTTTTTTGCAAAATATAGATGTAAACAAATTATATTTATACCATTCCCTCACCTGCCAGTTTGCTAACCCCATCACAAATTGAAACAAGGTTATATTGATATAATCTGTTCTTGATGAAGCCATGCCAGGTCTTTGTAACCACTTCTTCCATTTTAGATATTAATCAGCCACATCTTTAATGAGGCATTATAATATTTTCCTACGAGTCAAACTAACTAGCCTAGTTTTAGGATTTATTATTCTTCTTTTGTTTAAAATTCAAATGGGGTGGAGCCAAGAAGTAGAAGGAGGGATGTGGCTGAGCTCTTTTCCCAAACCCCTCCAAATACCTGTAAAAATGACTCTAAACAAATTCTAGAGCATCAGAAATCACAAAATGACAGCGCAGAACAGATTTCCAGCCCAAGAAAATCTGAAAGGCCAACAGGAAGGGTCTATTGTCCTGGGCTCAGAGTGAGGTACAGCCTGTTGCACTAGCACAAATGAAACTGAAACAGGTTTTAGGGCACTGAATCACTGGTAGCTCTAGTGGTTTGCAGACTTCTCAACCCACAAATACTAAAGACAGCTTCAAAGGTCAATGAGAAAGCTCTTTCACCTGAGTGAAAAGTGGTCCAGATCCAGCATCAGTCCCAGCCCCAGTCCCAGGGTGGTGGCAGCCACTGCAGCAGCAAAAACTGTTTCTGGAGCTCTCTGCCTATAGACTGTGGGGAAATTGAAAACTTGATCAGAGTTGCAGTCCTGTGTAGCAGTCCTGGGGTGAGGACTAGTGCTGGTATGGCAGAGCTGGTGGAAGCTGTGGAAAGGGAATCCTACTCATATTTCCAGGGAAGAAAAGAGTGCTTGTGGTTTCTCACAGACAAGAGTACCACCCAGGAGAGGAGTAAACACCCCTCCTTTGATCATACCATTTTGGAAGAACTGAAAGCTTACAGGTCCCTAGAGATATCTCTGAAAACAGCCGCACAAAACCCCTGAAACTTGGTGCAGTACACCCTCCATTTAACAAAGAGCTCAAAAGTCAAGTAATTGCTGAGAAAATGAACAAAAGGGGAAAAATAAGAATATAAAAGGTTACTTTCTTGGTGAAAAAGAATTTTCTTACAAGAAGGAAGATCAAAGCATACAACTTGAGGAGGACAGCAAGGCCAAGCTCCTACATCCAAAGCTTCCCAGAAAAATATGAAATAGTTTCATGCCATGGATGAGCTAAAAAATGATTTTGAAAATCAAGTAAGAGAGAGAGAGGAAAAAATGGAAAGAGAAATGAGAGTAATGCAAGAAAATTATGAAAACCAAGTTAATAACTTGCTAAAAGAGACTCCCCCCAAATACTGAAGAAAATACTACTTTTAAAAATAGACTAAACCAAATGGCAAAAGAGGTCCAAAAAACTAATGAAAAGAATAATGTCTCAGTGTTGTCCTGGGATGGGGGAGGAGAGAGATGGAGAGAAAATTTGGAATTCAAAATCTTGTGGAAGGGAATATTGTAAACTGAAAATGAATAAATTATATTACAAATAAGCAAATAAATAAATACTCAATGAAATTTAAAGCAACATTTACTTTCTCTAATAACTGGACAATTTTCCTACTTTCACAATCTTTTAAGTGTTATTAATAGTGTCTTAATAAACACATTCACCCTGTCTTTCAGCACCTGAGGCTATACTTCATCTTGGCAAGGGGACTTGAATTCATTAAAGAAAAACAGGTTCTTAACTGTCTATATTGGATATCAGTTTTCCGTTAACCAGTTTTGTTCGGTCACTTCTAATATGCATATGCTTTTCCCTGGCATAGAAAGAAAAACATAGTGAGATTGAAAAAATTCTGACTTATCTCTGTTTTATTTATTATTTTCCCAATCATCCTAAGCAAAGGTTTCATGCTTTCTTTGATCCTTTCTTTTTTCTCTCAATATAACTGCCACCACTCTTGCCTCTATTGTCCTTAACTTTTCTCACTAAACTTAGTTAATTCTGATCTTTAACATTCCTGACATTATTTACAGAACTGAGATATGCTCTTATATTCTCATATTGTACAACTTAAAAAAAAAATAAGCTAATTGATGTGTCCCCTATTGATCCCTTGAATGATTTGCCTAGCAGCAGAGCTAGGAAATGAAGCCAGGTTCTCTGACAGCAAACACAATGCTATTTCTACTACACCATTGTCTCTTGGATCATCTTAATGTTTTCCAGGAGCAAATGGGCCATGAGACGAAAATCTATTTATTAATATTTCTTTGAGGATAACCATAGAGAATGGGACAGCTGTCTCTAAGAGAGAAAAGCAATGAATGAGGAAGAGAATTTGAAATGGGCTAAGCTGGTTTACATTTTCTCTCAGAGTTAAATTCTGAAGTATCCCATTTCTGTCTTATTCATGCATCATCTTGGGAAGAAGTCAGTACTAACACAAGTGGTAGATTACAAAATCCCATAGACACAACATATCATTACAATTCAGAAAGGCATTTGACAAATTATCTCATGATATCTTTGTTGACAATATGAAGAAATAAAGGCTAGATGACTGTGTAAAGGGATAGATAACCCATTGGTTAAATATTGGGTACACACGCCATTAATTGGTCAATGGCAACAGAGAAGATTCTATATGAAACTTCGCTTGGCCTTTTCTCTGTTCTTTTCAGCCCTCAATAAATATTTCAATGACCTGCTGTAGTAAAGGAACTAAGGTTGGTGATGGAGATACACAAGTAAAAAAAGATACGTAATTCCTGTCCTCAAGGAAACTGTAATCTACTAAGGAAGGAGGATGTGACATATATATGCAAATAAGTACAATCAAGGGTAGAGCCTAATAGCAAAAAAGAAGAAAACTAGACTAAAGTCTGAAAATTTGGATAAGACAACATATTCAATGGGGGAAATTATAGAAAACTTCATGGGAGAGATAACACCTGAGTTGACTCAGAGAAATAAAATAATTTTAAAAGAGAGAGGATATGGGTAGTGATAGTGACATGCATGAATAAATTGAAGTGGAAGATGATTGGACAAGACTATGGAACAATTTTGTAAGCCGATTTTACTAGAGCACAGAGTAACCAAAGGGAAGTAAAGTTAAATGAAGCTGGAAAACTAGATTCCTATCACATAGTGGAGGATCTTAACTGTCTGGGGTAAATGATTTTTATCCTATCCTAAGGTCAATCATTATAGATAAAAGGTTTTTGAGCAGGGAAGTAGAATAGTCGTAGAGCTTCCTTACTCTACCGCTATATGTGTTGGAACAGAGAGAGAAAGCAAACACATTAAATGACAGCATGAGGTTTCATATATATATATATATATATATATATATATATATATGTATGTATGTATGTATGTATGTATATATATATGTGTGTGTATGTATATGTATGCATAAGTATCTATATGTATATACACATATACATATGTATACATATATGTGCTTATACCTGCACACAGAAATGCTTAAATATCCAGTAACATGACCTTTAGTGAAGATGAACACAAAGCCATCTACTTGATTACTTAAAAATAAAGCTGTGCAATTATTGAATGAATGAGACAACTAAATGCAGTCATGAGTAGGCAAAAAAGATGTAATCTATGAAATCGAAGGTTCAGATGCTGATTAATTCTAATCAAATTATTTTAATAGATCATGAGTTCAGTAGGAATGAACAAGTTGAGATGGCTGCTGGAAGAGAAAAAACAAACTAGACAGAATCAGGATGACAAGAGTTCAAATTCCATCTCATATACTTACTAGACTTACTAGTTATGTAACTCTACACACTCTCTTTAAGCTTCAGTTTACTTATGTGTATGATGAAAAGAATAATGTGTGTGTGTGTGTGTGTGTGTGTGTGTGTGTGTATCACTGTGATGTCAAGTAAAATAGGATCTTTTACTATTTTTGTTTTAGTATAATCAAGTACTTCTGACTGAATCTTGCCTGTACCAATCAAGAATCTTTACTAGGAGGAAAGCACAGAAACAAGAGTTTCTTTAACTAGAAACAGTATGTGTATATTTATTGTTAATGTGATTAAAGATCTTCCCTACGCATTAAGGGGAGTTTGATTAGGGAAGATTTGTGAGAATGACCACACCTTTTATTAATGAGGCACTGGTTCTCAAGGATTGGGATGCCCTCTAGCTCAAAAAAAACTTCTGAGAGTGAGGATTTTTTCTGGGGCTTACTAACTGAAAGTGTTTGGCCAGACAAGGACTCTGAGAAGCCAACAAAGGCATCCCAGCTTTGAAAACCCCGATGTCTGTACTTCCCTCTATGGTAACTATGGTCACACAGTTGGACCTGTCTGTTGATTTCAGGCAGAGGAAGCCATGTCTGTTGACCTTCAATTTCTCTCTATTTTCTTTGAAGTGCTGACTCACCTGAACTAGGTGAATGATATATGTACTTGGTTAAAAAAAATGATACATGTGCTTGATGAAAGTGATTGTTAACACCTTGAAAATTGCTGTCTTTTATGAATGCAGATCTAAGAACCTGTGATAGCAGGCCCCTCTGTGTATGTTGGGGTGCTTACAATCACCTATATTACACAGTTCTTATAAAGATTAAAACAGAAAGTATGCAATTATCTTTTACATTGTTAAAGTGCCAGGTAAATGTTGATATGATTTTAGGTTTAATGAAGTGACAATCAAACTATATGTTGTAATCAAGCATAATCTATTATTTTTAGATTCAATAGGCACATTTTAGAGAAACATTGATAAAATGGAGTATATCTAGAAGAAATCAAACAAGACTTAATACAATGTCATATTGGGATGATTAGAAGCACTGAGTAACTGTAACTTGGAGAAGAGATTTACAAGTGGCATTAGTATATCTAAACACTCATTGCACTGTAACAAAGAAGAAGAATTCTACATATTCTACTTGGTTCCAGAGAGGGAGACAGTGGAGCAGTGAAATAAATTACAGGATACAGATTCCAGTTCAAAATAATAATTTTCCAAGGAGAATGATCTACCTTGTATAGTAATGTATTCTTTTCATTTAGGGCAGCTAGGTGGTGCAGTGGATAAAGCACCAGTGCAAAAGTCAGGAAGACCTTAGTTCAAATATCACCTCAGACATTTGACACTCACTAGCTGTGTGACCTTGGGAAAGTCACTCAACCTCAATTGCCTCATCCTGGGTCATCTCCAGTCATCCTGACGAATATCTGGTCACTGGATTCAGATGGCTCTGGAGGAGAAGTGAGGCTGGTGACCTGCACCGTCCTCCCTCACTCAAAACAAAGTCAAGTGCAAGTCATGTATCTGATGGCATGGTCTTCTCTGGCAACAAAGGACAAACACACATATTCTTTGCATTTAGAAATTTAATAAGTGAGCTATGTGACTATATTGCTTCTCTGATCAAAATCCTTCCATAGATCTTTATTTCCCCTAATATAATATAAAAACTTATTTACTAACAATTTAACTTCATTCATCCTCTGGTTGGAATCACACTTTCTAGCCTTATTTTACACCACTCCCCTTCATGTACTCTATGTTTCAGTCAAGCTGCATATTGTAGAGCCAATATATCCAACGGGCAATGAGTGGAGCCAGATGACATCTAACATTCCTTCCAACTTTATGGTTTTTCTTAGATGATTTTATAATCCCAACTGATGTAAACCATCCATACTTTTCAACAGAATTACTAGATGTCACTTCATTTCAATGTGGAAAAAGCATTTTAAACTATTCTTTCTTCATTCTATTTCTGTCCCTTCTTATTCAGAATACACTCTCCAACAACCAAGGATAAATGCCTTCCTCCACATTGAAGAGAAAAAATGCTACATTACATGTTTTAATCCTATAACCTTTAGGGAGGATTGGTATATTTGTAATAATTTAAACTGAAGAAGATTTCTTGGGATAGAGATAGGAACTCTCTTTGTGAGATTATTGCATGCTAGATCTGCAGATGCATGGTGAATGTTTTATGGTTTTCTTAACTGTCTGCATGTCTTCTTAGAGTCCTGTATCTTAGACTGACTCAGATATCTCCAACTAGATATTTGGTCCCAAACAAAACTCATTATCTGCTGGTCCAAACTTATACTTTTTCCTAATATCCTTATTCTATCAGGGGCATCACTATCCTTCTAGTCTCCCATGTTTTCAAAATCAGAATCATCTTCAATTATTTCCTTTACCTCATTCTCGTTAGTTTCAATCAGTTTCATCTTCTCAATTCTCTATCCACAACATATCTCATTATTCTCACATTGCCAAAATATTATCTTCTTCAATGTATTTTCCATACTACTGGTGTAACTTGCTATTCTTAAAACACAGATCTGATGT
This sequence comes from Bettongia penicillata ogilbyi, assembly GCA_023548195.1. Taxonomy (NCBI): domain Eukaryota; kingdom Metazoa; phylum Chordata; class Mammalia; order Diprotodontia; family Potoroidae; genus Bettongia; species Bettongia penicillata. The sequence continues at coordinate 323,277 of JAJHZJ010000724.1, forward strand.
CACTCCCCAGCTCAATTGCTATCTAATTCTTCAAGAAGAAAATACAAACTCATCTGTCATTTAAAACTTTTCGCAACCTTTCTTCAGCTTACCTTTCAAAGGCCATTGTATATATATATATATATATATATATATATATATATATGTGTGTGTGTGTGTGTGTGTGTATGTGTGTATGTATGTGTATATATACATACTTATGTATATATGTATGTATATATATATACTTTACTGAATGTACTTTATCATGTAGCAAAACTTTACCATACTAACCATAACTCATACATGACACTCCCTTTTCCACATCTATGCCTTTTGCATCACCTGTCCCCTTTACCTAGAATGCTTTTCTTCACAGTTTCCATATTTAATTACCCCTACTTCAAAATTCTCCTCAAGAGCTACTGTACAAGGAAAAGGATAATCTTATCACTTCTGAGTGATTTACTCTGACTTCCAGAACCTCAAATTTTTTGTTATTTTAAAAATATATTTTGAATTTATTCACCTAGTTTTTGCTTTTGCTTGCGTGTGTTTGTGTGTGTTTACATTTGCATATATTTTGCATTTATTTTATGTGGTTTAGCCTCTGAAATGTAAGAGGCACCTAGGTTATAGAGTGGGCCTAGTGACAGAATGAATTAAATTAGAAATTACCTTTTGGATACTTCTTAATTGTGAGACTCTGGACAAGTAACTTTACCTTTCTTTCAATTTCCTAATATATAAAATGAAAATATTGATAGCACTTAATTCCCAGAGTTCCTGTAAGAATCAAAAGGTAATATTTGTAAAGAGTTGCAAATTTTAAAATCTAGGGGGGAATAAACTATTTTTATGTTTGTTTTTACATCTTTAACATTTAACTCAGAATTTAGTATGTAAGTATTAATCTTTGTTCAATGGTTATGGAATTAAAATTAATATAAAATATAAGTAATCAATTATATGAGAATTAATTAGTATTGATTGTATAATAATTAATAGCAATATAATCATTATTATATTAATTATAATAATAAACTTTAATTATATGATAATAGAATATAACTGATATAATTAAAAGTAATAATGATAATTAAAATCTGATAAATAATAGGAAAGATGCTCAGATTTCACTAATGATGACAGTATCATAGATTTTGTGATTTTGAGTTGGTACGAATCATAAAACCCTAAGCACTTTAGAGGGCAATCTCTATCATTCTCATGATCTCTCATATGAGGATGCCTTGGTTTTCCATCCATAATGGATCAGTTTGTTCCATACTTTGTAGAAACAGTAGAGGAAGAATGACTGGAGGAAGAAGGAAAAGAAGAAGGAGGAGGAGGAGAAACATTTGGCATGTTCCATCATTGCTAAAACAACATCATCTAGGGTTTTTCCAACTTTTATTCTTTCTATTTCACTTAATGGCATTTTTATAATCTGCCCTTCATTTCTTCTACTTCTCACTAAACCCATTGTCATCAATGCTTCCCAATACCTTGGAATAACTTTCTCATTTCTTTTTTTTTTTAAATGCAATAAATAGAGATGCTTCACAAGAACAAATTTGTCTTTGTGTGTGTTCATGTGTGTGTGTGTGTGTGTGTGTGTGTGTGTGCAACAAAAAAAATTAAAAGTTAAAAGGAGCTTAAGCCCAAAGGAAACATTTTAAAAAGAGAAACTGGGCTACCCTGTGACTGTGCATTTTAAAAGGCAACTTCTCCTCATAACAGAATTACCCAGGCCCTGGTTTGCAATAAGGTTTCCCTGTGGACCCTTTCCACTCAAGCTTTTTATTAAAAAAAAAAAAAAAGTAAATTGGGATTATTTTATTCCCTCTCTTTACTTTGCAAGTAGAAATTTCAAATTAATTGTGGTGTAACCTGAGAGGAAACAGAGACTCACTGATAGCAGCTGAGCAGCCTCTCTTGTTTAGCTGGCAGAGTTAGCTTATTGCTGCTGGGAATGACTTGGCTGGAATATTTTTTAATTTAGATCCTTCCCCCTCCCCCTTTCCTTTAATGAAAGACTAAATTATGACTTACTAGAAAATGTTTCAGTGTCATGGAGAGTGGGGTACAGGCTGAGTTTCTCTGACTCAATTGAAGTGGGGCTATTTACTTGGAGCAAGGCTTCAAATTTCAGGATCAAAAATCATAATTTAAGGAGTTACCATTCTAAAAATTACTTTGGGGCCAAGAGGATTAGGGTAAGAAAATCTGCATTGATGAAAGCAGTAATTAGAGTCATTTCCAGGGCAATATAAAGGAATTTGGTTCTAATGGAGACTCAGGAAGAAAAGAGAAGTCAGAAAATGGGGCACCCCAAAATAGGATAATATCAGCAAGTGATCTAGTACAGTCATATCACCAGTGACAAGATAAGAATAGAATTTCTTGCTTCTCAGGCCAATGTAAAGAGACCCTCAGTGGCATGATTTGACTTGGTTCTCCAAAATCTTTAATATTAGGCAGAAATTCCCAAACAGCCATCTAAACAAGTCAATTTCAACAGGTGAGCAAACTCAAAGACTTTGTTAAACTCTTTCTATGATAAACCCTTTAGAAATATGACAAGTCCTGTGGAATCTTCAATGTAATATTTTTAAAGGTATAAATAAAATGAACAGCAATATGAAGAAAACAATTATATTGAAATACAGTTATCAAAATTTGTTTAAAAGCTCACAGACCACCAGGCTAATAACCCCTGATCTAAAGAGTGCCAACTCTAATCACTTGCCCAAGGAGATATTTCAATTGATTAGGAAATCTCAGTAAACATAATTCTATGGCTTAACAATACCTCTCTTTTCCCTCTTACAATTGGGAAAAATAAAATGCTGGGTTCTGGAAATTATAATTAGTAGCCTGGAAGGTCTACTTCTATGGGCATATGTTATGGTCAGGAACAGGAAAGAGGGGGTCATAGAGACTGATCCCTCCACAAATCAAGTGTACGGGTTCCACAATGGACTCAGATGACACTCACTGAAACAGACAGCTTTAGATAATGCACAGTGACGGATATTTAAAATTTTTCTCTGACTCCAGACAGCTGTAGATGAGATATATTTTTGAAGATATTGGAGCTGACTTCCACCACAGGTCCAGGCTACCCTGAACATTTTGGAGGGAGTAGACTTGTCAATCCTTTGTCTGGCTACTCCATTTGGTCACACCCAGAGACAATAACTCTAAATGAATCTGGATATTTCAAATGACATTTTTTTTAGGGAAATAAAGGACTTAGATTGAGCAAAAACTTAAGCATAATGACTTGGAGTAAGGTTTCTTCTCTGCCTCCTGTTTCAGAAAATAGCTTTCAATGGCAAAAATATTGTTTTGAAGTTGTTTATTAGAGAAATTTGTTCTGAAGTCAATTTGTTTCATTATTTTCACCATATTTAATCTATTACATTCTCAAAGTTCAAGTTTCTTTGTTCGTATATAACCCTATTGCTTTTAACAACCCTAAACATGATGCAAAGATAAAGATTGTAGTAATGTTCAAATGAATCATATGGTGGAATTCAATCAGCTAAAATATCTTCTTCTGAATCAAAGTGATCTATAGTCATATGAAAATGCTTTAATTCACTATTGATTAAAGACATTCAAATTAAAACAACTCTTAGGTACCACCTCACACCTATCAGATTGGCCAGTGATTAAAGTAAATAGTATTATTAAATTATTATTAATTATTAAATAGTATTATTAAATTTAATAGTTAAATGTGGGAAAACTGGAACACTAATGCACTATTGGTGGAGTTGTGAACTGATTCCACTATTCTGGAGAACAATTTGGAACTATGCTAAAAGAGTAACTGACTTTGCATGCCCTTTGACTCACCAATGCAGCTACTAGGTCTGTATTCCAAAGAGATCATAAAAATAGGAAAAAGGAGCTACATGTTCAAAGAATGCTTACAGTAGCTCTTTTTTGTGGTGGCAAAAAACTAGAACTTGAAGGAATGTCCATCAAATGGGGAATAACTGAACAAGTTGTGGCACATAAATGTGATGGAATACTATTATACTATATGAAATTATGAGCAGGACCATTTCAGAATAACCTGAAAAGACTTACATGAACCATTGCTGAGTGAAGTTAGCAGAACCAGAACACAGTAACAGCAATATTGTATGACAATCAACTATGAATGACAGCTCTTCTCGGCAATACAATGATCCAAAACAATTCTAAATAACTCATTGAAAAATGCTATCCACATCCAGAGAAAGAACTGATGGAATCCTAATGCAGAGCTAAGCATACTGTCTTCATTTTTAAAATTGTGATTTTATTCTCTTATTCTTTCTTTCACACCATGACTAATAAGAAAATATAGTTTATGTGATTGCACAAATATGATATATGTCAAATTACTAACTGTCTTAGATGGAAGAAAGGGGAGGGAGGGAAAAATTGGGATTACACTTTTGAAAGAAAATTAATCTTAAAAATTATCTCTACATGTATTGAGGAAAATACTATTTAAAATATATAAAGTGAAATATTTTCTTCCATTATAGATGTAATTTAAAAAAATAACCACAAAACATCATTAAGCCAAGTAAAACATTGGCAAGACCACTTAATGATTTGGGAGGAAACCGTCCCTATCCCATGGTGCACAACCAAAGTTGAAAAATAGTATTCCAATCTTTTTCATTCCTCACATAAGGTTATGTTCCTTCATGGATATTGCTTATGATTGACAAAACTCCTAAAGCAAAGGAGTGGATTGTGAATGCATGAGAAAGAGGAAGAAATTTGGAAAAAGTTGAGAGAATATAATAGAATATCTTACCCAGGGTCCTGTAGGGTTTTTAATTTATTTTGATAATATTTTAATATTATCACCTTTATAATTCTCTATATTTTATTTGTGTATTTATAAACATTATTCTGAGGATTCCATTGGGTCAACAGACAGTCAAAACAGTCTATGACACAACATTAAGAATCTGTAAAACAGTCGAACCTGCACATCTAATGTGAACAGTTAAGAGCTTGGAAAATCAATTGAAAAAATGCAACCACTATGCATGTGAACAGGAAGTATTTTACAATAAAACATACACATTATGAAGTTATATAGCCTGTTGTATAGCTAATTATATTGTCTGGCCTCACAGAACAGTGGAAGTCATCAAATCAAGTTTTTAAAAATTGGAAGTCTACCAATTGAGGATGATATGCTTTAGAGACAAAAAATGATGACAGAACTTATCTAGTGTAACCTCTCATTTTATAAGAGAGTAATTGAGTCCCAGAAAGTTGTGGTGACTTGCCCAAGGTCACACAGACAGGAAGAAGTAATTCAATTATTCAATTTCAGATCTTTAATTTCACATCATACTCTTTCCAATACATCATACTGTCCTTTTCAATGGGATATGTTGATAGAAAAGAAAGGAGTTGTTTATGAGAAACAAACAAAGTTGTTCAGGTTTCACAAAACTAGATGGTTCATCATCCAAGAAATTAATAGTGTGAAATTTACTCTGACCTACAGTCCACTTATTTAATAGATTGGGAAACTGAGATGTAGAGAAGATCAGGGATTTGCCTGAAATTGCACAAGTATTGAGCAGAAGAGCTGGGTTCAAAACTCAGGTTCCCCAATTCCAAATTCAGCACTGTTTCCACTATAATAATATTGTCTCTCAAGGAAATTTTGATGAACATGCTCCAATATTATGATGTGGCTAATTTTCAGTTCTTCAGGGTAGTAAGGTAATTTGTTCCTACACACACACACACACACACACACACACACACATACACACATCCTTATCCTTTTCTTCAGTCCCCATCCCAGGTTCAACATTTATAGGATCATAAATCTAGAGCTGGAAGGAAGAAACCTCAATGGTTATCTAGTCTACCTCCTTCATGTTTTACAGATGAAAAACTGAGGACCAGTAGATCAAGTGATATACCTAAGATAACACAGAAAATAAGTGTAAGGGGTAATTGCAGCATCCCCTTGACCCCATTATACAACCTGACTACTTTACACCAGATTAATCAATAGACAACAAATTCAAGATTTCTTGAGTACAAAATATTCTACCACCAAGGCTGCAAATGAATTTGGCTTAAAGTATGTAGGTGTATGTGGATTAATCTTAGTTGTGTAAGCTCTTGATTTTCACTAGCAAAAGATGTAGAACTCTCTGAAATATTAATTTAGGTGATTTTTATTTTAAAGGGGTCAAAGTTTTGTTTTTTTTTTTAAGATCATGACTATGTGAACATAAAGTGAGAAGAGTAACTGGCATTGAGATTGAAGTGAAGATTTCCCAAAGTTTCAAATAATACATAATGGGAAGATATATTTGGTGGAGCAAATAGACACTTGTCAAAAACTAAATCATAAAAAGTTGGAAACATTTCTTTTCTTACCTACCGATCAGTTCCAAGGGTTTGTGATCTAACCATCAACACCTCTATTGCTTACCTGAACTATTTTAGGGGTTCCATGATGTTATCTCTTGCTAATACTGAGATTTTGGCAGATAAAAATCTGTACTGTGCATCAGATGAAGAATCTTGACTATCCTATAGGTTATATAAATTTGAATAAGAAAATAACAAGGGATTCAATGTATATTAGGGAGTCTTTCTAAGGGTAAGTGAGCATAGAAGAAAGAGAGAGTACTTTCCATGCTGATTAGAAACATTTCTCCCTTCCCCAACCTACCAAACAGAAACTCACAGTTCAAAATGTCTATGGGTGACCCACTGTCTAATTGCATGCAAACTGGGTCTCTTCTAGACAGAAATAGGTAATGAGAAATGGTCTGTAGAGCCTGTTTCAAACAGAATACTGTAGGAGGTGTCTATCTCTCTATGCATTATTAAATCCATTGCTGAGGTACTCCCTCACTAAAATCTGACCTAAGGTCTTCTCTGGAAGCTTTGGAGCTCTGGGTTGATTTGGATTATTCAGCAGTTTGGATGAGCTTTACTCCTTTTGCTCGTCAGAGAAGTTTGTTACTAATCCCCATGGAGATATTCAGACTCTCAATATTATGTGTAAGGAACATGCTACTAGGGAAATAGACGCAGTCTGATTTCATGAAACTTACAACCTAAGTGGAGGGCAGGTCATAAGGCAGTGCAATGTGTGTTCGTCCTTCCTTGCTGAAGAAGACCATGCCATCGGAGAAACAATAACATGACTTGCACTTGACTTTGTTTTGTTTTTTTTTTTGAGTGAGGGAGGTTTGTGCAGTTCACGAGCCTCACTTCTCCAGAGTCATCTGAATCCAGTGACCAGATATTCATCAAGATAACTGGAGATGACCCAGGATGAGGCAGTTGGGGTTAAGTGACTTGCCTGAGGTCACACAGCTAGTGACTGTCAAATATCTGAGGTCAGCTTTGAACTCAGGTCCTCCTGACTCTTGCACTGGTGTTCTATGCACTGCACCACCTCACTGCCCAAAAGCAATGCAGTAGCACAAAGCTGAATGTGATATGGACAAAAGGTAAGAACATAGGACTATGACAAATGTGAGGAATGTGGTTTCATTTTCATTTTGGAGATTTGGGGAAATGATTCATGAATTTAGAAGGAAAAGAAGAATTAGAATAGTAGGAAAAGTAGGAGAGTAATCCTGGCAAGAGGGACAGCCTGTGTAAATGCACAAAAAAGAGAAATGGCAAGACAAAATGGCGAGATGACTAAGGGTCTAGTTTGGATGAATTATTGAATGGGTAAAGGGAAAAAGTGTGAGATAAGGTTGTAAAGGGTGTGGAGCCATGCTACAGAGTGCCTTAAAACATTAAGCTTCTAATTATTGTTCGGTCATGTCTAACTCTTCATGACCCCATTTGGTGTTTTCTTGGCAAAGATACTGGAGGAGTGTTTTGACATTTTCTTTTCAAATTCATTTCGCGGGTTAGGAAATTGAAGCAAATGGGGTTTTCAAGTGACTTGCCCAGGGTCACACAGCTAGTAAGCATCAGATTTGAACTCAGGAAGATGGGTCTTCCTGACTGCTTGTCCACCACTCTCTCCTCTACCCAACCTCACTGCCCTAATGTTAGGCTAGAAAGTTTGTATCTAGTATGAAAATAACAAGAATTGACTGAATGTTTTGGAGTGAGAGAGTGACCTCCTCAGATCTGTGCATTGAAAGTTTAAGCAAAAGTAAAGGTTAGACTGAAGGCAAAGAAGTCAGTTCAGAAGTCACTGCAATAATTCATATGAGCCATAGTGAGTGTCTGAACCATTGTGATTGTAGTAAGAATGGAAAGGGAAAGAAAACCATGAATGTGAGAAGTATTAGTAGAATTGTCAGCATTTAACAACTGATTGGAAGATGGAGGAAAGTGGAAAACAGGGAAACCTGAAAGAAGACTCTGCAGTTTTAAGAATGGATCGCTGGAAGGAAGAGAGAGCCATTGAGAGATAGAAATTGGGAAGTTGGGATGATCTTTGGGGAGACAGATTGGTATAGCAAAAAACATTTTGCATAGTGTAGAATAAGACCTGGATTCAAATCCGCTAAGTAATGGTTAAGATAGTGACTTAGGCAACTCACTTAACCTCCCTGTGCCTCAGTTTCCTCATATGTAAAACTGCTAGGAGGCTGAACTAAAACTTCTTAGATCTTATCCACCTCTATATTTATGATCCTAGGCTGAGTTGGGTTTTGGACATTTTAAGTTTAAATTGAAAATTGAACAGATCTGACTTCATGACTGGATTTCAAACATGTAAGATATTCCCAGAGCTGAGTCAGAAACATATAGTAAGCTAGCAAACATTTTGGCCTTCTTTTTCTACTCATTATATCCTTCTAAAACACATAAGGAAGATAATGAAGGCTTTGAGTTTTCAGTGCTCAGTCATAATCATTTGCATCCTGGCCCTGGCTTTCTCCATGGGGAATGGATTGCCAGTTACTTAAATTTGAGGGGAGCTAAATAGGGATTTTAATAAATCAGAACAAACAGATGGATACACGAGGCACTTTGCTAAGTTAAAAGAATTGTATGGGTTGTAGATTAAATGTTTATTAGCATGACTAGCTGGCAAGGCTCTGTATAACTCACTAATATGCATGAATTGTAGCGGCAAGAAAGTGACTACATTCCTCTCAAGGACTTTCCTAAAAATTCAAGGTTGTGTGAACCTAACCTAGAGAATAATTACTTGTCCAGACGTGATAACAGACTCTAGCAGAACAAAAATGACAGCTTGATTCACAGACAAATATAAGTCGGTCTTGGATGTCTGGCTTCCATTTTTCTGTGGAAAGATAGATGTCTTTAAAAAGCCTCAGCAATGAACATCCTGTCAGTTTAAAAGGTCAGACGCCTCAATGTATCAGAAGAGATGATGCTACACAGACCATCGAGAGAAAATAAAATGATTTCATTATCCTGGTTCATCTGGTATGTATTAATTTGGGCTCCCCTCATCTCAGCAATTAGTCTACTCTCAGAAGGGGATTAGTGATGTCCTGATGTAGTGGAGCTAGAATTAGGTAATTGGAAGGACTATTACTTTGGATCTGCTAATTCTCCAATTCATAGGGAAAAAAAATCTAGAAAATGCAGAAAGGGATTTTTTTTGGCAAGAGTTTTATGTGCTTGATTTAGTTTCATGTATTTTTGTTTTGAAGAAATCAGACATTTCCAAGAAATCTGCTCCAACATTACTACTGCTCTACCCTACCTACCCTAGAAAATATTTTCTTTGATATGTGCTTAGGCCTGATAGACTCTAAGCTCCTTGAAAAATAGGAATTGTTTCATTTTTGTCTTTGTATGTCTAACATCTTGTAAATAGTATGACACAAATTATGTCATGGTTGTTGATAAATTGTTTCTGTCATATCTAACTTTCTGTGAACCCATTTGGGATTTCCTTGACAAAGAAAGTGAAGAGATTTGCCCTTTCTTTTTCCAAATCATTTTGTAGATGAAAAAACAGAGGCAAACAAGGTTAAGTGACTTGCTCAGGGTGACCCAGGTAGTAATAAATGATTGCTAATTAGTTGATATATATAGAAACTCATAGGGAAAATGTTCTAGGGGGAGTTAGAGATGCAACCTCCTTATTTTATAGTTAAGGCACATAGAGATGGAGAAATTTCCGTCAAATTGTAACTGAAGTGGAAGAGCTGGGATTGGCAGAGCTGTGATTGTCCCTTTCCAAATCCAGTGTTTTTTCCACTACATTTAATGGAAAATGAATATTTTTTCCCTATGGGACAGTGTGGGAGAGACATTGGGGCTGAAAAGAAGGATGCTGGTAGATTCATGACTCATATCTCTGTGGCATACATATTTCAATACCGTTAGCATGACCTTCTGTGTTGTTCAAAAGGTGGAGCACAGAAAAACCACAGTATAACTACAGATGTGCCTCATATCTTTGCAAAACTCAGATTTGCTCTTGATATTTAAACTGTTTTCAAGACAAGTTTACTTTAAAATAACTGGTATTGATATTTTTATTTTTTGCATTGCATAAATTTCTTCCTGTATCCCTTCCCCTTTACAATACCAGAGAGAATCTCAAATAAAATAAAAAGATGATTTTTTTAAATTTTGCTTTGTTTTATAAAAAAAAGAAAAAGAAGTTTGGTAAGATATTCAGCAAAGCTGATCAATGTGTTTTAAAAATCCAACAATATGCAAAATATTCATACCCATGGCAGTTCTTTCCACCCCCACTTCTGCAAAGAAGTAGGGAAAGGCATGTTCTAATTTCTCTTCTTTGGAGTCAAATTTGTTCTTTATAATTTTGCAACATTCATTTTGATTTATTTTTCATTCCTATTATTTCTAATTAAATTGTTACAAATGTTATCATTTACTGCTTTCTTGTTTCTTCTTACTGCTTTTTGCATCAGTAAATATAAATTCATGCAAGCTTCTCCATATTCTACTTAGCAACCATTTCTAATGACACAGTTATATTCATTATGTCAATATGCCACAATTTGTTTAGTCATCCCTACTCAATGGGCTGAACTTCCTGCATATGGTTTATAGGCTTTTGGCAGAATTACTCACAAGATTTCTGACCTCACAATTGTCCTGAAAGTAAAACAAGTTCCTCTGAACTTATTCATGTCCCCAAAACTCATTTATAGAAGGATTTGGTAACACCTCAGTAACCTCAAGCTTTACAATATTATGTTGAATACCAAGTGGAGGGGGAGGAGGAGGTAGGAGAGATATAAAGACAGAGAGAGGTAGAAATAGAAAAAAAAATCAGACAGATAGATGCAGAAAGGGATGAGGGAATGGAGGAGAAAGGATCAGGGAGAGAACAAGAGAGGAGAGAGATAGACAGACAAACAGAGATGGAGACAAAGAGAGACAGAGAGCCAGAAAGAGGTAGAAATAGAAAAAAACAGACAGATACAGAAAAGGATGAGGGAATGGAGGAGGAGAAAACATTATGGAGAGAACAAGAGAGAGGAGAAAGAGAGAGACAGAGACAGAAAGACAGAGACGGACAGGGAGACACAAAGAGGGTGAGAGAAAGACAGAGAGAGGGAGGGAGAGAAAGAGAGAGAGAGAGACAGAGACAGAGACAGATACAGAAAGACAGAGACGGACAGAGAGAGACAGAGACAGAGAGGGACAGAGAGACACAAAGAGGGTGAAAGAAAGACAGAGAGAGGGAGGAGAGAGAGAGAGAGAGAGAGAGAGAGAGAGAGAGAGAGAGAGAGAGAGAGAGAGAGACAGAGACAGAGACAGAGACAGAGACAGAGACAGAGACAGAAAGACAGAGATGGACAGAGAGAGACAGAGAGACACAAAGAGGGTGAGAGAAAGACAGAGAGAGGGAGGGAGAGAAAGAGAGAGGGGGGGGGGGGAGAGAGAGAGAGAGAGAGAGAAATAACACCATTGTGAGGTTTAGGACACTGCCACAGTTGAACCAGAATAAGCTCTAAGGTGGTAACTATGCAGCAAACCAGAGCAATCAGATTGCATGCAAATTACAGCTTTTTGAAGCAATATCGCGGTAATGCTGCCGACATCCACGCGCTGTTCAAAATGCCTTTCAATGTAGGCAGCTACCAAAATAGAAACCTTCACTTCCACCACTCTTGCTTTTAACTCTTTCTTCTTAGCAGATAAAGAAGGGCTGGTTTTCTATACCACATGAGAGGAAATGAAAGGTTCTCAAGTAGACCAGAAGGTTCAGCATTTCAAGTGTAGACTGAATTCCCCCGAGTTTAAGAAGCAGACAGTAGATGTATTGGGCTGATTTTTTAGTAAAGAGACTTAAAAGAGCATAGATCTGTGGGATTTATTACCCATTGATTTAGAGGTTTATTTTGGCTTTCTTTTTTATTTTTTTTTTAAGCTTACCTAAAGAGAAACTTTAAAAATTTATAAAAATGTTGTTGGGTTAAGTCTGGGTAGGAGAATGCTAATAAAAGTTATGAGACAAAAGGTTCAGAAGCCTTGACTGAGAATTGATCTACAATGAACTCCAGAGATCTTCATAGCTTCCCACACCTACAAGATGCTGCACTGATTCTTAACTGACATTATAGACCAGGTTTTTCAAATAGTGTTCTGGGGACCTAGTGTTTCTGTTAAAAATTGCAAAGGTTATTATAGACTCATGGAATTCTTAGTTGGACTCCTGGCAGGCTTTCTAGTCCTTTCCTCTCATTTTTCCAAGGGAAAACTGAGGCCTACAGCTCATTGCAATTATGGATTATTTCATAATTTGAATTTGTATTGATAGTACCTAACATAGTGCCTGGTGTATAGAAAGAATTTAATGTATACTTGTTAACTGATCAATGACTCTGCATTACAATATTAAACTATTAGGCTATGTAAGAGTTAGAGTTCATATATAGATTATTTGGGGAAATCAATAATTTTCCTCCAAAATGTTTATGGAGTGTTATCAGTTTGGAATGTAGGTTCTTTCTCTTTTTTATAACTCTAAATTTTATATTTATCTTTACACTGTAGCAGTAGAATTTTTCCTAATTATAATCAAGAATTTTACCAAAGTCAACAGTTTCAGTATTGCTGCATGTAATTGAAAAATTAGTACACTTTTTATAATGATCCAGATTAAGAACATTTTTAAAAGGGAGAATCCTAAAAATTCCCACAACCTTTAGCAGCATTAAAAAAATAATAATAGTAGAGGAGTCAAGTGGTATGGATGCCAGCCAGTACTGCCAGTCAGGGAGCATTTAACTTCTGAAAATAAAATTATTTAATAAATTAATTAATTAATAATTTAATTCTTATAAAAAGAATTTATTTCTAAGATCTATTTTTATTACTGTCATTGCTCTTTTTGGATTTTTATTATTTTCTGCTCCTGTTAATGTGAATCAATTGCTAAAATTGGTATTGATACGTCCTTTAAAAAATAATTCCTTAATCAAGACTCTCTACTCATTCTATGCATGTATGTATTCATTTTTCAAGATGCTTAAAAAATCCTGTCATTTTCTATACAGATTAGTTTAGGGTGAATAGAGTTGACTGAATATTAATCAATCATCAAATGTTTTACTAAGCACACACTATATGCTATGCACAGAGCTACGGGCTGTGTGTGTAACCCTAATCCCTACAAGCCCGAAACAATTTCTTACCCTATGGCAATGTGTGCTGTCTACAGAAGGTGGGAAGTGGTGGGGGGTATGGAGAAGTGTGTCTGCTTATTAACTGAGAGAACTTTGAGCCTACCTAAGTGGAAAAAGGACTTCTTGATATGGAGAGAACCTGCTGCAAAAAAACAGAAAAAAAATTCAAGAAAGAGGAAAGAGAGACAAGTATAAATTTTTAATTGGTAGTAAGGAGCTCTCCTCAATGTCAAATATATGTGGGGAAGTTGACCCCTAACATGTCCTTTGATTTGCAGAACCTTTAATACTAGAGAATGTTAAGATGTCTTATGTCTTTTGGTGTGAGACTTTTTTTCCTTTTTATAGTTGAGCTGAGATCTCACTCCCAAACAGTTTATTTATACTTCCATATTCGTTGACTGCTTCAATCCACATAATTTCTTTAATTTATCTTTATTGTTTCCTTTTTTTTGGTGGGGGTGGGGATTGATTTACAGGTGTCTGTGAATGTCATTTTCATAATCAATATTTGGTGGAAAGGAGTTGTATTAGCTAGGTTGCCTCTTTAAAACAACTAGAGAAAGTGCCTTTTCTTCTTTGATCTAAAAGAGATAGCAGTGTATCCCCAGACTTAAAAT
>JAJHZJ010000724.1:342500-368763 GCA_023548195.1 Bettongia penicillata ogilbyi
CCCATGACTTTGGATAGGACTTTGGATGAGTATATACTTTATAAAAGTATAGAATGAATAAAAGGAGGGGGTGTCAGGAAATCCAGGAAAGAGGTGGGGAAAACATCATGAAGAACATCTGGAAAACAATAGAAGGATAAACAGATGTTATTTAATCATTGCTACAGGCTACTTGGACAGAAAAAAAGGAGATAGATAAATAGTTTGGGAAGTAGTTAGCACTCCTGACACAGAAACATGATAGAGTAGTGATGGGATACTTCAATCACCCAGGAATCTGGCCCGCAAAAGTGGCTTCTCTTTGTGTCTCTGTCTGTCTGTGTCTGTCTCTCTTTCTCTCTCCCTTTCTCCTCCCTCTTTCTGCTTCACTGTCCCTTTTTCTCTGTCTCTGTCTGTGTACCCTGTTTCTTTGTCTTCCTTTCTGTATTTGTATCTGTCCGTCTCTGTCTTTCTATCTCTTCACATCTATCTGACTTTCTCTCTTCTCTCTGTAATTCTCTCTCTGTCTCTCTCTGTCTCTCTCTGTCTCTCTCTCTCTCTCTCTCTCTCTCTGTCTCTCTCTCTGTCTCTGTCTCTGTCTCTGTCTCTCTCTCTCTCTCTCTCTCTCTCTCTCCCCCCCCCCTCTCCCTTTTTCTCCCCTCTCTCCCCCCAAAAAGAGCAGCTGTAACTCCTGTGCTTGCATTAATAGTAACTGTATACTTTAAAGAAAAACAAAGTAGAGAAACCAATAAAGGAGAATCTTTTTCTGATTCTCAGTAACAGGACAAAAAAAAGGAACTAAAGAACTGGTTGCTGTAATGTAGATGATGGGAGCTGGACAGAAATCGGGATATGATAGAAGCAGCTAAAACTAGCCTTTGAGTCAATTGTTAAATTTTTGGTAAGAGAACTTATACCTCAGAAATTAACACATGCTATAACTTAAGTCTTGATTTATCGTTTTGTTGATAGTATAGCCTTAAGAAAGTAATGGCAGAAATTTTAATATTTTAGATTAACTTAAAATTTTGTCATGAATACATTTATTTTTCTCAGAGAGTCAATTTTTAAACAGTTACATGCATAAAACACACATCTGATGGAAAGTGACCACTCCCTTTTAGAGTCTAGTAGTAAAGGAAAGGAAAGTTCAGTATAGCATTCCTTAACTTTAGGAAAATATATATTTCAAAGTGTTAAGAGGAAGAACTGACAGAATTCCAAGGAGTAAGAATCTATAGAAGATGATTCAGCTAATAAAGAATGTGAAAATCTCAAATTCTGAAGACATGAAAGAAACAAACATACAAATCCTCTGTGTGTGTATATATATGTATATATGTGTGTGTGTGTGTATAAATATGAGTATGTGTATATATGTGTGTATGTGTGTGTATATATATGCATGTATGTGTACGCATGTAGAGGATGGAAATAAGAGCAGGTAACAGAGAAGGCACACAAAGCTGTGTCTTGTGGTTTAAGAACAGGACCAGGCATGCTAACGCTTGTTCTGAGATGACACTGACCAGGAAATATACGGACAGCAAAAAGGAAGGAATTGTTTTGTCGCGGTGATTTGCTGTTTTGTTCTTGTTTACTTGGTTTTGTTTATTTTATTTTAGCTAAATTTGGGAAAGAGGATGAAAAAGGAGATAGAATCTCTTTCCGTGGGTGGATAAGAAACTGACAAGTGACAGCAGAGAGAAGGGATTACTGCTTAGCTCTTTTGTTTCTTCCTCTTTCTCTGGAAGAGAGAATTCAGTGGGAACTATACAGGAAAGATTCCTAACAGGGAGTTGAAACCCAGACTCAATAACGAAATAGTAAAAGAGCATCTAACCACAAGAAAATTCAAGTCACCTGATCCAGACGAACTATATCCTTCATTCCTGAAGTGACTGATAGATGGCTTGTTGAAACATTGTCAGTTATAATTGAAATAGTATGGAAAATAGGTACACTGCAATAACTGAAGAAAATATAAAATTGTATTTATTTGTTTAAAAAGGAAAGAGATTCAAGTTTATACACTGTGTGACAATGAGCTTGGCATCTTTTCCTGAGAAAATTCTTCAATGGATCATTTTCAAGATGCTAGTGAATATCTAGAAAACTAGTCAGTGTTTATGAGAGCCAGTAGTGGAGTTTCACCAAAAACAGTACATTAAAAATTGACCTTCTTTCTCTTTTTTGACATGATTGTAAAATTGATATGTGAGGGGAATGCTGGATATATAGTTGACTTAAGTTTTTGGTGACATATTTGATAAATAGTTCAAGAATCAGACCTGATGGAATGGCTGTACTCAAAGAGGAATCACTAATAGTCCCATGTTAACTGGAGATCTCCAATGGAGTTGTGTGTGGTTCTCTGCTCTTATGCTGCTTAACCTTTTCTTCAATGAATTCAATAAAGACAGAAATACTGTGTTTATGAAATTTTCAGATGACTGAAAACTAGAAGAGATAACTATTCTTAAGCAAATAGATTCCTGTAGATAAAACACTAGACTTAGAGTCAGGAAGACCATTGTCCAAATCAACAAAACTCAGACACATGGCCCCCCAGGGTTGAAGTGAGGACCTAATAAGATAATATTTATAAAGTACTTAGTTCAATGCCTAGAACATAGTAGGCACTATATAAATGTTTAGTATCATCATCATGATATCACATCAATCATCATCATTAAACACATTACTATAGAGGACAGAATTAGCATGCAAAGAGCTCTTAGTTGGTTAGAGCAGAGGGGTGAATCTAAAAAATGTTATAAAATAGGGATAAATGAACTCTTACACTTGGGGTAAAAACCACTGCTGCCACCACCACCTACAAGCTGGGAAAGGCATGGTTAGACAATAGTTCTGTTGTTACTTTTCTTCCTTAAAAATATGAATATTAGTGAACTGCAAGCTTAATGTGATTTAACATTATAATATGAAGGTCAAATATTTTAAGCTAGTCTTGAGTAACACTGAAAAATGCGTAGCTTCCAGGAATAAGAAGGTGGTATTCTTATAGTACTATGCCCTTGCTAGATTACATTTGCTGTATTTTACTGAGTTCCAAGTGCACAATTTCGGAAGGACATCAACAGACAAGAGTAGGAGCACTGAAACACAGTCAGTGGAAGAATATCTTATTAGGGTCGGTGAAAAGAACTGGAATTTTTTAGCCTGCAGTAGAAAAAAAAAACTATATTGAAGCATGTCAACTGTCAACGAGCATGTTTTGTGGAAATGGGATTGTTTAATCCCATTGCTCTGTTTGCTCTCAGAAGGTAGAAGTAGGAGAAATTGACATAATTTGTAATTGTTCAGTAATTTTTCAGCCGTGTCCTTTTCTTTATCACCTCATTTGGGGCTTTCTTGGCAAAGATACTAGAGCGATTTGCCTTATCCTTCTTCAGCTCATTTTATAGATAAGGAACTCAGGTAGGCAAGGTTAAATGATGTCTTTAGGGTCACATAGCTAATAAGTATCTGAGGCAAGATTTGAACTCAGGAAAATGAGTCTTCCTGACTTCAGGAGCAGCATTCTATTTACTGTGCCTACAAGAAGCAGATTGTGACTGAATGTTAAGACTTTCCAGTAATTAGATCTATTTGAAAGTAGAATATGTCGTATTTGGAGACAGTGAGCTGTCCATCAGTGGAGGTCTTCAAGAGGATTCTAGAGACTGTTTTAGATAAAATTCATTTTGAAGCAAATGTTGTTAAAACATCTCTGTGTTTTTTTTCTCATTCTGAGATCCTACGATTCCTTCTTTCTGTCCCTTTCTTTCTAGTTTGTGTCCCAATACTATGTGGATATATTTTTGATGTTGTTAGCTAATTCCTCATTTAGGGTTAGCTGATAACTAAGTCTTAGCTGATATGTAAGAATTTGCTTTTCATGGAAGATTCATAGCAAAAATGCTTTCAATGTCCAAAAAAATGAACAATCATTGTGAAATAGCAGGTGCTGTGGTCAGGTCCTGCTCTGAGTCCCCTACATCACACAAATAGGCAGTTGATTTTTCTGCCTTCTGCTCTATTCCATGCTATGTAATATATAGCTCTTGTTATTATAGTTAATATATAGCTCTTTGTGCTTCTCATTTTTATTTAGTGTTTGTTATTTGGAGGTAAAATGTCCTTCACAATTCTGATGAACAGATTCTATTCTTGGCATTAAAATTAAGTTATAGAGATAAGTTGAATCTTGACTAATGTTTCGGCTAATTAAATATTTGATTCCAAAAAATTCATAATTCATTCACTAAAAATAGCCATCCCCCAATCCTTCCAAGCATGTACATGTGCATGCAATTACGTTTGTATATATGTATTGTTGTGGTGAAAGTCTGGTAAAAATAATAGGTTATTTTAAGCCCAGGGTATGAATACATAAAATTAGAGAGCTAATGAAAAAAGACATAGATGGGAATCAAACATCGATGTGAATCATTAGAGAAACTCAGAGGTATATGTAGATTCATTTGCTTCTAATCAATGAGATTTGAGGGAATCTTAAACTCACTATCTTTATTCAGCAGACAATATGCCTAACCTTCAATCTGGCAATAGGAACTAAAGAAATCATCAAGATGAGACACCAAAATGTAATAAAATAATATCTTGTGATGAAAATTGCCTATTGTGACATTATACAATTTTAAGATCGGGAATAAAAGAGATTAAAGAATGGCATTTGGGGAAACGGAAGAATGAGAAGTTCATATACTAAAGAGTACTGTGAACAGATGAGTTATAAAACCAATGATTACTGCTGTTATTAGCATTTTCATAGAGGTTGTTCTATGCTTTTGATTTTCTATTTATGTCTATACTGAAGTTTCACTGTTTTATTCTTTGGAACTCAGGAAGAAAATCAATAGACAAAAGGACTACCTGTTCCCAGAAAAATGGGATGGTTCTCATCTTGAAATGGGTCTTCCCCTGGAGTGAAAAGGAAAGGATCTTCAGAGGCAGTAGATATCTCATTCTCTTTTCTCCTTGGCCAAATAGCTATTGGATGGCCTTTTGGATTTTGCACGTAGATATGATATGTTCATCCAGTGGCATTTATTATAGGTGTGGGCGTGGCGAGCAAAGAGATGTGAGTTAATGTCAAAATAACTGCTTTGGGGGCACTATGTGGAGGCATTACCATCTGGTATTGATAGAACAAAATATCAGGTATCAATTCAAGTGACAGCTCTCTTCAGTCTAACATGCAGTGAACAGTGCTTACGACTGCTCATAAGAAATTTCTTGCAGAGGCTCGAGGCACAAGAAAAATAAGAACTCTGACCTCTGCTCCATCCTTGGCCAGCTTTCTTGCCAGATCTTGTGCTATCAGATTTGATTGGAATTCTCTACAAGTGTTCTGGGAACATTTCAAATGAAGTGACCTAAAGATGCTTAACTGCATCTTCAATTTGGATTCAATAGGAAAGTTACTTAAGGGATAATGTTTATGGCTGCAGGGGTATACATAGAAATAAATGGTTTTTCCACTAGATTAAATGCCAAAACTAAGTGGAAGTATTTGACAGGCTGAAAAAAAAGTCATTTGTTGTGAGTGTGCCACAGATTGTTGTGAAAGTTCCAGGAATAATATGTCAATACTGTTGGATTTTAACGACAGCACTATACTTCCTTCTCGATTATTCAAATTTCTCTTTTCTCAAATTTGATTGTTTTTACACAGCAGATAGCAAAGTAGAGTCTTCTGGTATACGTCAAATGGAAATCCAATGACTCTTAAAGATTCTTTTCAATGCATTTTTGCTGTCTACTACAATCTCTAATTTAAATCAGAGTGGGCTCTCTATCTCTGTGTTGCAAATACAAGTTAACAATCTGTTCTGCCTTTCAAAGTCTGCTTTGAAAATTCAACATAAAGGCAGTGTTGAGTAATGGAAAAACAATTGGTTTAGAAATCAGGTCTGGGTTTGAGTACTAGCACTGATATCATGACATAAAGTGGAGATAGCCAGAGTTAGAGTCAGGAAGACCTGGGTTCAAATTCCATTTCTGACATTTACTATGTGAACATGACCAAGGCACTTATAATCTTTCACCCTGTTTCCTCATCCACAAAATGTGCACAACACCAGTACTATTTACCTCATAGAGTTGTTGTGAGGAACAAAGGAGTAAATATAAATAAAATATTCAGTAACCCTTAAAGAACTATGTCAACCACCACTATCTGAAGAACCTTTGGAAAACCACTTTAACTCTCTGGGTCTACTCATCTCTAAAAGAACAGACTTGGACCAGATTATTCCCAAAATATTCCTCAACTCCAAACATGAGATTTCATTCTTATTGACTCACTTATTGTTTGCTGCAATCAACCAACAACATTTGTTAATGCCCACTATGTGCCAGGAACTCTCCGAGGTGCTGGAGATATAAAGTAAAAATGAAATAATTCCATTCTGAAGGAATTTGCCTTCTTCTGGAATAAATAGATGTAGATATTGATAGACAGATAGAAATATAGTCCCAAAAGTCTTAGTACACTTCTAAGGTTTAATAATTTCAGAAGTCTAAGTGCTAACCAATATATAAAAAAATTGAAGCACAAATTATTTCAATTTTTAAACATTTATACATTTCTTTTAAAAAATTAACAAAACCATCTTGTGCTGTATGAAAATCATTCCAGACAATTTTAAAAACTTTGTTTAAAAAATTAACTTTCATCTGCTAATGCTCAGTGATTAAAAGGATTGTATTGTAATTCTAGTTTTAACATCATCCAAAAAATGAGGTTGTGATAGGTAGATGACAATTTTGGCATGACCCCAAAAGAAAAATTCTAATGGAGACAGCTGAGGTAACCAAGGAAGTCAAATAAGAGGACCTCTTCTACCCATCTACCTGTCTGGGGACATGTCATCCAGAACTTGTCTATTTTATTAAAAATTAAAATAAAGCATTGTACTATTAAAAATTCACAAAATTAAATAAATATGAAAAGAAATTTAAACAATTAACCTTCTGATGATATTTTGCAAATTTCTAAAATAGAATCTGATAGTTAAAACTGTAACTAAAATTTTAAAGTGCTTCTAAAACTTTGGGAAAACCTGCATAAGGAAGGAAGGAAACATGTATTTTTTAAACAGCTGCTATCTTCTAGGCATTGTGCTAAATGCTTTAAAAAGACAGATATTTCTCACTTTATGTAAATGGATGGGACATTCTGCATACCTCTACCTAAAATTATTTTTACATACCTTGAATTTTCCAAGGACATAGGGAAGGAAGATAGGGGATGGAAGCAAGAATGGGGCTGGAACTTGATTCAAAGGCATGTGGGGGCCTAGGACAGAGAAACAAGAGCAGGCGGAAAAATATGGAGGCAGAGCCAGCTACATGGAATGATTGGCCTAAACAGAGATAAACAAATTAGAGGGGGTCAGTGGACATACGGGGACCCAACACAGACACAGACATGAGAGGACCTGACACATATAGGGACTGGGGACATGGAGGGAAGATAGGCACACAGGGCAGGATACATACACAGGGCAAAGGTCTCTTCTCTGAAACAGGAGTTTCAAGTCAATCTCCTATGCAATCTCCTCTTTGTTGGTGGCAGCTCCTTCAGGAATCTGTTCTGCTTTCATTTGCAGGTATTTTTGTTTCTTTTTGGTAGGTAACAGGTGGCCACAGGGAGCACTGAGATGAGAGGCAGGAGCAGAGAGAGAGAAAGAGCAGAGTACTGTACAGTGAAGTCAAAATAGGTGATGTTTTTAGAATATGAATTTCTTTCAGAATTGTTTACATAAAGTTGAATTTGCTGCAAGAATTGTCTGAACTTTTTCATTAATCCTTAGCACAGTTGTGGACAGTAAATACCATTATTATCCTTATTCTATAGTCAATAAAACTGAGGCAGCAGAGTTGAATTATTTGCCCCTGGTCATAGGGGTAGTGAATTTCTGAGGCTAGATTTAAACTCAAGTCTTCTTAATTTCATGCACAGCCACCTCCCATCTCTAGTTGTCTTTCATCTATCCATCCATCTATCTATCTATCTATCTATCTATCTATCTATCTATCTATCTATCTATCTATCTATCTATCTATCTTTTTGTCTGTCTATCTATCTATCTACCTAGACATATAGATATCTATATATACTATATATATATATAGTATATATAGATATATATGGGCAGAAAACATAAACACATAGAAAAATTTTGGTTGTGGGGAGGTGTACTGGGGATCAGCAGGAGAACTACATTTTTTTGAAGTGTCTGTGTTGTGTGGAGTGGGTATCCATTAATCCTCCTTCCTCATTTCAAATAATCACATGACCAAATATCCTTCAGATAAGGCAAAATAATAATTAGCAGAACTATAAAGAACATGGTATGGAAATTCTTGTTTCATTGCATAAATTAAAAATAAAATAAGTATATACATTCTTTAAAAAGAACAAACATTTCATTACTAATAGAAATTCAGTTAGCAAAACTAGATATTGAAATTTCAGCAGGGTATGTTTCAATCACCTTTAAGGAACAAATCCCACCTCTGGATTCAAGTCTCATGAAGCACATAATGATTGAGAGAACCCTAAACAAATCCCTTAACCCCTCAGTTCTTTGAGCAACTCTCTATAACTATAAGGAATAGTCAATAAACGAAGACTCTGATGTTAGGAAAGACTGGAAGCAAAGTAGAAGGGGATGGCAGAGGCTGAGATAGATAGATGATGTCATGGAAGCAACTGAGTACGGACAGAGTTCAAGAGATAGTGGAGGGACAGAAGGGTCTGGTGTGCTACAATCCATGAGGTCATAAAGAGTCAGACAGGACCAAATGAATCAACAACTGTGGCAACAACAAAAATACATAACAACAAACATTAAAATAGACTGACATACCCATGTACTTCATTGGTAGATCAAGAAAGTTTTGTCTTCAGAAGTTCCCTATACTAATAAAGTCAAAGGTCCAGTCTCTTCCACTAACCTATTCTGTTTCTCAAGATTATTTTTTCCTATCAATATGATTTGAAGTTTTGGGTAGTGTTAACTTAGACTTTTTTTTTAAATCACTATTTATGTTATTTACACTTCAAGACAATTCATATTACCTGGAACACAAGCTAGTGTCCTTTCCCAGACTAGTAAGAATCTACCCCAAATCTCATAGGAGAAAGCTGATCCTATCAGGGGAAAATGAAATCTAAATTTAAGCTCCAAAATCAAGTCAAACTTTCACTTATGGAAAGATACTCTGATTGATAGGAGAGATAATAACATGAATTTTTGTTTTTGCTTTGTAACTCTCTAATGTACTTCCAAAATATTTTATATGACTACAATTGTTTGTTTTAATGTGATCTCTAATATACTCTAAGCTTTTTGAGAGCCGATGACCCGATCTTATCCAAATTTTTACTCTCTAGAGAGTCACACAGTTCTGTATGTATAATAGACACTTAAGAGATGATAACTCCTATTTGTTTCATTTAGATAACTTTCATTCTGCTTCCTTACCTCAGAAGTCTGTGAACGAAGAATGGTGTGCTTTGCTTCTGCTTTCTTTGTTTACTTCTGACCAGGAGCATTTCTATTCTTTTGGCTTTCCAGAGAGTAACAAACAGCAAGGCGATAATAACTGAAATTATAATTAAGTTGTTGAGGTTTAAAATCCAATTATCAATAGGTTTAATTACTGTTGTTCTAAAATTAGGTCTCCATACATGTATCATTCCCAATATTTTTCCTCGTGGTCTCAGTTGGGGTTCAATTATTATGTCTGTGCAGATGAATTCAAGATCTATATCCTGCCTTCATAGCTCTCTTACATTCCAGTTTAGTGTCACCAGCTATCTGCTAGACCTGTCCTGCAGTTGGGCCATAGGGATCCCAAACTCATCATGTTCAAAGTAAAACTGATTATCTCCCTCAATAACCCTACCTTTCTGTCAAACTTCTTTATGTCTTCTCATCATTCTTATCTTATTTTACTCTTCTAGTCACTAAGGTTTGTTCATGTGACCCTTTTCCTTTCACCACCACATCCAAAACCTGATGTTTTATAAACTCTACCTCAGCATCTCTTATAACCATCCTCTTCTGTGCACTGGGATGACCATTAGATTAGTTTTGGCCCTGATCATCTCTCATCTGGACTATTGACATTTTCCTTTAGTCTACCTGCTTCCAATCACTTTGTCACCAAACTACACTTTGCACATCCATTATATTCCTAAATTATGACCAATCTCCTGATCAAAAAACTTCCCCGGGGGAGGAGCCAAGATGGTGGAGTAGAAAGACTCACGTATGCTAGTTCTGAACCCACAGCCCATAAATTTTCTGTAAAAAGAACTCTCCACAAATTCTGGATCAGTGCAAGCCACGCAGGAACACAGTGGAGGAGATTTCTGTTACAAAGGGCCCTGACAAACCAACCCCAAAGGTCCATCCCACACCGGACAGCAGAGCCCAGCCCTGCCCTGCCCTGCCCGTGTGGCCCCAGAGGAGCAGATCTGAGCAAGCTTCAGGGACGGAACCTCCGGCATCAGCGATGGTCCCTCCACCCACAGGTGCTACAAGTCAGTGAGAGAGACTTCTGGGCTGGTCGAGAGGGGAGCAGAGTGTCTCCATAACTCAGGCCCCCTCGGGAGGCAGCGGCAAAGGCAGTGGCGGCTGGTGCTCCCAGAAGAGACAGGAGCTCCGCTTCATCACTGAAGATCTCTGCATAAACCCCCTGAGGGAACTGAGCCTGGGAAGCGGCCCTGCCCCCACCTGAGCACCAGAACTTAAGCTCTCACACTGAATAGCAGCCCCACCCCCGCTGAAAGCCCTGAGGCTGGGGAGCAGCATTTGAATCTCAGACCCCAAGCACTAGCTGGGCAGATCTAGGCAGGGGTGGAGAGGAATCTCAGAAGTCAAGTAACTGGCTGGGAAAATGCCCAGAAAAGGGAAGAAAAATAAGACCATAAAAGGCTACTTTCTTGGGGAACAGATGTTCCCGCCTTTCATTTCTGATAACGAGGAACAAGGCTTACCATCAGGGAAAGACGCAGAAGTCAAGGCCCCTGTATCCCAAACATCCGAAATAGATATCCAATGGGCTCAGGCCATGGAAGAGCTCAAAAAGGATTTTGAAAATCAAGTTAGACAGCTGGAGGAAAAATTGGGAAGAGAAATGAGAGAGATGCAAGAAAAGCATGAAAAATGAGTCAATACCTTATTAAAGGAGACCCGAAAAAATGCTGAAGAAAATAACACCTTGAAAAATAGGCTCACTCAATTGGCAAAAGAGGTTCAAAAAGCCAATGAGAAGAATGCTTTCAAAAGCAGAATTAGCCAAATGGAAAAAGAGGTTCAAAAGCTCACTGAAGATAATAGTTCTCTCAAAATTAGAATGGAACAGATGGAGGCTAATGACTTTCTGAGAAACTAAGAAATCACAAAACAAAACCAAAAGAATGAAAAAATGGAAGAGAATGTAAACTATCTCATGGGAAAAACACCTGACCTGGAAAATAGATCCAGGAGAGACAATTTAAAAATTATGGGACTACCTGAAAGCCATGATCAGAAAAAGAGCCTGGACATCATCTTTCATGAAATTATCAAGGAAAACTTCCCTGATATTCTAGAACCAGAGGGCAAAATAAGTATTGAAGGAATACATCGATCACTGCCTGAAAGAAATCCAAAAAGAGAAACTCCTAGGAACATTGTGGCCAAATTCCAGAGTTCCCTGGTCAAGGAGAAAATATTGCAAGCAGATAGAAAGAAACAATTCCAGTATTGTGGAAATACAATCAGGATAACACAAGATCTAGCAGCTTCTACATTAAGGGATCAAAGGGCATGGAACAGGATATTCCAGAAGTCAAAGGAACTAGTACTAAAACCAAGAATCACCTACCCAGCAAAACTGAGTATAATACTTCAGGAAAAAATATGGTCTTTCAATGAAATCAAGGATTTTCAAGCATTCTTGATGAAAAGACCAGAGCTGAAAAGAAAATTTGACTTTCAAACACAAGAATGAGAAGAAGCATGAAAAAGTAAACAGCAAAGAGAAGTCATAAGGGACTTACCAAAGGGGAACTCTTTACATTCCTACATGGAAAGACAATATTTGTAACTCTTAAAACTTTTCAGTATCTGGGTAGTTGGTGGGACCACACACACACATACACACACAAACACACACACACGCACACACACATGTACATGCGTGCATGCACACACATACAGAGACAGAGAGCACAGAGTGAATTGAATAGGATGGGACCATATCTTAAAAGAAATTAAGGTAAACTGTGAGAGAGAAATGTAGTGCAATGAGAGAGGGTGAAATGGAATGGGGTAAGTTATCTCTCATTCAAGAGGCAAGCAGGAGGCTTTTTAGTGGAGAGAAAAAGAGGAGAACTGAGAAAAAAACATGAAGTTTACCCTCATCACATTCAACTAAAGGAAGGAATAAAATGCATACTCATTTTGATATGAAAACCTATCTTACAATACAGGAAAGTGGGGGAGAAGGAGATAAGCAGGGTGGGGGGGATAACGGAAGGGAGGGCAATGGGAGGAGGGAGCAATTTGAAGTCAACACTTGGGTGGGGACAGGATCAAAAGAGAGAATAGAAACAATGGGGGGGTAGGATAGGATGGAGGGAAATACAGTTAGTCTTACACAACACGACTAGTATGGAAGTCATTTGCAAAACTACACAGATATGGCCTATATTGAATTGACTGCCTTCCCAAAGGGAATGGGTGAGGAGGGAGGGATGGGGAGAATTTGGACCTCAAAGTTTTAGGAACAACTGTTGAGTATTGTTCTTGCTACTAGGAAATAAGAAATACAGTTGATGGGGAATAGAAAGTCATCTGGCCCTACAGGACAAAAGAGAAGATGGGGACAAGAGAAGGGAAGGATGATAGAAGAGAGGGCAGATTGGTGATAGGGAAAATTAGATTGCTCGGTGTATTGGGGTGGGGGGAGGGAATAAATGGGGAGAAAATTTGGAACCCAAAATTTTATGAAAATGAATGTAAAAAGTTAAATAAATAAATTTAAAAAAAAAAACTACTTCCCTAATTAGGGGGAAGATCGAAGACAAAAGAGAAAAACAGGGGTAGCAATCATTAACTCAGCTAAAGTTGAAGTAGAAGTAGATCTATTTAAAAGAGATAAGAAAGGAAACTACATCTTGCTAAAAGATACCACAGACAGTGAAGTAATATCAATACTAAACATATATGCACCAAATGGTAGAGCATCCAAATTCTTAGAGGAAAAGTTAAGTGAGTTACAGAAAGGAAAACTATCCTGTCATTCTAGAACCAGAGGGCAAAACAGAAATTCAAGTAATCCGTCCATCACCTCCTGAAAGAGATTTTAGCATGAAAACTCACTATAAATTTATTATAGTCAAATTCCAGAGCTCCCAGGTCAAGGAGAAAATATTGCACACAGCCAGAAACAATTCAAGTATCAAGGAGCGACAGTCAGAATAACACAACATGTAGCAGTTTCCACACTAAAGGATTAGAAAGGTTTGCAATATAATATTCCAAAGGGCAACGGAACTAGGATTACAACCAAGGATCGTCTACTCAGTAAAACTGAGTATAATTCTTCAGGGAAAAAATAGATATTCAATGAAACTGAGTATTTTCAATAATTTTTAATGAAAAAAACAGAGCTTTCAAATTGACTTTCAAATACACAAAAAGTTTTGGATTCAAAGAGTTGCACTTAAGGACCTACAGGGTCCCATGTGGGCTTGAGGCTACAGGCTCCCCACCCCTGAGTCCCAATAGCTTGCCTTCTCAATGAGGGAGGGTGGGAAAGGAGGAAAAGAGAGAATTTGGAACTCAAAATATTACAAAAATGAATGTTGAAAACTATCTTTACATGTAATTGGAGGAAAATAAAATACTATTAAGTGAGAATAAGTTAACGAAACTTCACATATTTACTAGGACAAAACTCAAACTCACTCTGACATTTAAAGCATCCCAAAATCTGACTCAAATCTCCTTTTTGAGATTTATTTCATCTTATTCTCTTTCATCCACTCAATGTTCCAGGTAAAGTGTTCTACTAGCTTTTTTTTCACAATGGGCATTCTATCCCTGACATTGTATCTTTCTATAAACATGTACTTGCAGTGCATTCTCTCCCTTATTTCCGTTTCTTAGAACCTCAGTTCAGCTACCAGTAACAATAAGAAGCCTGCCACCCCCAATTAAAACTTTTGCCCTCCTGAAGCCATTTAGTATTTATAAAAATCCTATGTGGAAACATACGTATGTAAACTATGTGTGTATATATTTTTGGGTACACACATAGACACACATTTTCTTCCTGCCACAATGTAAACTCTTTGTTGTTTTATTTTTTGTTTCTCCAGTGCCCAAAATGAGGCCAATATTTGTTGAATTAGGAACAAGGATGAGAATAGACCTCTATATTTTGTCCTTCTAATGAGGAAACTCCCTCTATTTCTAAAGAAAAGATATTCTTTATATAATGTATAGTCTTAGGACATTACTGGGACCACTGGAAGGTTAACAGTCTTGAGCCATAAAACCAGTCTATATAAAGCCAGAGGCAAAAATTGAATCTAGGACCTTCTTTTCCTAAGACTTCCTCTGTTATCTTTGAATTGCTAATCAATATCTTTGAGGCAGATAGATGGTGACATGGATAGAGTAACCTGGAATGACAAAGCCTAATCTGGCTGAGTTCAGATATGATCTCAGACACTTCCTACCTGTGTGACCCTTGGCAAATCACTTACCCCTGTTTGCTTCAGTCTCTTCCTCTATAAAATGATTTGGAGGAGATAGCAAACCACTCCAGTACCTTTGCCAAGCAAACCTCAAATGGGATCACAAAGAGTTGAACATGACTGAATAACAAAAAATTCTTGTGCAGTTGAAACTAGAAATAATACACTTTTCTTGAGGTTTTTTCCCTTTCCTTATTTATTTTGATTAGTTAATTTTGATTTAGTTTGTAAAGCAAAAAATGCTGTTTCCTTGTCTACATTTATGTTTTTCACATAAATAACATAAATGAGAAAATCCCTTGTACTTAGAGTCTATTTAATTACACAGGCTTTTCTAGCTCACCCCCAGTGACTGCAATTAAAGAGAAAGTCACAGAACAGAGAATATCTAACAAGCCACTTAGAATAATGTTGCTAAGTACACACACAGGGACAAGAATGTTCTGTGGCTGTTGGTTTTTTCAGTCATCTAAACACAATTTATGTCTGACTTTTCTCATTCCTCTATATGAAGTCATTACTCTATAGAACCCCCTTTTCAAGAAGATGCCTTCTGCCTTAGGTTCTGCTAAGGTAAAGGAAGCTGCATCTGGCAGCCCAAGAGAGTTGAAAGTTTGGAGACAAAGGGTAATGGAAGCAATAAAAAAAAATCGCCCAGTGACATTAACAAAGTGAAAAGAAGTGAGTCTCAGAATTAGAGGAGCCAAAAGCGTCTGACTACCATGCTTTATTGCTCAAATAATTTCCTATTTCTTTGTGTATAGTTACTTCAAGGTACATAAAGTAATTTATAGGCTATCTATGTCCCTGCTGAAACTGGATTTATCTACAGTTCAGTAAAAAGAAACTTTTTTTTCCTGGTGGAATGGAATGAACCACACTGAATAATGATATTGTTCCCATGTCTACAGCTTGCCTATGAAAATGGATAGCCTAGGCCCATGGGACGGGATGGTTTTATGGTTTGTCATCTGATGTAGTGTCAGTGGTGTCCTGAATGAGGGCATTATGTACTATCAGAAACATCGCTTTGCTGCAAATAGAAAGTCGGAATTATGCTGAGAATCTACTCCCTTGACTCTTCCGATGCTTGCATTTCTGGCTGGTGACTTTAATCATTTTAAGTACTTGTACTGGGAACTCAATTAATATTTTTCAATAATAAGGGAAAGAAAGAGTCCAGGAATACTTTATTTAGAATCTAAGAATTAGAAGGACCCTAGAGGTCAACCAGTGCCACCTCCCTCCAAATGCAATATCCTTTTTTATACAGTGCTGTATCCAGGAGCTCATCTAGTCTTTGCTTACATATTTATAAAGATGCAGAGCTCAATCCCTAGCAACTAGGAATCTTTCAAACATGCACACCTCTGAAACCTTTATTTCCTTATATATTGTTCAGGGTATATGTCATTATCTTTGTGTAATGGAAACTATACTTCAATAGCCAAAAATTACACAGACTTTTCAATAAATGCTTCATATTATTGGCTCATATTGAATTAATGGTCAACAAAAAACATATACATTATTGTTGCTATTGCTGCTGTCGTCAATGTCATCATCATCATTGTAACTTTATGTACCTGTATCTACTATCAACTGGACATCGCCTAAAGATAATTACTAGGCCAGTATTATTAAGCTAGACCTTTCCCATTCTCTCCTGTGCAATTGGTTTATTTTTAACATTTCTCCTGAGTTTGGTTCCATCATTTCCTTTTTTTTGAGGTCAAAGGATCATAGTTTCACAGCTAAAAGAAAATTTAGAGATCATTTAGTTTATCTCTCATATTTTCAGTGAGGAAACTGAGGCCCAAGAAAATTGAGTGTCCTGCCTAAAGGTCACACACAAGGGGAATGAGTAAAAGAGCTGAGATTGGCTCAAAGGTCCTCTTCCTCCAAATCTAGGAAGTATTTATGTAACTAACGATTAGATATACTACAAGAATATATAGTGCTCAGAGTCCCTCTCATTTACAGATCTTCCTCTCTGAAAAATATGTCATGGTGTAGTTATTTTGAAAATTGCTATATATTCCAAATTATAATTGATAAATAATTGCTTTATTTACTTTGAATAGTCAAAGGACACAGTTAAAAGCAAAAGTAGGTAATGAAATAACATAAGCGAATATAACTGTAGACTATTCCCTTCATAAACTTGGTTCTCACTCTCTCATTTATATTTGAAATGATAAAATTGAATATGTATGTGACGCATGAGTATATTGGGAACATGTGACTAGAGAATTTTTGTGCAGGGGTGCATACACAGAATCATAAGAATATAGAATCATTGGTGTGCTTTGGATTGATAATTCAAAGGCCATCTAATACAACTCCTCAATTTTATAGATGAGGAAAGTGAAGCTCAGGGAGGTTACTTGGCTTGCCCAACATCATCAGAAGAAAGTTTTGTACCAAGATCTTCCCACATCAATGTCAGTGTTCTACTGTCCCCCTTCCCTCCACACTACCAGATTACATACATGGAAGAGTAATTCATGTCCATGAAATTGTAAAGCTATCAATATCCTTTCCTGTAATTTTTTATGAACGTGTGCAGGAATCCATATGTGCATGCTAGGCATTTTCCCCAACCAAGCGGCACTGTCCAGAATCCAGGGAGGGATGCTACAGTTATGAAACCTTCATCTTTCAGACTTTTTCAGTCAATGTCCCTGAGACACTTCTCTAGACAGATTACTACTCCCTACCCCTATCCCTATGGCCACCCCCATCACTACAACCAGAAGGCAGCAGATGATTATTCTAAGTTAATGTCTATTCTTGGAACTAATCTTTCCTCTGCTTTCTCTTTGAGGTCCCTAATTTCAGTACTCATTTAATGCATGGTCAGAAATCCATTCTTATTCTTAGCTCACTCTCTTAGAAATGATGAGGTTGGTCAGAGTTATTCTTCAAAAAGAGAAGAAAAAAATATGAGTAAAATACTGAGAAAAGGTTTTTCAGGCTCTTCCCAGTATACTTTTCTGCTCCATGCATATTACAAGGACTTGATCAGGTTGGTTTGAAGAAATTTAAAAAAAAATGTTGGTGATCAAGTACCATTAGTTGGTGAGGAGATACATCAATGAAGTTTTTGCCTGTCATGTCTCTTATTATGAATGATTATTAATGATCTGAAGTATTATTTCACATGGTTGTTGGTAATCTACAGTTTTTTTCTCTAAGAATTGGTTTTCTTCTTTGCTTTTCCATTAAAGAATGACTTTGGGTCTATATACATTATTTATAGGTTTATGACAGACTTGTAGACAAATAGACTGGTTAATCGATAGCTAATATGCAACATATAGATGGATGCATGCACATTGTTATTTGTAGAACTTGGATATCAAATGCTTATCAGTGAAATTTGACACATGCTTTTTTTCCAACTTGAACATTTCTTTTTTTATCCTAGATGCATTAATGTTTTTGGTGTGAAGAAGCTTTTCAACTCCATGTAATCAAAGTAAATTATTTTGCAATTTCCTCCAACTATTTTTTGGATCAGATTACATCTCCTACTGGTTTCCAGTTTTCACTTCAGTTATTATAAATTATGAAGTTCTTTCTTTCTTAAGTAATTTATGTTTGTAGATTTATTAAAGATTGGATTACTCAGTTCCATTTTCCCCTAACTGTTCCCTGTTTCATTTATCCCAAGATTAGCTTCTTCATTTTTAGCCAATACAAAATGGTGTTGATTATTTCTACTTTGTAATAGCTTGGAATATAAAAGGGTCAAGCCCCTCTCCCTGTTCATTCCTATATTGTTTTTGTGCTTCATCATTTATCTTATAGTCTAGATACTTTGTTCTTTTGAATGAATTTGATTAGGTGGAGTCAAGATGGCAGAGTAAATGTATGGACTCACCTGAACTCTTCGCCACCCCCTCCTAAATACCCTTAAATAATGACTCTAAACAAATTCTAGAGCAGCAGAACTCCACAAAAAGATGAAGTGAAACAATTCCCCAGCCCAAGACAATTTTAATGATCTGTTACACCAGGATGAGGGAAGAGCACTGTCCAGTACAGGGAGCACCAGACCTAACCCCAGCAAACCAGGAGCTGACTTTGGATCAACTGAATCAAGGGCAGAAGAGGTGGTTTCCAGACCTCTCAGCCTTCAGATGCCAAAGTCAACTTAGAACATCATTAGGAAATATCAATCACACATGGATAAGAATGGAGCACAGTCTACCACTGGTCATGCTAGAAGAACCCTGGCCCCAGTAAACCAAGAATAGACTTTGGGAGCCACTGATCACCTATAATGCATCACTTTTTTTCTAGAAATTTCAGTCAATAGATCTAACAAGGGCATTGAATAACTGATCAGAAGGGAACCACAGGGGTTTCTTTGCTGGCACTGAGGTAGGATTCTATTGCTTTGCCCATACTTCAATCCAGGTCACAGTCCTGGGCGGTATTGCCAGGACAAGGAGGAACACTGGCACTCCAGACTTTACAGTCACAGTGGAGCAGGGACCCTCTTTATAGTCCCAGGGCAGAAAATGGTGCTTGTGGTCACTCACAGACCAAAGCATAAGCCAGGAGAGTAGTTAATGATTCTCCTTAGAACATAGTACTTTGGAAAAATTAGAAACTTACAGGTCCCTAGAAGGGACCTGTAAAAATAACAACACAGGAATGCATAGCGGGTGGGGGATGATCCTTTCATATCCCAAAGTGTTATAAAGTAGAACTAATCAACTCCATTTTCAAGTAGGTGATTTACAGACATTTAATCTGAGGGTTCATTGTCTCAAGAGCAGCTGCTGCAGTTTACCTTGGGCTCCACAGTTCTCACTCATTCATTTCTGCTGATCTCTCATCCTGGGCTAATGTGTCTGAGATTCTGCAGTGTGGCCACCACCTCAAATCACCCAGGGCTTCCTGCTCAGCCTTGATGTGCCAAGGACGTGCTGGTACAACCTATGCACTGTGTGCTCCTCCAGCCCCATGGAACATAGCCTTCTCATCAACCTTTCAGTCTGTCCTGGGCTGTGAATCTGCTACAGTCTCTCTCCTATTGGTCTCCCCACCTCCAAAATCCAGTCAGATTCTCTTTTTAGAGGTATCTGAAGGAGTTTGCCTAAGAGCTTAGTTGAGTAGTTGCTCTTGCTCCCCTATCTTGGCTCTTCCCCATGGGGAAGATCTTCAATCACATTACATATACACCATGTTGTAGACATCTACATATACATACAAATACATATATTGTTTCTGGTTAAACTCTTGTTT
Source organism: Bettongia penicillata ogilbyi (assembly GCA_023548195.1). Taxonomy (NCBI): domain Eukaryota; kingdom Metazoa; phylum Chordata; class Mammalia; order Diprotodontia; family Potoroidae; genus Bettongia; species Bettongia penicillata. The sequence continues at coordinate 362,533 of JAJHZJ010000724.1, forward strand.
TCTGTACTTAACTCCTAGTAAAGACTCTTGATTGATAAAGGCAAGATTCAATCAGAGGCATTGCTTCTTGAGTATAGCAAAACAAAAACAGATCCTGTTTTGTGCTTACAATCCAAGCTTCTAGGATCGTAGGCCTTAAAATCTAAATGGTCATGGATCCTGGAAAAAATAGAGGCATTATACTTTGCAATATCAAATCCAGGAGATTTAAGTAGTTTACATGAGCAACCTGTATCTGAATAGGTATGAACATTTCTTTAGTAAATACAACAAAGTTCCCACAAAGTAAATATATCATGAACTTTCTGTTTGCAGACTACAAAATACAGAAACTCATTACCAAGGTGCCAAATGGCTTCAATCAAGCACAAAGGTATATGCATAACAAAACATTCTTTGAAGGGAGAGCAAATAGCTCCTCCTTCCTCAAATCCCAAACAGAAATGTCCAAGCAAAGTCCTCTTGGGGGTATGTTGTCTTTCTCACTCTGTGGTTGCAGGTACTTTCAGATATAGGCTCTAATGAGCCAAGACCTGCTCTTAACAATGTTCCAGCCCCCACTTCCAATCCTAGAAACAACTGGGCAACAAAACCATTAGGGTGGATTCTTTGGGGGTATAGGGCACTTACCCCCATCCACCATATGCAACTCTATCCCCCGAGTCCCAAACTGTCCTAGGAGATCACTACAAAAAAAAGGCATACTCATGCCTTGTGCTCAGTTCCCATCTTGCCCCAGGGCTGAACTCTGAGCTCCAGGGCTCCTCTTCCTCCCAGCTCCTGCCAAGGTCTGTGCTAAGGCAGCTCTCGGCTCCAACTTCACTCCTGTTCACCACTCATCTCTCCAAGGTTGACACACAGGCAATTTTCCACTTTTGCTTTCACCTCACCAAGGTCAGCACACAGGTTGTTCTCCATTTCTGTTGGGTCAGTACAGAGGCAATTTTCCACTTAGGTGTCAAGGCTCCATTCCAAGTTCTTCTCCCTCTGATCTGGTTTCTGAATACAATACACTTTCAGGGCCATTATTCCTTCATTCTGGTCACCCTGACCTCCCAAGATTCCACAGAATCATAGTCACCACAATTGGAAACAACAGACAATTATCTTAGTCCCACAAAACCCCTTTGGAAAATACTGGGATAGGTGGAAGTAGCCAATATGCCGAACTTATGGCAGTACATCGAACTATCAAAACAGAACAAAGAGGACAGTGTCATATGTTCACTGATTCATGGGCTAGTAATGGGGTTAGTACATGGATGCCCATGTGGAAAAATCAAAATTGAGAAATTATGGCAAACAAATCTGGGGCAAAGAATTTTGAAAAGATATATGGGACATGTCTATGGTTATTAATCTGTCAGTTTTTCATGTAGATACTCACATAGCCCTCATCACACCAGAACGTGAGTACAATGCACATGCTGATCAACTAGTGAAGGTTGCTACTAAATATATTGTCCCTACTCTGACACCATCTCATGATGTGGTACTAGCAAAATGGGTCCATCAAATGGCTGGCCATTTAGGCATCCAGGCCACACACCAGTGGCCACAAGATCAAGGTATTAGTATCTCTTATTCACTGTTAAAACAATTAGCAGATAAATGTTATATACGTCAGTTGGAAAAGGAACAAATTGTTCCTGAGGTACTAACTGGAGAGATACAAGGAGAAAAGAACCAATTAAAATTTGGCAAATAGATTATATTGAATCCCAATCCCAAGATAGAAGATGCAAATTCATATTCACTTGTATTGACACCTATTCAGGTATACTAGTAGCTTGTCCCTATGAGACCCAGAACACTACCTGTAAAACTCTAGATATCATATGTCTATATTATGGAACCCCAATGCAGATCCAAAGTGACAATGGGTCACACTTAAAAGATAATGAAATGAAGAGATATTGTGTATTAAAAAACACAGAATGGATATATCATATTCTATATTATCCACGAGTGTCTAGGTTAATTGAAAGAATGAATGGATTATTGAAAGAATAGTTAAGTAAGTTGTGTTCTAATAATTTTTATCAACATTGGAAGGATAATTTGTTTACTGCTTTACATAATTTGAATAATAGACCATTAGGAGGAAATACACCTCTAGCCAAAATGATGACCTGAAATCTGCAAATTAAAAAAGAATAAATACCCAAATATTGAGTATTGGACTGTGAGGTCAGATGTCCCAGCATCATATCCAGGGACATCTGGTTCAACAGGATATGATTCCCATTGTTTAGATGACTTTATGTTGAATGGAAAAGAAATAAGAAAAAAATATCTACTGAAATATGTAAGAGATTCTCTCAAAATCATTTTGGACAGATATTACCTAAATCTGTATGAGCAGCTCAAGGAATACATGTGTTGACTCAAATGATAGATTTTAATTATCAAGGAGAAATTATCGTGACATTCCAAAATTTAAGTGAAGAAGCCATACAGTTTTGTAAAAATGATAGAATAGTTCAAGTGGTTATTATTTTTTCTGAAACAATATCTCTTGTGGAAACTGAACTACCTAGCACAGAACTAAAGGATTAGATTCTACTGGTAGAATAAAATTGGGAGCTAAAGTATGAGTAAGATAGATTTCAGAGGATGTTCTAAAGACTGTGGAAATTATACACATGGGAAAGATAATACCATCTATTAAGGAGAAGATGATTACCAAATTGTAACCTTAACTCATATATTCTACCAGAATGAGGTTATGATAGTGGCTCCATGGACTTCCCCTATATCTACCATGCTCGTGGTTATTGTTTTCTTGTTTCTTTCTGGATTTTTGTCTGTAAAACTTGTTTGCAAGATTTTTTTTCTGCAGACTTAGTATCCTCCACCTGCAGATGTCTGATTGCTTAAGCTGGATGTCACCTCTTGTCCATAACTATGATATGTCACCCCTAGATCTGGTGTCAACCAAGTGCCAGATGCCATCTAAAGAACTGACCTCTAGAATGAGACCTCTTGGGGAAGGGACAGTTCTACATCCAGTCTCAGCAGGAAGTAGTTATGGAAGAAGAAATCTTTGACCTTACCCCAAGATTTTTGGCCCCATTCATTTGAGTGGGGAATGATAGGGTAATTGTGTTCGAGCCCCACCCTAGATCAGTTTTAAAGTTAAAAATTAAAAAATTGTTCCTATATGTAATTGGGGAAAAAACAAATTCTAAAAGAAAAAAAAAGAATTTTATTATTTTATCTAGCTCTATAAAGCAAGTATCTTGGTGGTGGTTTGACTGGTAAAACAGTAAAACTATAAATTTAATTTTGCTAGTATTGTATCTTTTACTCTACTGATACAGTCCAACCATGAGCACTGAATATTCCTTTCACTACTGATTTTGCTCTTTATTTCTTTAAAGATGATTTTGTAAGTTAATCTCTACAAGTATTTTCTGTGCTTTTATAGATTGATGTTCAAATATTTGGCAGTTGTTTTAATGGGATTTCCTTTTCTTTGTTGACTTTTCAGGTTTGCTGTTATTATTATACATAATTGATGCCAATTTTTGTGGGTTTATTTTATAGCTTCGTATTTTGCTAAGGTAACTAATTGTTTCTGTATCTTTGCTTATTCTTTAGGATTTTTAAAGCAAATTATCGTGTCAGGAATTAATGAGATAGCTTTCTCTCTTTTTTTAATGCTTTGAATTATTTGTCTTATCCTATTTCTGTTGCTCATATGTCTACAGTTTTCAAAATAATGACAGGGGGATAGGCCATATATTGTTCTTGAATTTATTGTGAATGCTTCTATTATATCTCCATTGTACATGATGTTTGCTTCTTATTTAAGATTTTTTTATTATATTTTTTTTAACAAGAAATGGGTAGTATACTTTGTCAATGACTTTTTTCTGCATCCTTTGATATCATCATGTGGTTAAGCTTTTTGGTATGTTAGTCTATAGAGACATTTGTATTTGATCTATCCTGGGATTTAATTCCTTTTTTTTTCTGGACATTTTGGGTTAATGAGGCCTGAAGAAAATGTTTAGTACTCAGTTTTGTTGATCATGAGCCCCAGAAGTCTAACTTTGTTTGATTCTTTGCTGAAAATCAGATATAATGTTTAAGACAGGGGTGAAGAACCTGCAGCTTTGAGGCCACATATGGCCTTCTGGGTTCTTAGGTGTGCCTTTCAAATGAGTCCAAGTTTTATAGAACAAATCCTTTTATTGAGGAGATTCTTACTATGAACTTTAGATTCAATCAGAGGGCTACACTTGAGGACCTAGAGGGTCACATGTGGCTTTGGGACCACTGGTTCCATATCTCTGGTTTAAGGAATGAGTTCTTAACCTTTTATCTGCCATGGAGTTCTTGGTTAGTCTGATGAAACCAATGAACCCCTTTTCCAAATAATTATTTTAGATGCATAAATTTACATACAAAATGAGTTCACAGATTCCAAGTCATGAATAACTGACTTAAGGTATTCCCCTGATCTCCTACATTAGTAAAGTTACCAAAAAATGCCAAATTAGCATGACTTTTACAAAACTCATGCTGAATCCTTGTGATTATCATTTCATTTTTGAAATCTTCTGTTCATTAATCTATACTAGAATTTGCTAGGGATTGATGCAAGACATTATTAGAGGAGAGTTTTGGGCATTTTTTTTACATCTTCTTTTAAAATTGAGACATTATCCTTGCTTAATTTTCTTAGAACTTTCTCTATTCTTTATAATTTCTCACAAATTTTTGACAATAGTTCCGAAGTTCCATATGTAAATTATGCTTGCCCTCAGATATGATTTGTCTATAATAGAAGAAATTAACTCATTTGAAACTGACAGGGTGCTCTTATATGATTTCCTCATCTGTCTTAGATTTCTTTCCCTCTCAAAGATGTTTTTTCTTTCATTTCCAATTTGGGTATCATTGTACTTGATTGGAAGAAAAGAAGAGCCAAATAGACCTGTTTTCTCTTTGTAATCAGTTGTCATTCCATCTTCTGCTTCAAGAATTGAACCATCATTTTCTTCTTTTCTTAATATACTTGAAAGCTCCTTTTATAACAACAAAAAAACAGCAAAATGATCAATCTTATCATGAAAAGAAATGGATAAGAAAAGTTATCTCTTTCCTTCATTGGAGATTTGGAGGATAATGGGCATGTAACATTTCATATACTCTCAGACTCAGATAATGTATTGGCTAGTTCTACCAAATCTCTTTCTTTTTTTACGTTTTGTATTTGTTTAGATTCATTATAAGCAATGACTCATTGGTGAGGGGAGGAGGAAAAGATGTATTTGGAGATGAAAGTGATATACCAAAAAGATGTCAATAAAATGAAAATTAAAACCTTTTTCATTGTACTTAGCACTTTTGGAAACACAAATTCAGTATGAGATATTTTGTGATGTTATTAATGAAATGATATACCTCTCTGTCTTACCTTACATCAAATACTACATGAGAATTATTTGTGATAATGTTGCCTTCCCATTAAATGAAAAGTTCCATGAGAGAAAAGAATATTGTGTTTATTCTTTAAATTTCCTATATTCTTGGCAAAGTGCCTTACTATAGGAGGTATATGATAAATGCTTGTTGAATAAATTAATAATATTCATGTAAAAACAAAGGAATATTTGAAGAAAGGATTTAGGCTGGAAGGAATGCTTTATGCTAGAAATCCTTCACAGTAAAAGGGGATAGAATTAAGTTATGGAGTTTCTGTTACATAGTTTTGGTGCTGGACCATCCCTCTAAGTCATACTCTAGATCCTGAATCCTAGACAGAAATTCATTGTGAGTCACATCACCACAACAGAGCCACTTTAAGTATCTCTACACTTTCCTGTTTGTTGTCATGTTCCTCTTATATGCTACCTTGTAAAACTCAGAAAAACACAGGCCCTTCTAACAATGATACATTAGCACTAAAAACAATGTAAAACAAGTTACCTGTTCTTCCCCAGGTCAGGTGTAAAGGTAACTCTGAAGTTATGGTAGAAGTTCCTCTTTCCTTCACTTGTTCCTAACAAATATGTCTATGACACACTTTGGATGAGCCCTGGATTTTCCTTTTCGCCTTCCATCATTTTCCCCTAAAGGTCCCTAAAAGAAAAGTTCCTATCCAGTCATGTCAGTCTCTTTATTCTTTCTTCAGTCCCAATATTCTTTCTTCATCAGAATCTGTTTTATCAGAATTTTATTTTTTTGAACCTCTAGTTTTTTGAGATTTAGGGCCATGAC